>JAFBMS010000345.1:77500-145000 GCA_019788955.1 Albula glossodonta
AAATGTCCGATACCACACCTACACAGACTCCAGGACATGGAAGTCATTGTCACTGCGTTGTTACTGCGTTGTTACTGCATCGTCACTACGTTGTTACTGCGTTGTTACTGTATTGTCACTGCGTTGTTACTGCATTGTTACTGCGTTGTTACTGCGTTGTCACTACGTTGTTACTGCGTTGTCCTCTCCTCAACCAACAGCACCACTGCCTCTGGATTGATGTGTCCTGTATTGACCAGTCAGACAAGCCGTCTGTTCTCTGTCCATCACACCTTTGACTTACCCCCCCCAACACTCACACTCACACGCACACTCATACACACCCACACACGCACACTCATACACACATACACACACACACACACACACACACACACACACACACACACACACACTCACACACACGCACACACATACACACACACACACACACACACACACACACACACACACACACACACACACACACACACACACACACTCATACACCCACACACACACACGCACACACACACACACAACACACTCACACACACCACACACACTCATACACACACAACACACATACACACACACAGCACATTCATACACACACACACACACACACATACACACACATACACACACACACTCACACACACACGCACACTCTACACACACACACACATACACACACACACACACACACACACACACACATACACACATACACACACACACTCAAGCACATGCACACAGTCACACACTCACGCACACTCACACACACACACATACACACACACACACTCACACACACACACACAAACTCACACACACACACACACACACTCACACACACACACACACACACACACACACACCCACACACACCCACACACAACCACACACTCACAACACCACATACAAACATACACACACTCACGCACATGCACACAGTCACACACATACACTCACACACACACACACTCTCTCACACACACACACCACACATACACACACACACACACACACACACACACACACACACACACACACACACACACACACACACACACACACACACAGCTCCAGCTGCTTTGAGAGGTCAGCATAGCGAAGTCATGCCCCTGGGCACAGAGTTTCAGCCCTGCCAGCCTGCACAGAGCCCAGCCTGATGACCATTGCACGAGTTCCTCACATGCAAAACAATATGGAGCATTAGAGAAGCATGTTTGTAACAGAACATATGAGTGTAAGTCTGCGTGTAACCTCCGGCCATGCATGGCCCTCAGGCTCCTCTGGGTATCATGTTATTTCTCCAAGATGGAACGGGAAATTCAGCAGCTCAGGACATTGAGAAACAACCTCTCTCAAAACATCTCCACACCAAAAATATAAAGCTGACCATTTGTCTAAATCATGGACCTCTTTGCCAACTTTGCTAAATTTACCCTCATGCTACTTTTATTACATCTCTTTACCACATCACTTTAATTTATCAATCAATGCAGCACCTTGAGTGTGTGGGTTATTGGATAAATAATATGGACAAACACTGTACATTTTTGCCTGAATTTGTGAAGCAAGTGGAAGGTCTATACCCCAGTGTAACTCCAAAGAATATGCATAACTCAGATTCAAAATATAAAGATGATAAAATTACCAACAGCTGAGACTGAGCAAGAATAGCATTTTTTTATTTAAATTATGTAAAAATGTTTGGGTCAAAAAAAAAAAAAAAACTATTAGATCTACACATTTTTTACAGATCTGCAACTCAGAATCAGTTGTCCTAGATAAATTCTGATTAGGGTTGTATGGCAAAATCTTCTTTGGTGGATTTCAGTCCAACACAATGTCCAGTATGGATGAATCTGGGTATGTGACGTTATCTGTCACAGATGATTAGAGCAGAGAGTATCTGACTGTGATTTATATAAGGAGTATCTTTATCGAATATCTAGTATAAAATATTACTTTATCATACGAATTTTCCCACCCACATTGTAACACTTAATTAAATGTATTTTTTTTTTAATTTCATAATGACAGGTTTTATTTCAAAATATTTTTTTCCCAAAGATTTTATTTCATAATTCCCTTATTCCTTTTTAATGTCGTGGTAATATTTTTCTTTTCGTTATGACGCTTTATTATTATTATTATTATTATTATTATTAGTAGTAGTAGTAGTAGTAGTAGTAGTAGTATTCTTTTTGACTCAAATGGCACTCCGTACAGTCCGGCTATGCCACCTCATTTGAGCGTGAGCCTGGGCCCAAACCCCTCCGTTAGACCGCGCGCCCTAGACCGATGGTTTCTGAACCAGTCCCACGTGATCGCTGTATTCGTGTATTTATTCATCATAAAGCCACTTGCTTTGATATAAAAAAGAAGAAATCCCATGGGGTTTATATGGGAAACTTATGCTTTTAAAAGGCTCGTGAATTAAAAAGAGAGTTTTTAAAAGGAAATTGTTTTTTGAAGAGATTATCGTTGGCACTGAAGTGAAATGTTGGGAATGGGGAATTAAGGAGGGGATGGGTGTGTGTGTGTGCACGCGTGTGTGTTTGGGGATGAGGGGGGGGGGGGGGGTTGGTGAAATCACAGAGACAAAACAGATGTTTCTGATACCTGATTAAGTGGATTGAATATTTAATATTTTTCGAAAGTGCTCCGCGTGGCAATATGGCCTTTGATTTTCCGCAAGATTATTTATCGAATACATAAAACAAAAAATGAAAGAATATAACTTATTTTTGATTTACCAGGAAGAGAGAGGGTTTATGTGATTTCGATATTTGAGGAATGTTATATTTCTCTAAAGAAAGTCCCTGCAGACTGTCAGCAGTAAAGACAGCAACGTCCAATTGAGTACTAGACCTCGCATTGGGAGGCGTGAGTGATTTGTGAATAATGATCGAATGGACCTCTGTTTACACCTGAATAGCCCATGGGAATAACTGGGTTAGGTCCTGCCGGCTGTAGCGCATGAAAACATTTCTCCCTCGACATCGACTAAACTCCTTCAATAAATTTGTTTGCGCCGCACAAAACCTGCTCTGCTGAAGCCTTTTTTCCCTGTGACAACTAGCGTTATTCAGGAATTCTTGTGGGGGGATGAGAGAATGAAACACATTGCGGGCAAAGAGCAACAGCTGTTGCATAATGAAATTAGCGCTCGGCGGCTGCTTAAAAATTCATGCCACGCTGTTGTTGAAGCTACAGCTTCAATCGTTAACGGATTCCATCAAACCTCGCAAAAAGAGCTTATGCAGCGCTTGCTTCTCACCTTTTTTTAAATAATAAAAAAACAGGGAAAGTGGTCTGTCTAGCTCATGCCTCCCGGATATGTTGGCCTGTATGTGTACAATGGCCATACACAATGGTTTAAACGGTCGCATCATGTACCTGTGGTACCCATTGTTACATTAAACGTACCACCAATGTATCAATACAATATACCAAACTATAACAAATCATTAACTGCTTTAATCTCTCTCTCTCTCTCTCTCTCTCTCTCTCTCTCTCTCTCTCTCTCTCTCTCTCTCTCAGACTCAGTCCAGCTCTCACCTTCTCTCCTCCTTCCATTAATTTCATTTCTCCCCCTTTCACTTTTGATTTCTCCAGATTCACTTCTTCCTCCTTCCCGTACTTGAAATTCCAAAAGTTTCTTACCTGTATAATGCTCTGTATTTTTTGGGGAAATGCAAATTAATTCATGTTGTAAATTCAGTGCCCTAGGTCATAGAATGAGTCTTAAACAGGATAATTATGCAGAAAAAACATACAATAAACGTCTCACACACAGCCACCCTGGTGGAGTCATTGTTGTAATTATACAATTACATTCAAGAAATGAACCAAGCATTAGAACTAGTTACAGCAAACTTGCGACAGAAAAATATGCTCTTGTAAATAGCTTGCATCAACACTCCACCCCCCACCACCCTCCCAACGTATCTTGTTTTAGACTGCCATCTAGTGGCTTAAATAATGCAAGCCAATGTGTTTTCTCCGTGTTGACGTGGCTTTTTGATTCGTGAGTTTTCAGCCCTCTCCCTTTCTCACACACAACATATTTTCAATGAACGCCCCCCCCCCCCCCCCCCCCAAACCCAAAAAAAACCCTACTTCACACCGCATAGATATCTCTGAGAATGTCTCAAAGGATGTGAGAAATAGCCAGGTAAGGTGTTTTGCCCAGTTCATGTTTGCACTTTGTTCTGTGTTTAATCAAACTATACAGCATGCTCAAAAAAAAAAAAAAAAAAAACTACAACAGCTCTTCTTCCATGCTTTCACACTGTGTACACTACAAGTGGAAGTACAAGCTGTCATACCACCATAAGTAAACACAGTTGTGAGAAAATAAATAAATAAAAAGTAGTGCCCAACTGAGTTGCTACATTTCAATGTATTTAATGGTGGAAAACACTGCATTCTGACTGATGTCATAACTTCAGTGGTTGGAAGCTCATTATGACATCACCCATTGGGGAACTGATGAATCCTCATGCACAAAATATCTGCTGATAGCTGCAACAACACAGTACAATCTTTATGTGTGCACACACCTTTGAACCTGCATGTACATGAGTATGCATGCACTCACACACAAATGCACATGCTCAAACTCATGCACACACACATGCATGCAACCATACATGCAGATGTACACACACACATATACACACACATACACATACAGAAAAAAAAACATGCATGCACACACACATACACAAACACACAGTGCATGCACATACATGCACTCACACAGACATGCATGCAGACACACACACATGCAAACACTGACACAAAAATACACACACATACACACACACACGCCTCACCGAGCACAGCAGAGGTAAAAAGGATGATATAATGTGATTAGAGGACACACGCTCTTCCTCCCCAAGGGAGTTAAAGTCAGCAGAGCAGAGAAACTTCAGCACCAGCCACAGCTTGGATTTAGCCCTTAAACAAACATTCAGCTCTCAGGGTTTGACATACATAGTCCAGACCTGCCACTGGATTAACCTGTTTGTGAGGACCTGCAGTGTGTCTGCGTACACGCTTACACGAGCACTCCTGCCAGACTCCACACTCATGCCCTTATAAAGGATCGAGGGGCTGTCTGAGAAAGAGAGGCCCCTTCCAGATCGGTGTCATTCAGGAAAGAGTATGCCTGCTCCTCCTTACTGGGAGCAAAATGGAAACGGTGTGCATTTTATTCCTGACCGAGAATAAAATAGCTGTCAAAATGACAGTGATGACACACAACAATGATAGTTAATGACGTAAATTTTAAACTAAAGGTTTCAAGCAGAAAAAAGAAAAAAAGCACAGAAAAAAGTACCTTGCCGAGTGCAAAAAAGGGGAGTGGGAGGGGATATCAGGGAGTGGGAGGGGCTAGTATGAGGTGGGAGGGGCCTGTGGAGAGGGAGCATTTAGAGAGTGTCAGAATCACTGTGGAGCAGCATCTGTCATCGCTGTGAGTAGGCAAAGACGGCTGCACAGAGAGGAACGCACCCGGCAGCGGACAGGGTCGGTGAGGGCTTCTCCTTGCTATCCGCTCAGTGATGCTCGCCTCACTGCTTTCACCCGTCTGACAAGTTTAAAAAGAAACACATGGGCGGTTAGGCATCAGGCAAGAGTGAGGAGGACCGCAGGGGAAAGGAAGACAAGATCCAGCTCTGATTTTCACCGTATGAGCTCGTCTCTGGCCTCTCACTTTCTGTCTTTGGCCGATACCCGGTAAGAGCCCAACTCATACGGCTTTATTTGATGTCTCAGTAGAGTAGTGTAATGGTTAGGGAGCTGGACTTGTAGCTCAGAGGTTACAGTGTAGTGTAATGGTTAGGGAGCTGGGCTTGTAGCTCAGAGGTTACAGTATAGTGTAATGGTTAGGGAGCTGGGCTTGTAGCTCAGAGGTTACAGTGTAGTATAATGGTAAGGGAGCTGGGCTTGTAGCTCAGAGGTTACAGTGTAGTATAATGGTTAGGGAGCTGGGCTTGTAGCTCAGAGGTTACAGTGTAGTATAATGGTTAGGGAGCTGGGCTTGTAGCTCAGAGGTTACAGCGTAGTATAATGGTTAGGGAGCTGGGCTTGTAGCTCAGAGGTTACAGCGTAGTGTAATGGTTAGGGAGCTGGGCTTGTAGCTCAGAGGTTACAGTGTAGTATAATGGTTAGGGAGCTGGGCTTGTAGCTCAGAGGTTACAGTGTAGTATAATGGTTAGGGAGCTGGGCTTGTAGCTCAGAGGTTACAGTGTAGTGTAATGGTTAGGGAGCTGGGCTTGTAGCTCAGAGGTTACAGTGTAGTATAATGGTTAGGGAGCTGGGCTTGTAGCTCAGAGGTTACAGTGTAGTATAATGGTTAGGGAGCTGAGCTTGTAGCTCAGAGGTTACAGTGTAGTGTAATGGTTAGGGAGCTGGGTTTGTGGCTCAGAGGTTACAGTGTAGTATAATGGTTAGGGAGCTGGGCTTGTAGCTCAGAGGTTACAGTGCAGTATAATGGTTAGGGAGCTGGGCTTGTAGCTCAGAGGTTACAGCGTAGTGTAATGGTTAGCCATGCCGCTACAGTGGCCTGTTAGCCATAGTTCCACACTGGTGCTGAGGGTGACTTTGTGACTGACACCGAGCTGTGGGGTTTATGCAAATGCAGAGCTGCTCTCTGCCCGTGCTGTGAAAGTGAGGGGAAGGTTAAAGCAGGCAGAGAAGGCTGCAGGAGCCACTGCCCTTCTCAAAAGCAAATGGCCACAATCAAACATTTATTTATTTTTTTTTTGAATTTGTGTTGTTAGTCTGTAAAACCATGGGATGTATTTCCAAGGTTGGTTTTGTTTGTGTGAAACGGAATGAATGTCTGTCACTGATGTGTTGAATTTCATCCAGCATGTAAGCGCACACCACCAAAAAAGGAGTGTAAACACTGAGGGTGTGAGAGGAGAAAAACAGAGGGAAAAAGACAAGGGAAATCCATGTAGCACACTGGTATTTTCTTACCTAAAGCATGCTATACGGCTCAAATTTTTACACACTATCTATTCATACAGCTGTATATTTTGCATTAGGAGTTTGGAGTCTTTTTCTTGTTCTGAGATAAAGCAGCAGGACCCTTTATGGGAATTGAACCTGCAACCTTGGGATTACAAGTCAAGCTCTCTAAGCATTACACTACACTGTTACCCTGGGTGCTCTGCTTGTCAGAGCCATCAGTCAGTAGCTTTGGGACACTTTCACCAGGTTATTAGGATGGCTGTTATGGTGATGTTTACAGTAGCTGATCTCTCTCTCACAGGGTTTGGTGCTGGTTGTTGTGAGAGCCGTCTGTTATGGTAATGTTTACAGTAGCTGAGGGGGATCTCTCCCTCACAGAGTTTGGCACTCGTTGTGGTGTGGGCCGTTTGCAGAAGATCCTGAAATCAGCCCCGTCTCAGAGCAAACACTACCCCCGGTCATGTGACTGCCTTCTGACCTGCAAGCCAGTCCACACATTTGTCTTGCAAATGTAAATCAAACGCTGCTACATGCTGAAAAACTCTGACTGCTTTACCAAATAGAGCAACATGCTAAAAAACCCTGACTGCTTTACCAAATAGAGCAACATGCTAAAAAACACTGACTGCTTTACCAAATAGAGCAACATGCTAAAAAACCCTGACTGCTTTACCAAATAGAGCAACATGCTAAAAAAAGACTGACTGCTTTACCAAATAGAGCAACATGCTTAAAAACCCTGACTGCTTTACCAAATAGAGCAACATGCTAAAAAACCCTGACTGCTTTACCAAATAGAGCAACATGCTAAAAAACCCTGACTGCTTTACCAAATAGAGCAACATGCTAAAAAACCCTGACTGCTTTACCAAATAGAGCAACATGCTAAAAAACACTGACTGCTTTACCAAATAGAGCAACATGCTAAAAAACCCTGACTGCTTTACCAAATAGAGCAACATGCTAAAAAACCCTGACTGCTTTACCAAATAGAGCAACATGCTAAAAAACACTGACTGCTTTACCAAATAGAGCAACATGCTAAAAAACCCTGACTGCTTTACCAAATAGAGCAACATGCTAAAAAACCCTGACTGCTTTACCAAATAGAGCAACATGCTAAAAAACCCTGACTGCTTTACCAAATAGAGCAACATGCTAAAAAACCCTGACTGCTTTACCAAATAGAGCAACATGCTAAAAAACCCTGACTGCTTTACCAAATAGAGCAACATGCTAAAAAACCCTGACTGCTTTACCAAATAGAGCAACATGCTTACAGACACAGAGAGAGAGAGAGAGACAGAAAGAGATTTTATTTATTTTATTTTTTTTATTAGCTATATTATGTATGTTGGTAATGTGTGACTTAAATGTTTCATTGTTTTAGCTTTGGCAACATTGCCTGTATGCAGTCATGCCAATAAAGCGTTATTAAATTGAACATTGAAATTGAAAGAGAGGGAGAGAGAGAGAGAGAAAGAGAGAGACAAACAGAGAGAGAAAGAGCGAGAGAGAGCCATCGGTCTCATTCAGCCTCATTTACATGAGTAAATTTACAGCATTTTTTTCCTCAAGGTTATTAAACAAATTACAAATGGAATTCAGTCATGGGGGAAAAAGGTGAATCCAAAGTTTTTCCTAGCAACATCTGATATTTTTGCTGTTTATTGCCTTGAGGAAAAACATTCAGAAATAAACCAATATCCTCACCTGGCCTTCAAAATGGTTGTTTTAAAATTAAAATTGTTATTGTTATATAAGTTATGGAGCCATGTTAAAATAGTATATCTTTTCAGCATTATCATCTTTGCTGTTTTGTCCCTCTGAGCCCGCGGGGGGGGGGGGGGGGTGGGGGAGGGGGGGGGGGTGGGGGGGTGGGGGGGGATGGGGGGGTGGGGGGGGATGAGAGAGAGAGAGAAAGATTTCCCTCAGATTTGGCTCCTGTTTTTTTTAAACATTTTTAAACCCTGATTGTTTCATTAAGCTTTACATCATCTTGAAAATAGACTGATATCCTGCCATCAGTAAAACAAGTGAAGCCAAAGGTCATGAGGTCTAACTTTACACATGTTTGTGCTACAAACTCTGCCCTTTTGAAGTCACAAGATTTCAATTGTATCTTGTTGATAGTACGTTTAATGTAACAGTGTGCACAACAGGCACATGCTACTGTTTAAACGGACCAGCGCCTGCTGTGGACATATAGGGCATTACATCTGACAGGCTCATGCACCTCTATCAGCCCACAGCACCATGGAGGCGTCAGAGCTCTGGACCCAGGACCCAGAGGAGCTCCTGCAGGACCTGGGCTTCTGCGGGGAGGAGGCCAACGCGGCGGCCCGAATCCCGGCCCGCTTCCTCAGCCAGCGTTCCCTCACCCGCGGTATCAGCCTGCAGGTTCTGCTGGAGGCCCAGCGGAGCCGCCGCCACATGGAGACCCAGGAGATCACAGGTAACCTGTGAAACGACGCATCACAGCACTTTTGTCGCATCACGGTCCCGTACTTCACGGCCAACCTGAAATATAAGTCAGTTTTTCTGTTCAGTGACTCCTATTCAGTCACCTCTGAGTCTCAGACATTACAGCGGATCTGAGAATACATACCAATGCACATTATGGGCTAGATTCAATCAAAAATACGTTTTTTGATTAATCAAAACCTTTTTTCACACGCACGGTGGATTGCATTTTTGTCACTGTGGATCAATTAGCCTGTAAATTTTTTAAATCAAAATGGATGTATTGTTCATTGCTTTGTTGCCATGACACCTATGCAAAATAAATATTTATCTCACTGTTGTTTCCTTTTCTGGTAAAATAACGTATACATGAATAAAATACATTTCCATTCCATGCCCCCCTCTCTCTGCAGATCGCTTCAAGCACTTTGTCCTTCAGCAAATGACCAACTCTCTCACTTCCTCAAGTGACTCCAGAGGGGCGGGACCAGGACAGGAAAGGGAGGGGCTATGGCAGGAAGGGGAAGAGAAGAGGGCATGGCTAAGCAGGTTGCTCCAAAGGGGCTCCAGGAGACCCCTGAGGTCCCAGAGCTTCCCAGAGCCCAAGCCCAGGAGGGGCCCCCAAAGTTCGGCCCCTGGGGGCCCACAGGGGACCAACAAACTGAGTAACCAAGAAGCAACCCCTTCGTTTGAGATCGAGGAGGTAAGAGACAGAATGATGCTTCCAGTTTTAACTTTAGACCAAAAATAGGAAGTTTTGGACAGTGATGTAACAGGTTTTGGAAGTGTTTTTTTTTCTTCCAACTGACCAAAAACAGCAGAATGAGATCAAATGGCATCAGAAGCACACAGTACTGACTAAAATATGCCTTTAATCTGCGCTTAATGGTCAATCAACATTATAGTACAAACATTTCCAGGAGAGTTTTTTGGAATGTTTTATGTTGGTCTTTGATGCTATCTTGCAGTATACAGTGAACCCTGGCAAAAGCAGACCTTGTTAAAGCGGATTTTGGGTATAATGGACTATTTCTGCTGTAAGAACATGTGTTAGATGTTAGGCTCATTCCTAAGAAAGTATAGACCTGCTTGCTGAAATGATAGAGAGAACAAAAGGAGCAAGTTCTCCCTGGCGGGAACGCTTAGCATTCTAGAATCTTGAATAAAATGTTACTATTTTCGAAACAAGAAGTTCAGTCGAGGGGGCGGGGACCTAGCGAGAAGCACCAAGCATAATTTGACTGACGCAGCTGCAGGGCTCTGCGGGCCGGCAGTTTTCTCATTGTGGACTGGTATAGTGGACCTCTCGAGTATTGTTGCACATTGAGTAAACTCTGAGTAAATATGGTCTGGTACCACAGCCGAGGTGGGACTACTGTGTTTTTTTTATTATCACCCAGTTATATCATACTACCAGTTATATCGTACTCCCTTCCCCCCAGTTAGTCTGGTTTAACGAGGGTTCACTGTATTTACTATTTATTTAGTATTTATGTAATAGCCAATCAGAATGAATCTGGGTGATGTAACAAGCAAAGTCTGACAGCCTCTACCAGACAGCAGGTTCATCATTGATATTCGAGTTTTAATTCATAATATTTAGAAACTTCAGTTGCAATTCTTGCATTTTAATAACATGCACATATAGAGATTTGTGCATGTGAAGATGTCTGTATTTTCACATTCATTCAACACATGTTTGCCATTTATATTTATATAAAATATAATTATATCAATACTGCATATTGTTATCACCCATGTCACTATCATCATCATAATTATCATCATATTCATTTTTCTCCCATATTGTTATTTTCAGATTTACAGCTTTGAAGATGGACCCTGGGCAAGCAGAGGTGAGGTTTTGTTTTTGCATGTTTATCACATCCTGTTGTTTTACAATGGTGTTACACAATGGTCCGAGTCCAAATATTGGCATTTTGGTGAAATTTTGAGTATATTTGTTGGCAAATTCAAAATTTCTTATTTCCAACACACACGGCTTCCATTGACAAACACAAACATGTCTGCATGTTTTATGGATTGAACATAACTATTCTCTTCTGCATGCTGTATTACTTTTTCCAATCCATTTCATGTCTGCTCTTCACCACAGTTTTGGAGTATTTTTTTTTTTTTTTCAAACACACCAGGAAGTAGAATAGGCCTGAGCTGCTTCTCTGAAGTGTGCCCCACTCTCCTCCCCCTGGCTTTGCTGGCTCACGCTGCTCAGGCTGTGTTTTACTCTGTGGTGGGGTGTGAGCGCCTGTCCTGTTTCAGCCTCTGCCATGTCTCCGCCCCTGTTCGGCCATTTTGGTTTGAATCAGTGAGATACCAGTTCTGACAAGTTTTTTTTTGGTTGGCCAGAGTTGTTTTTTGCATCTGGGTTGGTCAGAGATACCCAGAGCTGTGAAAATCCAGTTTCACACAGCAAAAGCGGCACCGTGCCACTACCAATGAACTAAAGCAACTTATTTGAGGCACTGTAGCCCTCCTGGGCTGAATCTGACACCAGTGTGCCTAATGAGTCCATGTAATGAATTCTGATTGGTTGGCAACTCTGTAGAGCAGTGTATGATTGGCTGCCGCACTGCCCAGGGCAGGATCATTTCACCTTGTGGTAATGTGTCTCACTATGCAGCAGTGCCCCCTTCTGGTCAACCAAGTGTCCGACAGTTGCCTGTACGGTGTAACTTGCCTCCTACAGAGCAGGGCAACCATCAATTAGATTTTTAAACAGGGATTTTGACACCACCATTCTGACATTTTTTGGCCAGTTTTAACTGACCAACGACAGACTGCACAGTTCAGTGCAGAAATCTTTCGGAAGTCTTTCCCAGTGTAGTGCTATTTTATTCTGTCAACAGTAACAATGACCAAAATAAAACAGAAGATCATTTTTAAGTAGATGTAAATTATTACTAACAAGCTACTATACTTATTTTAAATAAAATATAAGCATACGATAAGAAAAACCTTTCCAATGCAGATGTTTGACAGAGTAAATGGGTTTAGCACCATCTTGTGGTAGCTTTGCTTTACTGCTGAACCGAATCCACTTTCAAAGCACACTGCACATATGGCTTTCTCAGTGTGTCTCTCCTGCTGGTTTCTGTTGATTAATGTCAGGAGAATGAGATGCTGACATCACTAATGGGTGGGGCTAGCATATGCTAGCGGTAACTGCCTGATGGATGAACCAGTCATTGTGTTGAATGGTGGGTGCAAACATTTTAGATTGGTTAATGACTGATGATTTGCTGTACCATGAGCTGGGTTCATGAAATGGCACACTACTGCCCTAACGGTGCTCAGAGACACTTCAGTCTGCCCTCATAAACTGGGAGACGTGACTGATAACACGGAGCACGGCGGACGCTGTAAAATGCAAATAACGTGAAAACTACGTGTCCTGACAGCATAGGGGTTTTCAGGGCTGTAAAGACCAGGGACTGAGAGAACCCTTTCATTCCAACAGCCAGCGTGGAGAGGGCTGACAGCTGCCAGTCAGACAGCAGCGGCTTTCTAGAGGAACCCCTCATTCCTCCCCTCTCACAGCAAGCGCAACCTGCATGTGACCTCACAAAGGTAAGGAACCACAATCTACATGACCTCACAAACGTAAGGAACCACAATCTGCATGATCTCACAAAGGTAAGAAAAAAAATCTATTTTATATGAAGTCACAATGGAGGAAGGAAACATTGAGTACATGATGTCACAAAGGCAGGGAATCCTTCAGTATAAAATGTCACAAAGACATTGAGTCCTTCAGGGCATGATGTCACAAAGGTAAGGAATCCTTCTAAACACAGTAGTAAAGGACAGGACTCAGCTTCTAAAAGGTGTCTCAGAGAAAAGAAGACTTGCAGCTCATTTCATAATGTTACCCCACTCATGCCATACTCAAACCACTGTAGGTGAATGTGGGCCAGAAGCCCCCATGTGCAAAGTCTTCACATCATAAAAATGTCTTTTCAGAAATTTTCTACTCCTATTTCAAGTACCATTAATGATGCATGGGACTGCTTCATTGAGAGAAAGACATGTATTCATAAACACATTAGTAGAAATATGAGCTGAGGTTGATACTCACTGAAACTGTTTACTGAAACAGCAATATGTAAAGCATTGGTGTACGATAATGAGACAATCAGCAGCCATGTGTTTTTTTGTTTGTTTGGTTTTTTTTGTTGCTGAATGGGTTGCTGTCCTCTGTCGTCTCTAGGGTACAGATCCCCAGCAGCTCTCAGCCCTGATCTCTGACAAACAGGTAAAGGAGGCCCCAGACTCAGGAAGGCAAGAACCCGAGCGCCCTGAGGAGGAGATGCTCCAGACTCCCACTGCAGAGGACACAGAGGTGTCCATCATGGGTGTCATGGAAACGGAGGCGAGGCTGCAGGGGGAAGACTCCACAGTGGGTGTGTTTTTAATGGACAAGGTGAGCGCGCAGAGCTCGGGGGAGGCCAGCGGGGGCACTGCCTTGACTGCAGTTCCACAGGACAAACCAGAGCCGGTTCAGCCTCCCTCACTCCCCACAGTGCCCTCTGCTGGCCTGGCAGACTCTGAGATGCTCAACAGAGAGGGAGAGAAGCCCAAAAAGAAGCCAGGTAGATCCGTGTCCGTGCAGATGGCCTCCACGCTGCTCCCACCATCCCGCCTGGTCGTTCGGAGGAGTAACCCTGGCGACGCGCCCACGACAACAGAAGAGACGCTCCCTTTCTGCTCCTCCAGCCACGATGACAGCACCACCCAGGACACGCCCCCGAGCAGCGGTCTCTCCTCGGGGAGTGACGTGGGGCATGGTCCCTCCAGTGACTCCTCCTCCCTGAACGGCAAGAGCAACCGGAGCCGTGGCGGACATGACCGTCGCCATGGAGACTGCTGCCATGGACACCACCACTGCGGCAGGGTGGGAAAGACTCGCGGCCGTAACTCCGCCCCCATGTCGCTGCGGCCTGGCTTTTCTCACACTCTGCCCGTAAGTCTGAATACACACAATACACACATATGTAAAAACATCAACTCTTTCCATCCCTTATCTCAGCTACCATAAAACTGCCAGCTGCTTCTGTAGCTGTAAAAACAGTAGTGCTGGATCATACTGAGACAAACTTCAGCCAGACCTGTGTCAAATACATTTTTTAAAAACTTTCAAAAATCTTTACACTCTGGTACAATTTGACCATTTTTTCTGCAATCTTCATAAAAGCATTGTTACTAACCGAAACCAATTATATGACAGAAGAATCATGTTCCACAAATTCACAAAAACATACATGTTCCTTTTTAAAGTTACCACTACAACAACTGATTCAGCTAGGCTGACTTAGAAGACCTTCGCTCCTACCATTGAGTTTTATCTGTTCCTGACATAATTGATTACTTTGGCTCTACAACCTGATTAGATGCCACCTGGGTATAAGTACCAGGTAAACGGCTAAATGTGAATATGAATACTGTTAAGGATGAAAACCATTGCAGAGGAGCTGAAGGCTGAAGGTTTTCTAGGCTGTGTCCCCCTACCCCACTGACTGACAGCTGCGGCTCAAGGCCTACCCAGAACACAGCATGGTAACAGCTTTGAACATAAAAGTCATTTCTGAGGACTGCCATTTCAAGAGGCTGTTCAGAGAAAACAGAATTTGAAAGTAAGATCAAACTGATGCAATATTGACAATCTTCAGCAACGCCTCGGTTCTTTGTTAGTTTTTTTTCATACCCTGTGTGTTTTTGTCTTTTTACGGTTATGATATGATTCTCATATTAGAGGACGGTTGTGCCTCTCTGCTGCTCTCCAGTGGGCATTTCCATTTGAATACTTCATTTGCATCTCCGATATGGATGAGAGGAGCTCGATGAATAGATCCCTCTTTCTCCTTCTGTCTGCATCTCTCTTTCGCTCCCTTGCTCCTTCCCTCTCTCCCTCTGTCTCATGCAAAACCAGGCTTCTGCACTCTGGTAAGCAGTTATTAGAAGCCTGAGGGTTCTGAATTGACAACAACATCGAACCCGGGACTGGTTTGGTGTATTGGGGGTGAACACACAAAATAATACAAAATAATGCAGGGCAGAAGTCCTGGATCAGGTTATGCAGAAGGAGTGGCTGTAAACTGTAGTTTAGTCATTGGATAAATAATAGATGCAATCATAATGTGTGTTCCTGCAGTACTCCGTACGGGAGCTGGAGGCGATGGTGCGCTCTGTGAGGGATTTCCGTTGTGTGCTGGAGGACATGGAGCAGCAGCTGTTGTTGGAACAGGACTCAGTGTTCAAGGCCCTGTCTGACCCTGAAAGGCACGTATACTGCTGGACTATACTCACACCGAGCCATACTACAATACTACACACACATATACTGCTGTACTATACCCACACTGACCCATACTACAATACTACACACACACACACACACGCACGCACACACACACACACACACACACACACACACGTATACTGCTGGACTATACTCACACCGAGCCATACTACAATACTACACACACGTATACTGCTGTACTATACCCACACTGACCCATACTACAATACTACACACACACACACACACGCACACACACACACACACACACACACACACACACGTATACTGCTGGACTATACTCACACTGACCCATACTACAATACTACACACACACACACACGCACACACACACACACACACGTATACTGCTGTACTATACCTACACTGACCCATACTACAATACTACACACACACACACACACGTATACTGCTGGACTATACTCACACCAAAGCCATACTACTATACTACACACACACACACACGTATACTGCTGGACTATACTCACACCAAGCCATACTACTATACTACACACACACACACACACACACACACACGTATACTGCTGTACTATACCCACAATGAGCCATACCAATACACTACACACACACACACACACACACATATATTGCTGTACTATACCCACACTGAGCCAAACCACTATACTACACACACACACATATATTGCTGGACTATACCCACACTGAGCCATACTACTATAATACGCACACTCATATTCTGCTGGACTATACTCACACTGAGCCATACTACTATACTACACACACACGTATACTGCTGCACTATACCCACACTGAGTGTAATATACAGTAATATATATACACACTGTAATATACTACTGTTCTGCACCCACACTATTATACTACTGCATTATACTAATGCGGTATATATACACCCTATATACACAGTACTGTACACACACTGCACCATGCAACTATACTACAGACACCATTATACTACTGCACTGCACTACTTATCCAGCACAAACATTATTGTACTATACTCCAGTTGACACTCTGCACTACACTGGTGCAGTGTGAACGCTGTGTGTTGTGCGCTCACTGCAGTGTGAGCACTGTGTGCTGTGCGCTCACTGCAGTGTGAACGCTGTGTGTTGTGCGCTCACTGCAGTGTGAACGCTGTGTGTTGTGCGCTCACTGCAGTGTGAGCGCTGTGTGTTGTGTGCTCACTGCAGTGTGAGCGCTGTGTGCTGTGTGCTCACTGCAGTGTGAACGCTGTGTGTTGTGCACTCACTGCAGTGTGAGCGCTGTGTGCTGTGTGCTCACTGCAGTGTGAGCGCTGTGTGTTGTGTGCTCACAGCAGTGTGAGCGCTGTGTGTTGTGTGCTCACAGGGAGGAGGTCAGGTACATTCAGGCTTTGAGGGAGGCCGTGAAAATGGAAGCTGAGGAGTTGGAGATGCAGCTGTCAGATTTGGCCCACCATCACGACCAAGGGTTTAAAACGGTAAACATTCCTCTACCATCAAGACCAAGGGTTTAAAACTGTAAACATTCTTCTACCATCACGACCAAGGGTTTAAAACTGTAAACATTCTTCTACCATCACGACCAAGGGTTTAAAACGGTAAACATTCCTCTACCATCACGACCAAGGGTTTAAAACGGTAAACATTCCTCTACCATCACGACCAAGGGTTTAAAACGGAAAAAATTCCTCTACCATCACGACCAAGGGTTTAAAACGGTAAACATTCCTCTACCATCACGACCAAGGGTTTAAAACAGCAAACATTCCTCTACCATCACGACCACGTTTGAATTGGGTAACCTTTCTCCAAGTGTTTTAATGAAGCCTACAACATGGAGGGTGATTCTTATTTAAAAGGGAGTTTTACCTATTGTCATTTATCCAAAATTTGTAAATGTTAATAATATATATATTCTAAAATGACGATCATAAAATGGCGTGCGAGTAGTTTATGCATCTGTCTGCTTTTATTTGAAACTTTATCCGTTGATTATTTATTCATTTATTTATATATTTTTCCACAGAAGATGCGACGTCTTCTTGACGAGCAGAGCCGTCTCCGTGTGCTGCTGAAGATACCGTCGCCGTGGAAACCACAACGCGTGAGCGTAAGGAGCGTGTCCACGCAATGTGCGCTGCCCTCCACCTCGCCAGAGCGCACCGGTCGCAACGAAGATGGGGATGGGTTTGACTCAGAGAACCTCCGGAGGAATGCGGTCATGGACTCAAACCGACCCTTGCTAAAAACAGCACCGTGATGTCACATTAAGGTTACTGCAAGGTGAAAGCATTCCCTGGCAGTCTGCATTACCGAGGACAGCGGTCTGAAGCGCGCTTTGAAATCTAAATTTAAGCTTTAAGCTGTGTTTTGATTTTGAGAGCTTTAAGACTTTCAAACCCTTCCTCAAAAAACTTTCTTGTAATATGTCTCTTTTTTTTAAAAGTTAATTTCAGGTGTTTGTCCTCTTTTAGAAAATTCACAAGAAAGAACGTTTTATCATTGCTTGATTTTAACAGAAATGTTGTATACTGAATACACCCCTATAATTCTAACCACTCTATACGTGAGATACATTTATTTTAGAAGGTTTTCCTGAGTGGACAAGAAATAAAAATCTGAAAAACAATTTTGTAAATAAATAATTATGCAAGATTTAACATTGTGAGGTAAGGTCACGTGATTCACATCAAGTATTTTTTTTCTTTTTAAATGGTGCCAAAGCTTGTTATGTGTAGAAATATGACTCCATTAAAAATGGTTGCCTGTACATAATATTATCAGCATTGCAAGGCTGTTATTCTTGCTTCATGAACAAAATTGTTACTCCCAAGAACATGAATTCGTGCAGAATTGGCGATGATTCCAGATTCCTTTTGAGATGGACGTGTGATTTGATTTTAGCTGGGGGAATTGACTGTTTATAAATCCTGACGCTTTGATTTCCCTAGGACTCAAGTTCATGTCTATCCCTGTGTTCGTAATCGCATACTAATCAGTGCTTACTAAATTCAAACAAAGGTATACTGCTCTTACGTCAACGTAGTGCCAAGTACCCAGTGCAGTACACAAGTTTTCGGATATACTACAGTCAGTATTTTCTTCAGTTTGATGGCTGGAAGTTCATACGTACATCCGTCATCAAACTTTACATGCAAAGAACCATCTCTGCCATCTTCTTCTTTGGTATCTATCCACCCAATGGCCTTGTGGGATGGCACAGTCTGCAGTTTTTGCACATTGCAGAATTTTGATGGAAGCAGGTAACGCTTGCATACTGATTCGGCCGGTCTGACACACTACATACTACGTACTACGGTTACTGGTTTTTTCCAACTATAAAGGGTGTAGTTTGCGATTTCAGACAGGGCCCATGTGTTCTGTACTGTTTTGTGGTAAAAATCTGATTGGTTCACAGCATCTTGAGAACAGCCAATGACTGATACAAGGTGGTCATGTGACTCCCATCGACCTGCATGAGACCTGTTACAAAATTACAAATTGACATTTTAATGGCCTATTAATTAGCCAAATAATTGATTAATTATGATCTTTAATGATCTCAGTTACAGAAAATGAACGTCTGTGCACATACTTATCTGTGTGTGAGTACGTATGTATGTGTGTCCAAGTCTTCCTAAGAAGAAAAAAGACTAATAAAAGATTCAAGAATTGTACCTGGATGTTGTAGTCATAAATACAGGTGATATCATGGGTCATGTGACTGTGTGTTATTTGGATTCTGTGATTGGTCCATAATGTCTTTGAAGGGGCATGTTTTTTCAGGTATCTGAGTCCATCACTGGTCTTGCAGGCAAACCCCCCCTTCCCTGCCACACATGCATACACACACATTTGGAGAGTTGAAAAAAAAAACAGACGAACAGTGGCTGTATTTGCATAATAAACATGATAAATAAATACATTTTTAAATTGAAAACTGATTAGAGACTTCATAATAAAAATTTAAAGACGGGATGCTGTACTTTTGTCATGTATTTAGTTAAAGCCCATTGCTCTAATTACTAATGAATAGCTCTTCAATGGCCTTTCCATCACAGGTTTTTAATGTAGAGGGGGCTTCAAATTTAAACACATACAGGAGGGGCCACTGTGGCCTATAGGAAGGAGGAGGGAAGACTCCCCCCCCCCCACACGGATACAAACATGTGACTGAAGTGATCGGCTGCGCCTTTGTCCACCCACACTCACTCTCATCCGCACCTCATGAGATTTGCTCAAGTGGGATCCTGCCCTGTATGGTTACCATGGCGCTGGGCCTGTGGATGGAGTGGCATTCTGGCATAGAAATCACTTAGCATTCATCTGGGATTAAGAAGTGTGAATGAATATTACTACAACGACATTACAATTAATACTGATATCACTACTAGTACTACCACTGCTGCAGCTGATAATACTAGCAATGCTACGGCTACTTTTATTATTAATACCACTATTTACTACTGCTAATATTCCTACAATCACTAGTATTTCTTACTATTAGTTATTACTATCACTGTTAGCTTCTGCTATGATTACTACTTCTAAAATGACTTATACTTTAGGCTTTAGTGCTTCTGTAGGGTTTGTGCCTTTGTGTAAGTGTGGTAGGGTCTCTACCATTAAGATTCAATTCCCTACGTGAGGTGTTATTTTGCTTGTGGTTTTTGTTTTCCTGTTTTTGTGTCCTTTTCTAAACTTTCCTGAGTGGCACTTGTAGAAGCTGTATTCTTTTAAATGAAAGAGCATTGGTGATACCTGTCTTTTTCTCAGCCTCCCTCTCTCTTTGTTTCACCCTTTCTGTCTGGTTTTCCTTTTCCAGTTTTCTGGCTGGAGAGAGGGATGCAAACAACTGGAGTGCTTTAGAAATATGTTTATTATGTTCATTACGTCTGATCACTCATACACACACAAAAGACAAAAGACATCTTCATCTCCCCGCTTACGAAAGCACTTCTCTTATTATTAAAACACATTTGCTGAAACACAGTAACACTGCCCCCACGCAAGTTTAAGCGTACCGTCCCCTTGATATCCATTGGACATCGGAGGAGAGCGCTACCATGACAACGGAGACTTTAAATCGTGCTCTCCACTCTTGCCCCCCCAACTCCTCTTCTTCTGCGATACAAAAGCCAAACTTCCGTCCCTCACCCCATTTCTCTCTTTCTCCATCTCAGAAAGAGGTGATTCCTGTCTTTATTTCTCCGTTCCTCATAAATAACAGGGCTGCCTAACTCTGGTCCTGAGGAGCTGTAGAGTGCGCTGTTTTTCATCCTGCGTTGGTTTCAACATCAGCGACCAGTTTCAAAGTGGATGAGGTAAGCAAAGTGTCGACTTCTTTAAGACCACTTCAGTTTTTTAAGACGGGGTGGTGGGGATGTTATTCTTAGGTGTGTGTGAAATCAAACCTCAAACTTGAGTCTAGAGTTAAAAAAGAGATAGATCCTGGTTATGGGACCACTAATTTAAGTATATTTTTAACACTTTTTATGTAGTCTTTATTAAAGGGTGTTCTGTATGTATTTCTTAGAAACGGTTTAATCTTAGCACAGCTACTCTTATGCATTTTTTTTTTTGTTTTGCACATTTTTACCTTCTAACCCTGTCTAACATGAGAATAAATTGAGGACCCAGTTCTCTTTTTCTTGGCAATGATGGCCTGGGAATTGATCTGCTTTCACTAATGAGCTCCGCTGCCTAGCTGAAGAGTTTCGCAAATTATAATCAGCTGGTTTGCAGCAAATGGGGGAACAAATACTTTGTAGTACTTCTTTTTTCAGTTTTACTTTCTGACATTGCGGTTTAACACCTCTGGATGACCATACCCATTTGCACTGAGGGGAGAAGGATCTCACCATCAATAAAATCTTAGTTCAATGAATGCAGCCTTCAAACACATCATGCTCACACTAGTGAGATGAAATAAGCTCCTCAATTTCAGGGCAATGCTCCCTTTAAAAATGATTAGTCTTTGGCCCCCTCAAACTTTTTGGGACCTTTTACCACTTCTGGGCTTGGAGGGCTCAGAGGTTGCAGGTTTGATTCCCAGAGGCTTTGCTGTTGCACTTTTAGGCTGAAGCACTTCACCTGAATTTGTGAATTTGTACAGATATATTGCAAGTTAGAGCTGCCCAAAATGTCATATCCCGATATAGGACATTTCATATCCAGACAATGATAAATATTACATAAATATTACAATAGCTCATATAAAATGATCACATGGAAAGGCCTATTTCTTATCACATTTTGAATTATATATTCAACAAATAGTAGGTACTTACTCATATTTGATTATTTTTTTTCCTTTTATTTAGAACCTTTGTGCAAATTTCCTAATAAGTTATAATAGTACTTAATAATAAACAAAACATCAAATATTAATGTATCGGCTGGAGCCAGAGTCCTTCTCCTGTTCCGAATTATCCCGCTCTGTGTCACGTTCACCCTCCTCCATGTTTGTTTATTTGTGTTGCCATCATGCAAATTCCCTGCCTGCATCCGTGTTGTGTGAAAGCACACAAAGCATTGTCCAAATAATGAAAAGTATTGCCATACAGAGTGTGATTTGTGGCACAATGATATAAAGGACAGAGCATAATATGAAATGACAGAAGTTTTTCTATCGTCACACGACATGTATCATCATATTGCGCAGCCCTGTTGTTACTTAACATTTAAGCCGTGTAGTCATGCTGGATTAAAGCTTCTGCCTAATGTCTAAAACGTAGAATGAGTGCGTATGTAACTGGGATGTAGGGTAACCGTAGTAACCCACGGGCTGCTTATTTTATAAGGCAGATGGGATTCTGGGTGTGACCAGGGAAGAGATAGTGGGCTCCAACATGGAGGAGCAGGACAGAGCGAGCGCGAAGCCAGTGGACGATGACGACCAGGAAGAGAACGCACAGAGAAAACCACGTCGGAAAGACACACCTGTGCTCAGCACCCCACCTCAAATCCCAGGTGAGACCTCCACAAATACAGCCATATCATACGATTGGGTCTCTCCGTGTTTAGTGCCAGCCAGAGTGAATCTGATTGGGTCTCACAGTTTTTGATATCCTGACAAGTGAATCTGATTTGGCCTCACTGTGTCTTATGTCATCGGGAGTGACAGTGACAGTGATTGGGTTTCACTGTGTCTGATGCCATTTAGGATCAAAAATGTTCGAGTCTTGTTGTGTTTAATTTAATCAAGAATGAAACTGGAAAGGCCTTGCAGTGTATGATATCATCAGAGTTGATGCAGTGTGTTACATCATGAATGAAAATGATTGGCTCTCATTTTGTATGATTTCATCGGGAGTATCTCTGATTGGAACTCAACTTATTTGCTCCTCCCAGGTGTGAAAGTGATGAAAGATGAAAGCCGTCTGATTCACCTGGAGGATGAAGAAAAGGACGGGAAGAATTAGAAACCTCGTCAGACTCCCACTCATTCATTTCTTATATGTCTGACCAGTTGTGCATTTTGTTAAATTTGTTACACAAAGACACACTTGTTAATTTACACTTTTTGAATTTAGATGTAATGTCATGTCTAGTGTTGCTATGTCTTTCAATAATGAACTTAATGTCAAATTGAGTTTTCTTATCATCTGTTTATTAATTTTATGAATGATGTACACTGTGGAAATTAGTGGCAAATGACATTCTGGTTTGAATGGAGGTGGTGTGAGAATATGACCAATCACTAATACATTCCTGCTGGGGTAATCACTGCTCGAGTCAGTTTATGGTCAACCCCAGCGCTCATATATTTGGGATGAAAACACATCTTCACATAACAGGTTTGTGCAAGACAATGGCAGGTAAGAGAGCTGAGGTGTTCTTATGTGAATTTCCTTTCAGCACTGTCAGCCCCTCACCCTCATTTAAAACATAAAGTGCTGCTTCTGAAAAAAAAAGAAAATAACATAACAGGTTTGTCCTCTCTCACGGCCTGTTTACGCTGCTCCTGCTTTATCACAGAGAGCTGGGACACAGTTTTCCCACTGCCGCTCTCAGTCACCCTGTAGTATAATATTTAACAGAGACCTGTGTGTGTTCTGTGAAATTAGCTTTTTAGTGTCTGGTTGAGAAAAATTAAAAAAATGTATAATGTCATTGTGACACATGAACACAATGGCATTATACAGTGTGAGACAGACACATATAAACACAATGGCATCATACAGTGTGAGACAGACACATATAAACACAATGGCATTATACAGTGTGAGACAGACACATATAAACACAATGGCATTATACAGTGTGAGACAGACACATATAAACACAATGGCTTTATACAGTGTGAGACAGACACATATAAACACAATGGCATTATACAGTGTGAGACAGACACATATAAACACAATGGCATTATACAGTGTGAGACAGACACATATAAACACAATGGCATTATACAGTGTGAGACAGACACATATAAACACAATGGCATTATACAGTGTGAGACAGACACATATAAACACAATGGCATTATACAGTGTGAGACAGACACATATAAACACAATGGCATTATACAGTGTGAGACAGACAAATATAAGTAGACATGCAGTAAGAAGAAAGCTCCCCTCTGACACTCAAAATGTGTTTTCAGCGATAAACAAAGCAAAGCAATCTGTGTTTCTTTACCTTTTATAATCTGCCGTGGATTATTATGGGAATCATACATTCAAATTGTGTTCAGTGGCAGGTTTTAAATGCATTTTTGATGCATTATTAAAAGAGAAAAAAGGGCAGTGCTTAATAATATGTGAATGCTTTTTTAAATATACTTGCACTTATATACTTACAGTTTAGCAGGACTGTGTTGTACTGCATCTCCATTCAAATTCACCAGGATTCAGCTTTAATTTTAAAAAAATTTGTGGAAAAACACAACTTCAAAAAAAAAAAAGTGAACATGTTGACATTCTCCCACGGCCTTGTCATGCCTTTAGATAAAAAATAAAATGATGCAATATTAAATAATCTAGTCATACCATGTTCTGCTTAGACCCAGTTTTTCCAGGGTTGTCCTCAGTGACTTAAAAGTATAATGTTTAACAGGGACAGGGACAAGTGTGTATAAAAAGGGAGACAGAGTCTCAGAATCTACTGAGCTGAAGAATGAGGACCGCTGTAGTTCTGCTGGTGTTACTGGGCTGCTGTCTGACTGGGGTGCAGCTTCAGAATGAGGAAAGAGAGAGCAAGCAGTTAACAACTCAACCCGACATCTGGGCCGAGCTGAACAAGCTGAGAGACATGGTGGTGGAACAGAGAGTTGAGCTGGCAGTCACAAAGTCCGAGCTGGGAGCCGCAAAGATAGAACTGGGAGCAACAAAGACTGAACTGGGAGCAACAAAGACTGAGATGGCTGAAGTGAAGAGACAGAATGAAGGTACTGATAGTGGAAGATGTTTAGAATGAAAACGTTTCATTTGCCAGCTTGGAGAGTTGCTTAATTTGATTTGTTTCATGTATGCAATTTTAGCCCTGAGAGACATGGTGATGGAGCAGAGAGTTGAGCTTGCAGACATGGAAGCCAGACTGCAGACCAGTGAGAGTCAAGTGGCTGAGTTGCAAACAGAGAATAAAGGTACAATACAGCACATGTACAAAGAAACACACAGAAGTGATTACTGAATTTCTGGATTTATGCTGTTTTTATGTTGCAAAATAACAAATAAGTAATTTAATTAAGTTCAGTTTTTGATAATTGACTATAATGATTTTATGTGTAAAGAATCTGATAACATTTACCTCTGGGGAACATTCTGAAGTTAAATATGTTGTTTTCACAGAGAGACCAAAGGTGGCGTTCTCAGCTGCGTTAACTGATGCAGGAAATGTAGGGCCATTCAACACAGACATCACCTTGAACTACGCTAAAGTCTTCACTAATATTGGCAACCACTACAACCCAACTACAGGTACAGTACATACGTAAATGTATGTTACGACAAGTAACAAAGGTGCAGCCTCACTAGCAGCTCTCTCCTGTGTGTGTGACATGAGACAGTGTGTGTGTGTGTGTGAGTGTGTGTTTGGGACAAAGTGTGTTTATCTCTCTCTGCTTTTCCTCTGATACAGGGATCTTCACAGCACCAGTGAAAGGAGTCTACTACTTCAGATTCACTGATTTTGTTTGGAGTTCCGGCCCTGGTGGTGTATATCTGCATAAGAACGGGCAGATTATAATGATTGGAGGTTATTGGAGAGCTGAAGGACCTGAAAATTACACCTCCAATGCTGTCGTGCTGCAGTTGGAAGTGGGGGATCAGGTCTACGCTCGTCTCCACTCAAACCATCAGGTCTATGATGATCATTATAATCGCTGCACCTTCAGCGGCTTCCTGCTCTTCCCCATGTGAACAGAAGACCCTGCAGCACCTTCAGCGGCTTCCTGCTCTTCCTCATGTGAGCGGAAGACCCTGCAGCACCTTCAGCGGGTTCCTGCTCTTCCTCATGTGAGCAGAAGGCCCTGCTGTAATGAAGATCACAGCTGAAGAGTCTGGAGGTGAAGCGTCACATGTTCCTCTCTGAGCGTCACAATGTGCTCTCAGAAATAAACTCAGTGAAAAGCAATCCTGACTTTGTACGACTTATTAAGCAAACATTATGCTGCACTACAAGCTATTGCAATAGAGATGGAGACTGAGACAGAGAGAGGCAGTATTCTGTCTGTGAGCCCCTAAAACAGATCCTGACAGCATGCTCTTGTGTTAGTCATGTCCCAGCACTGAAACAGTAGTTACAGCACATTGCAGGGTTACAGAAGGGAAGTCTCCATTGTAAAAAAAAAAAAAAAAATACGATATAGAATCTCACAAAGATAGTTACATATACACACAATATACAATATAGGTAATAGAATATATTAAAGTAGAATATTTAAAAGTGACACAGAATGTAAGAATTAAACTGAAGTAAAAATGTAAGTGCACAGAAGATGCAAAATTGCATTTAGCTGCATTTACCTCAATTTAGCTACCTCAGGCAGCCCCTAAAGAACAGCAGTGTTCCCTAACAAAAAACTCTCCTCTGCTGGATCTATCTTATCTCACTTCCTTTGCAGTCATAACGTTTGCTTTGCTTCCTCCTTCCTAATTGCCTGTGATGACACTGAAATGTACTCTCATGTTTTGCAGTTCTTCCCTCTAAAAAGCATATTGCAGGCCCTGTCATCTTTGGACAGATACCAGATGAGTTTGAGTGATTTGTGTCTGGGATTGTTGTCTGACGAGCCCCACTGACAGCTAGCACACTAGCCGTCACATCAGCCAGGAGCTCCACAAGCACTGCACTGAGAGCTAGCACGTTAGCCATCACACCAGCCAGGAGCTCCACAAGCACCGCACTGAGAGCTAGCATGTTAGCCATCACACCAGCCAGGAGCTCCACAAGCACCGCACTGAGAGCTAGCATGTTAGCCATCACACCAGCCAGGAGCTCCACAAGCACCGCACTGAGAGCTAGCACGTTAGCCATCACACCAGCCAGGAGCTCCACAAGCACCGCACTGGGAGATAGCACGTTAGCCATCACACCAGCCAGGAGCTCCACAAGCACCGCACTGAGAGCTAGCACGTTAGCCATCACACCAGCCAGGAGCTCCACAAGCACCGCACTGAGAGCTAGCACGTTAGCCATCACACCAGCCAGGAGCTCCACCAGCACTGCACTGAGACGTTAGCTCAACAGCACGCTTGCTCTTCTTCCAACCAGTCTCACAGTTACTGTGACAATTTGTCATTGGTTTTCTGTGTTTGTGTTGTGATGACACAAAGTGTATGTGAAGTAGGATAACAATGCAGCGAGGACAAGAATATTGTATTTTTATTTCTCATTCCTATGTACTATGGATGATGTATATATAAACAACACCAAGTTACAGAGTTGACTTACACCAGTGAGGGGAGTGAGGTTGTGTTTTCATCTTATACTGAGGTGCAGATTATATATTATGATAAAATGAAAGATTAACATGATGGATGGAAAATTTCATTGGTCACATATTCGTGCTGCCAGTTTAACCAGAGATACTGCTGGGTAAGATATATATACGATATGATGAGTGCCGTCTGTTCTTATCTGTTACATCAAAACAGCAACACGCTCAGTTCAACTTCTCTCAATAATGTAATGTGTGACTTATTTTTATTTTAGTGGAATGTTTAATGTTTCAGTAAATTAGCATTCACCATAAATATTTCTGCTGAAAGGGGCCATTTCACCTTGGTAACGCAATAAGCTCTGTAGTTTCCTCACACCTTGTGTGGCTTCATGAACCAGGCAGAATCAGTTGCTTGTTGTGTGTTCAGTTCAGGTGGAAGACAGACAGAGAGAGAGTAAGTAAAGAGAAAATGGCTCTACCTCACACTAGACACACCAAATGCATGGAAAATATAGAGCTTAACGTCTTACCAAAGCGAAAAGTCCCTTTCAGCTCCATAAACAATTTAGTGCTTATAAATGACTGAAATCAATTTTCCAGCTTCCCACATGTTCAGCATATCTCCATTTCCAACAGTATTCAATGTAAGAGATTATACTTTACTTCTGTCAGCAAAAAAAAACATACTAATTATAATACTGTAAATATGGCTAGGAAGAGATCTTGTGTACCAGACCTGTGATGGGGACACTGTGCTGTAAGAGATGTGGTTCTTCAGATAAAACCTTAAACAAGCATCCTGACTCAGGTAGGGACCTAAATCAGGACCTGCAAGCTAATTACCTCCATGCACCCCCCCATCCCAAATCCATCCTACAGCTTAACACCCCCCCATCCCAAATCCATCCTACAGCTTAACACCCCCCCATCCCAAATCCATCCTACAGTTTAACACCCCCCCATCCCAAATCAATCCTACAGTTTAACACCCCCCCATCCCAAATCCATCCTACAGTTTAACACCCCACCCCCCCATCCCAAATCCATCCTACAGTTTAACACCCCCCCCCATCCCAAATCCATCTACAGTTTAACACCCCCCCATCCCAAATCCATCCTACAGTTTAACACCCCCCCATCCCAAATCTATCCTACAGCTTAACACCCCCCCATCCCAAATCCATCCTACAGTTTAACACCCCCCATCCCAAATCATCCTACAGCTTAACACCCCCCCATCCCAAATCCATCCTACAGTTTAACACCCCACCCCCCCATCCCAAATCCATCCTACAGTTTAACACCCCACCCCCCCATCCCAAATCCATCCAACAGCTTAACACCCCCCCATCCCAAATCCATCCTACATCTTAACACCCCCCATCCCAAATCCATCCTACAGTTTAACACCCCACCCCCCCATCCCAAATCCATCCTACAGTTTAACACCCCACCCCCCCATCCCAAATCCATCCTACAGTTTACACCCCCCCCATCCCAAATCTACAGCCTACACAACACCCCCCCATCCCAAATCCATCCTACAGTTAACACCCCCCCCATCCCAAATCCATCCTACAGCTTAACACCCCCCCATCCCAAATCCATCCTACAGTTTAACACCCCACCCCCCCATCCCAAATCCATCCTACAGTTTAACACCCCACCCCCCCATCCCAAATCCATCCTACAGCTTAACACCCCCCCATCCCAAATCCATCCTACATCTTAACACCCCCCCATCCCAAATCCATCCTACAGCTTAACACCCCCCCATCCCAAATCCATCCTACAGTTTAACACCCCCCCCATCCCAAATCCATCCTACAGTTTAACACCCCACCCCCCCATCCCAAATCCATCCTACAGTTTAACACCCCACCCCCCCCCCCATCCCAAATCCATCCTACAGCTTAACACCCCCCATCCCAAATCCATCCTACAGTTTAACACCCCCCATCCCAAATCCATCCTACAGCTTAACACCCCCCCATCCCAAATCCATCCTACAGCTTAACACCCCCCCATCCCAAATCTATCCTACAGTTTAACACCCCCCCCATCCCAAATCCATCCTACAGCTTAACACCCCCCCATCCCAAATCCATCCTACAGCTTAACACCCCCCCATCCCAAATCCATCCTACAGCTTAACACCCCCCCATCCCAAATCCATCCTACAGTTTAACACCCCCCCATCCCAAATCCATCCTACAGCTTAACACCCCCCATCCCAAATCCATCCTACAGCTTAACACCCCACCCCCCCATCCCAAATCCATCATACAATTTAACACCCCCCCATCCCAAATCCATCCTACAGTTTAACACCCCCCATCCCAAATCCATCCTACAGTTTAACACCCCCCATCCCAAATCCATCCTACAGCTTAACACCCCCCCATCCCAAATCCATCCTACAGTTTAACACCCCCCCATCCCAAATCCATCCTACAGCTTAACACCCCCCCATCCCAAATCCATCCTACAGCTTAACACCCCACCCCCCCATCCCAAATCCATCATACAATTTAACACCCCCCCATCCCAAATCCATCCTACAGTTTAACACCCCCCATCCCAAATCCATCCTACAGTTTAACACCCCCCATCCCAAATCCATCCTACAGCTTAACACCCCCCCATCCCAAATCCATCCTACAGTTTAACACCCCACCCCCCCATCCCAAATCCATCCTACAGCTTAACACCCCCCCATCCCAAATCTATCCTACAGCTTAACACCCCCCCATCCCAAATCCATCCTACAGCTTAACACCCCCCCATCCCAAATCCATCCTACAGCTTAACACTGCTTTGAGATGACTTAGAGACGTGCTGTATGAGGTAAATGTGTTTACATATTCAATAATTACACCAAAAAGTGAAAATCAATACCAATGAATGACATGTCAGGATGGACTAACAATCTTAAGAAACCCCTGTTTTTTGATAAGACTTCCTGTACAAAAAGCCAAACTCACACATTTCTTTCATTTTTCCAGCTTCATTTCTGTGTCACAGGTCGTTTCCTGAACTTGGATCTGGCAAGTTTCTGTATTGGCCATGTGAATATAAATGTTATTGTGTATTTTTCTACAGTTTAATAAAAGATTATATTAACCAGCAAGTCAACATGGATAGCAACTCACTCTGAGAAAGGCAGAACCAATTTCTGTCCATCATAAAATCCTCTTTATTAAAAAAAATAACGGCTTACATTTATGTACTTTATTATATTGCATTACATTATGTGTGCATCAGATCTCTTTGCACAGAGTCACTGGCACAGCTAAAAGTCTTTAGTCACTTAGGCAAACAGGTGTGTGCACAACTGTCTTTTTACTGAAGGAGTGTTAGTGAAGCACTTTGCACGAGGCTTCAATGGTTATGCCTAATCTCTGAAGTGAACCTGCAACCCCTGAGTCCAATGAGCCATTATTCAATCAGTTATGTTACATACGTAATCACATAATGAATTATAATATTTAATCAGGAACATATAATACGTCTTCCATTTCTTACTACACTACATAGAAAATTACAATGGTGGCACTGCTCAAAGCATTAAGCATGCTAGCATAATCCGCAAAACGGAAAATAAAAACAAAAACAAAAGTGATATGTAACCTTACCCATCAGTGAACTGGTAGGCTTATTCTATGTTGATTCTCTGCAAGGTATCAGTTATTAGCATTAGCATGGCATATGTCTGATTCAAGGATTCGCACATGTGTGCTAACTGCAGGACAGGATGCTACAATCTCTACTTATTTTCCTCCATAGCATTAGCATAGCATGTTAACACCTGAACACAAAGAATCTCCCTAGATGACTGATGCCTTGTTTTTTTTTCAGTAAGGGACTGCTCCCTGTGCTCTTGACGAAAGCTTGTTAAGTGACCAACCCTGTACCAAACTTGTTCCCCAGCAACACGAAGAGGATGGATTTAAAGCATTGAAATAAGAAGAAAATATGAACAGTCACAACCTTAACAACAATACCTGCATGTTCATTGATAAACAAAAAAGGGATCCACTGCAGAGTAGAGACTACCACAATGCTGAAAATGACTCCCACAGCTCTGTCCTTCCTCTCTCCTGAGGTCCTGCACTGTGTCAGGAATATTCTAGCAAAGCAGAAAAGAGCCACACAGAGAAAAAGGAAGAAGATAATGGCCGCTCTAATACCGGTCAAGTCATAATCATCACCCACTGCTGGTGCGGCCGCTGAGAAGCTCACAGTCCAGGTGATGATGGAGACAGCGATGCCATGGCGACTGTCGTGTGACTGTGGGTCTGAGAGAGGACGGAGCACGAGCAGGTAACGATGGAAGCTCATCATCATCAGGAGGAGGGTGCTGCTGAAGAACCCGGAGCAGAGACAGAAGACCATAGCTTTCCACAACACTGGGGAGTTTAATGTCATGTCATACCCAAGCAAAAAGCTACACAGTAACCCAAGAATGAAAGTCCAGTCAGACACAGTCAGGTTGAGGATGAAGACGTTGGTGAGAGATCTGAGATGTTCACACTTCAGCCGGATCATCAGCAGAATGGAGTGTGCCAGCAGAATCAGCACTGAGACCAGCGGCAAAATCACGAAATTGAATGCTGAAACGATATTTGGCATATGAATATTATTCTTTGAGTAATACTCAATGGCGTTATTAAGATCTCCATGGTAACTGATGGTCCCAGTAGCAGTGAAGGGGACTTCATCACTAGGGGTTAAAGTAGAATCTTGCAAACTGGGCCGACGCTCCTCCATTTGTTCACCTATCTTTCTTCAAAAATCTACAGAAGAAATGTTCACTTTTAACCCGCTGTGCCTTTTTAACAATATAACATACATTCATAGCAGAAAATATACAGTGAACCACAGCATTGACTTTTATCTGTTTCTTTTCTTTCAGATATCTCAATATTTTATAAAAAAAAAACCATATGTCTAACCAAAAAATGAACAAAACCCACAGGCAGTCCGCGTTTAACAACAGTAAAATAGAAAAGTAACTTTATGACTTTGCATTGTAAAACAAACATATGCAAGAATATATCTATTCATAATTTAAGTTAGAATTGTATATATATATAGTATTATAGAGGAAACTTACTGCAGAGTGTGGAGTGAGTAGTGAGTTCCTCTTAAATTGAGCTGTAGATTATAGATTATACCTGTGGGGGCGGGTCATTTGAAGATGGAAAATTTCATTGGTTATATGTTTGTGTTGCCAGTTTAACCAGAGACTGCTGGGTAAGATATTCATTTATGATAAGATGTATGATCTTATCACCACAGAAACACAACTTATTATTTCTCTCCATGTTATAGGAGACATAAGATGAGACATTCTGTTAAACTTTTTTACATGTTAAATTAGCATGTACCGTGAATATTTCTGCTTTTAAGAGGTGCTTCGCCATGATAAAACCTTTCGGTTTGTTTCCTTACCTCTAATATGTCCTCATGAATATGCTAAAGCCATTTGCTGTTCATGTTTTCAGTTGTTTCAGAACACTCAGAAAATCAACAGAAAATCATTCTAGAGGTACTATGTGAAGGTAGTTCACTTACTCGTCCAGTAAGAGATATTATGGTATGCCTCTATGTCCAGCAATAATTCAGTTTGTTTTCATACATATTTGAAAATGACATTTTCAGCATGTATTTAATATCAGGGAGACTGTAGAATTTTTTTTTTTTTTTAAAAAAGCACTCGACAGCAGAGTCATGCAGCCAAGTCTCCATAAAGCACATGATGCCAGCATTGCTGCATGTCCACTGATATTACATATAGTTTACAAATATGTAATATATGTTTTAATGAGTTAAAAATATAGATTCTACAGAGTTACATAATTTAATTAATTTATTTTTTATATTGTTTTATTTTTATATTATTTCTTTACTTATATTTTCTGGCTAAACTGACAAATGAAATTAAAACTTACATTTTCTGTCCTCAAATAACCCCCCCCCCCCCTTCCCTCAGATGTGTTATCTCTTCCTCAGTGCCAGAGAAACACACAACATCACTCTGTCTGCACTCCCTCAGGTAAAGGACAATAACAGTGCGCCATATGTGTGCATTCATGTTCACGTTCCTGTACTTGTAGGATATGATATTGTAGAGCTCAGAGCTCCATTGTGACTGTACAGGAGGCCCGTGGGTTTCGGGAGCTCATTCCAGCTCAGCCCTCACTCATTTCATTTGTGAATTATTTCATTTGGAGACACTGATTGGACGGGGTGTCAGCGAACTCAAAGCTCCAGAGCACAACTTCTCAAATGCTATACACTGTTCTGCTGCCAAGGATATTTAATTTCCAGGTGTTTTAAAAGTAACACAGTTAGTGACAGTCATTTTGGTGTATTATGTACTGTATATTGCATTATCACGTACTGAATGTATTTCTTATCTAACTTAATGAATTTGGTTTCCTTTCATTATTTTTTAAATGTATTTCAACAGAAGATTTTACTAATTTGATGATTAATGTGACCACAGACATGATTGACATTGTGTTCCTACTGCTGTTCGCCCTGCTGAGCATTGTGGGAAACTCTCTGCTGCTGCTAATCCTGCTGAAGTTTAAGAATCTGAAGTCCCTCATCAGAGCCTTCCTGGTGAACCTGGCTGTGTCTGATTTGATTTTCACTGGTGGAATGCTGTGCGGAGTTTGTATGATTTACCATAATGATACCTCAACACATTACATCCTTCCACTCCCTGTGGGAAGCTGCTGTCTTCTGTCTCCAGTACGGGTTCTTCAGCAGCACCCTCCTCCTGATGATGATGAGCTTCCATCGTTACCTGCTCGTGCTCCGTCCTCTCTCAGACCCACAGTCACATGATGGTCGCCATGGAATCGCTGTCTCCATCATCACCTGGACAGTGAGCATCTCAGTGGTCGTGCCAGTACTGAGTGAAGATCGTACATTGATAGATGTTGGAATGAACACCTTCTTTTACTTTTTTCTCTCTGTTGACATTCCCTGTTTTTGTACGATTTTTTGTTGGATACTGCAGGCGGCCACTAGAGGTCAGTGTGAGGACATAAGAGCAGAGCTGATGGGAGGAAGCGCTAAGCAGAAAAAAGGTATCACTGACATAGGAGTCTTTTAAGTATGTAGATATATGTATATGCATGTCCATATATCATAATTCATACCCACACCTGTGTGTAGGTATGAATTATTATATCTCAGACTTCATAAAAAAAAAACCGTACCACTGACTTTAGAGTATGTCATATGTAGAGACAGTGACTCTTGTAAGTCTATGGTGATTACGACAGAAACAGGATGTCTGACTGTTGTGCTCACAACACATGCTTTCTGTCATCAGACATTTCTTTCTAGATATCTTGTTTTATATCATAACAGGAACCAATTTATTTGCCCTTCCTCTTGCTTTTTTGGGAACCTTTATATTTTACTGAAGGTATAATGCACAAAACAGCACACACTACTCTAAATATGTGTACTCTAAATACTGTTTTATTAAATATTTTTTCTGTACTGTGTTTTAAAGAAATAATCAGAAAATGGACTCCTTAATGAAGATCATTCTCATTTAAATTAAATCTGAACAGGAATGAAAAGCACCCAATATCTATTTAAGACAGAACATGGAAAAAAACAGTAACATTTTAATAAGAATGATGCCTCAAACCGAAGAGATGTAATTAATCATATATATGTGTTCATGCTTTGGCCTCAAACACAGACCACAGCATAAAATAAACACCTGCATCTACGCTTTTTTAATGTTGCCATGGAGAGTGTAAAAATCTCTTAGCCATGACCCATTTTGTCTGAGGTTTGAGGTGAGGACCACCATGTGCGACACTCAGCTTCTCTCTCTCTCTCTCTGTTAAAGAAATATAATAACAGTAATTAAAACAAAACTTTAGAAATAATTTAAAATTTTGTGTTTTGTACAATAGCATCACTAGACATAACCAGAAAGAGGCAAAGTTATGTCCTAGTCCAGAACCTGCAGCCTTTTCTTATAAATGACTTCTTTAAAAACTGGACTGCAAACACTTCACACTTACGCTCACAGAGCTGAGATCAGGCTCAGCGCTTTCCTCGCTGCATTTCCCATGTAGTTCTCTCTCTCTCAAAAAGGAGAGTCCAGCCCATAGTCTCAGGGTTCAACAGGTGTGTTTTTTGCTGGAACGTGAAGGACGTGAAGTGTTTTAAAAGCACAGGAAACATGTTTCAGCAAGATGCAACTACACCTGTGTTATTTAATAATTCACTTTGGTGGCAGCAGAGTTTTACTGAGAAGCTGCAGCTTTTGGTGAAAAGGAAAAGAGTTCTTAGGTTCTTAATAGGTTCTTAATCACACATGTGAAACATGGCCTGCCCTGTCACATGTTGACTATTATTTTATAGCATGTAACAGAGATGGCCTTGTTTCATGTGTGCAGTTACATGTTAATAGCCTACTGTTGCCATGAGAGCTGTGATATAATTACACAGGTACAGGTAGATGTTAACGTGTAGTGTTCCTCTGGACTGCGTAACAGACTCCCTCTCCTCTACACAGCACTACACCTGCAGTGTGATTTACACAGCACACAGTTAACACAGTGCCTTACTTTAATGTACAGAAACAAAATGTTTTTCTTAAAATAATACAAAGAAAAATGGTGCTTTATCTAAATCAGAGAAACACAGTTCTTTGCTTTCAAAAACACAGACAAACACAGCACGTTGATTTAAATAACACACTCAGACGCATCTCTTTGATTTGAATAACACACAGAAACACATTTATTTGTTTTAGATAACACAGACAAATGAAGTGGTTTCTTTTAAAAATCAACCCTTTTTTAAATAACACTCAGAGATACAACACTCTGCACTACTGGTTTCTGTCCACCTGCCATATTCTGGGTTTGTTCACTGCAGAGAGTGTAGAACTACGCAGTATGAGTTTAACACTGTTTTATTTCAGGGGTTCTCAACTTTTTTTTTCTCTATTGTTTTAATAAAGCTGTCAATAACAAAAAAAAAACTAAACACAAAAAACAGGTTAGACTGTGGTCTGAAGGGGAAAATTCTTTTGCAATGTGCCTTTTTGGTTAGGAGCAGGAAAATAATTGCAACTTACTTTTTCTTTTGCAGTTTCAGAAAACTTTCTGTTGTTTTTGTGCTTACATTGTTGTTGTTGCTGCTGTTATTTTTCCTCTGCAGGTTCTTAACTAGGTTCTGGTCCAGTCTTATGTTGTCACGTCAGGCTTTACTTCCCTCCACGAACTTTGGCACCATTGTTCCTGACTTATGCACTTTGTTTTGTGGGTCACTCTGGATAAGAGTGTCTGATAAATGACCCGTAATGTGATGAACTGTCAATTGATGACTCTTGAAGCTCATAAAGCTTAATTCCGTGCCAAAATGTGAGCATTCCTTATCAGAGATGAAACGCTAAATGCGTGTCTGACACAGTTTCCCTATTTGAGATCTGAATTTGTCAGAGTACAGTAAGACGTAGAGGACGGGTTTGAAGCAGCAGTGACAGCAGGCGATTAGGAAAGAAACAATCAACGATTCATCAATCTGGTGAACGGCATGAACTATGGACAGAATGCAGAAAGGGGTCCACAGCAACGCGTACACCAAAGCCATGATGAAAATCACTCTCACAGTTCTGTCCTCTCCCTGGTGGGTGGTGCAGGACCGCTTCCAGAATATTCCAGAAAAACAGAAAACAGCCACACAGAAGAAAAAGAAAAGGAAGACGTGCAGTCTAAATTGCGCTCGGTCAGGGCGATCACTCAGCGCTGGCACGGCCGCTGAGATGCTCACTGTCCAGGTGATGATGGAGACAGCGATTCCATGGTGACCGTCATGTGACCCAGGGTCTGAGAGGGGACGGAGCACGAGCAGGTAACGATGGAAGCTCATCATCATCAGGAGGAGGGTGCTGCTGAAGAACCCGGAGCAGAGACAGAAGACCCCAGCTTTCTGGAGAGGAGCAGAAACACCCTCCATGATGCCATAGGCCAGGACAGGCAGTCCCAGAGTGAAAATCAAATCAGACACAGCCAGGTTCAGGAAGAGAGCGTTGTTGAGAGATCTGAGAGCAGAGAATTCTAGCAGGATCGCCACTTTGAGGGAATTCCCAAACAGACTGAGCACAGTCACCAGCAACAGGACCACTGCAGCCCCGGTCCTCTCGCGCATCAGCCCTGCAGGAGTTAGATGGGAATGAGCACCAGTTAGGAGCCCTTCATGCCATTAGCAACAGTGCATGAGTGCTCAAAGATCTGTTTCAAAGGCTCATTCCAACCAAACATACTTCCTGATGTTATTTAGAAAAAAATGTGCACAGTGCACAGACGAGTTACTCCATCCATGGGGTGCTGGTTGCAGCAAGATACTGAAGAACCACGAAAAATAAACTAGGAGCAATATATCTTGGACTGGCTCCACAATTCAAGCCATACACCCAATCAATATCAGTAGGACTTGACTTTAGATGCAATTATGTCTTTTTTAATTTTTCCATGTTAAAATAAAACAACAGAGAACGAGCAATGCGTGTTTAGAAAATTCTTCCACAGGTTCGTTCTGATTTTCCCCAAAGAAATCCTCATGAAGAGTCATAACTGAAGAGAAGTGACATTTCTCCTCGCCAGGTTCATTGGATAAGTAATAAAACCATGATACTCTACAGTAATTCTGTATGACCCCAGGATCAGTTCAGCGGACCTTTACAATCGGAAGCAAACATATTAAATATCGCACAACATCATTACTATGTGAGATATTTCATTTCCTTACCAAAAAATGCATTCATGTCAGACATCCTCTTTCAAAGCCTGCAAATAAACAGTGAGGAAAGGAGATGTGAGCGTGCATAAAATTCCAGCACATTTTAAAATGAATTATGAAATAAAAGGTGTTCTAAGTCAGGACCCACTACATCACCTTATCACTGAGAAAATTTAGGAAACAAGGATAATTATTAAAACACAAAAGAGAAATGATACCATGCTGTCTCAACATTCATCATTCTATTTTACAGTCTTGATCGTATTTTTGTAATTTTATCTGTGTCGATGTATATGCATGTCCATATATATATCATAATTCATACCTACAGCAGTGTGTGTTCAGCTGGAGTGATGTGCTGTGGCTCTGTCTCTCTGGGGTGTATTTTATGTCTCCGAGGGGAGGGGTCACAGGAAACTCTCTCTGAGTTCACACTGTGCAGTCGCTTCAACCTCAGAAAGAGCCACTGCTCAAGATAAACTCGTCTATCTATCAGTCTGCGATCCAGTCTGCAGCCTCCACACTTTTCCCCCTCTGCAGCAGCACCTCACAGCGTGAAAGTGTGTCGTGGTCCTGTCTCACCATGGAGCAGCGGTTACCTTTCACAGGTTAGGCCTACATGAAATACGCTGCATGCTTTTGGCTAAATTAACAGACAGGACAGCGTTGGAAAGCCTTTCCTGCTAGTCTTTACTGCTCATGGGTATTGCTTATTGCAGAATTGTAATTCTGCATTATGATAACATTGACAGACTGACTGTATGTTATCAGACATCTAATAACCTGACTCAGTGCCAGCAGAAGCATTGCTTTCCATTTTGTAGGTTTGATTAGCTGAGCCATGAAATGGAATTTATTGCATTTTTTGTCCTTTCTGTGTGTATTAATGAAACACATTTCACTGCACAATGATGCCTCTCACCTAAAGAGCAGGTAGAGTGCTGGATTTAACATGAGATAAATCTGAGTATGTAACATTTAATCAATCACATTGAGCCTGGAAGTGATCAATGTGATTGATCACTTCCAGGTCAGGGAAACAAGAGGTCAAAGGTTATATGATCACCAGCTGATCCTCTCCTCTACCCACTACAAAAATCTCCACACTTTCACAAATACACATACACAATTACCACTCACTCTGAATAAAGTATCAATTCATAGAGCAATATTTTTTATTAAAATATGGAAGATTTGACAGCGATCAGATAAATCTACAGAGATTATATTGTAATCATGCGTTCATATATTTATGCAGCATATATATGTTTCGATACATGTATATATTTGTTTGTTTGCAGAAGCAGCCGAGCTGAAGAACCTTGCTCTAATGTGCACCACAGTGCCTGACATGGGATTCAAACCGATAACATCCTGGTTATGAAGCTACAGTGGCACACAGTGTTTGCATTATGCATGCTTCAGCGATGAAACACCGTGCCTCACTTTTAAAATGTTCAAAAACATTTCATGCAAAACAATGTTTTAACACCAAATAAAAGCTGAAGTTATTTATTTACCATTTAGAGACTGTAACCCATGTTGTTTGCTGATTTAGTAAATACTGACAATAGCTACAAAGTATGTTTCCTGTCTGAGGGAAGAGCACTAACTTCTTTAGAGCAGAAAGAGCTCTTGGAAAATAGAATCAGGCAGGTTTGTGTTCGACTGGCTCCCTTCGTGTGAGGTAACCTTCTCCCTCAGACACCAAAAGATGATTGGGTTAATGCAGCAATGAAGAGAAGCGACCCCAAAAGAAATTATAAAAGCTGTGCTGTCCTGACGTCCAACATAAGCTACCATAGCAAGATGTAATATCGCTATAATGCAGAAAGGAGTCCACAGAACACAATAAACTAGCACCATGCTGAAAATGACTCTCACAATTTTGTCCTTCTTCTCTCCTGTGATCTTGCGCTGTTTTTGGAATATTCTAACAAAGCAGAAAAGAGCCACGGCGAGGAAAAGGAAAAAGAAAATGGTGATTCTGACTCCAGGAATCATGCTATAAAAACCACTCAGTACTGGCGCGGCCGCTGAGAAGCTCACAGTCCAGGTGATGATGGAGACAGTGATGCCATGGCGACCATCATGTGACTGTGGGTCTGAGAGGGGATGGAGCACGAGCAGGTAACGATGGAAGCTCATCATCATCAGGAGGAGGGTGCTGCTGAAGAACCCGGAGCAGAGACAGAAGACCCCAGCTTTCAACAGGAGGTAATGACTGAAGATGAAGGTAGAAATGCCCATACACAGCAGCCCGACAGTAAAAGTCAAATGAGACAGAGCCAGGCTCAGGAAGAACACGGTGGTGAGAGAGCGGATGTTTTCATTCCTCAGGAGAACACACAGCAAAATGGAGTTCTCTATCAGGGAGATTGCTGAAACCAGCAATGCAAGGAATGGGAACATATCTGGGGGAAGAATCAGATTATTATTATTATTATTATTATTATTATTATTATTATTATTATTATGTACTGAAATTTTGTACTATATCATATGAATTGCACACCTATTAATCTAATCCCCTTAGAAACTAATACAATCATATGATGAACACGACCCCCCCTCAGCAGGGGGGCATAAATATGACAGTAGAGTTTTGAGAAATATACGACTAAACAAATCTAAATATATGTCTTGATTTGCAACATAGGACAATCACTCTACAGAAATCACAGTGATTCACAGTAGTATGAAGACAATGCAAAGCATATTAATATAACTCAAGCAAATGCGTTAATTAGATAAAGTTTAATTAAATACTGTGATTGAAAGAATAGCGTTACCTTTCTCCAGGATAAGAAGTTCAACAAGGAAACTGAACACAATACATTCTCAGAGACTGCTGTGAATCTCACTTTACTGGACATGCCCAACTGAGTTATGAGTGCTCAGCTATCATAAACTCATGACAACTCTCAGCAACATCCACTGTTAATACATAATGTGAACAGAAATAGATCTGAAAATCAAATATAATTTCATAATGGATGCTTACTTCAGTGTCTGATCAGCTGGAGTGATGTTCTGAGTCCCTCTTGCGCCTCAGTGAAAATGAGGCATCAGTCCAAAGGTGTTTACTTTCATATGATGCGTGCAGTCCTGGTTCAGCCACAAAAACAACCACAGCTTTAAATAAACACCTGCACCAATTTTTAATGTTTCCATGGGAGCCCCTAAAGTCAACCTACTTTCTCTGTCATGGTATGAGCTTGAGGTCAGGACCATCATGACCAGAAATATATAAATATAAAATATGCAGCATCTTTTTTTATCCTGCAAATGAATGTTAAATGAATGAGATTTGAGCATTCATGCAATTCCAAAACATTTAGACCCAGTGTGTCTTTGTTTTCTCTCTTTGTCGGCTTCGGCTGTTAATAGCCGTAATGTACAGTACATACTGAAGGTATGCAGTTAGGAATTAATAACAGCTTGGACATGAGTGTTAGAGAAGCGTTGTTTTTGTGTTATTGTTCAACATAAAATATCCGGTATCGATTTACATTAACTGCACCCTTATAACGCATTCATAATGCATTCACCACACATTCATAAGCAGTCCATAAGATTACATAACAGCCTCATAAAGCGTGCATAATGTTTTCCTTTACATTACACAACAGCTTCAGTCTGTAACAGACTATAGATCACACATGAATGACTTATGTAGCATTTATGAGGAAGTCCTACAGTCTGTTACGTAGCCATCAGTTGTACAATTATATACTTACACAGATAATATTGTATGCATAAATTTATATACCTGGGATTCAAACCTACAACATCCTGGTTATGAGGTCACAGTAGTACACAATGTTTGCATTATGCATGATTCGATACAATTTTAATAAGACAGAGAAATACAGTTACTTTCTTTTAAATGATCATAAACATTTCATGCAGAACAATGTTTGAACACAAAACACAGGCTGAAATTGATTATTAAGCACCGAGAGTTTTCAGCCCATGTTGTGTAATAACTACACAGTATGTTTCTCATCTGAGCGAAGAGCACTAACTTCTTCAGTCCAGAAATGACTAATTTTCAGTGGAAACAGGCAGGTTTGTGCTCGACTGGCTACCTGTGTGTGAGGTGACCTTCTCCCTCAAACAAATATAGATCATGGGGTTAAGAAAGCAATAAAGAGAAGCGACCACTAAAGAAATTATTAAAGCTATATTGCCATAAAGTGTAAAGTCTGCTCCCCTAGCAAGATTTAATGTCACCACAATGCAGAAAGGAGTCCACAGAACACTATAAAATACCACAAGTCTGAAAATGACTCTCACAGTTCTGTCCTTCCTCTCTCCTGTGATCATGCGCTGTGTTTGGAAGATTCTAACAAAGCAGAAAAGAGCCACGGCGAGGAAAAGGAAAAAGAAAATGTTGATTCTGACTCCAGGAATCATGCTGATCCAGGAATCATGATCACCCAGTACTGTCACGGCCGCTGAGAAGCTCACAGTCCAGGTGATGATGGAGACAGCGATTCCATGGCCACCATCATGTGATCGTGGGTCTGAGAGAGGACGGAGCACGAGCAGGTAACGATGGAAGCTCATCATCATCAGGAGGAGGGTGCTGCTGAAGAACCCGGAGCAGAGACAGAAGACCCCAGTTTCCCACAGGGAGTGAGGATCACGGATGAAGGCAGAAAAGCCCACACACAGCAGCCCGGCAGTAAATATCACATGAGACAGAGCCAGGTTTAGGAGAAAAACGCTGGCGAGAGAGCGGAGATTGTGATTCTTCAGAAGGATCCAAAGCATCACAGAGTTCACAACCAGGCTGAGTGCTGGCACACACACCACAAGCACCAATGTAACGACTTGTGACATATCTGGGGAATGAATCAGTTATTATTATTATTGTTGTTGTTGTTGTTATTATTATTACTGGAATTGTGTACTGTAATTTTATACTACACATTATGGCTTGCACACATATTCATTTACATAGAAAGTAATACAATGAACATGACAAATATGAATGAATATGAACATGAACATAAAATATTACAGTAGATTTTACAGCGATATATTGTTTGCATAGGGCAATCATACAGACTGTAGTTCGCAGTCAAACACACTTTAGAGCATATTAACATAATGTATGAAATGAAATAAAGTTATTAATTTGTTACCATAAGAATAGTACTACCATTCTCCAGGACAAGACGTTTCAGCAAGAAAAGTGAACAAAATACATTCTCAGTGACTCTGCTATAAAAGAAAATAGATCTGAAAATCAAATATAATTTCATAATGGATGCTTACTTCAGTGTCTGATCAGCTGGAGTGATGTTCTGTGTCCCTCTTGCACCTCAGTGAAAAGGTATCAATCCAAAGATGTTCACTTTCATAGGATACGTGCAGTCCTGGTTCAGCCATAAAGACAACCACAGCTTTAAATAAATACCTGCACCAAGGCGCACCCTAAAAATCCTACAGTCATGACCTACTTTCTGTTCAGCCGCCATGATATGAGCTGGAGGTCAGGACCATCACGACCAAACAAGCAGTTTCCCCAAAAAAAGCAGTGAGAGATGAATAGAAACTAGTTAAAACAGAAACATGTTATATATTGCAGATTTTTAACTCTAATATCCAACATCCTTCTGTCTAAATTTACAGTAATTTACGGACAAATGTTTTGCTATTTATTTATATTATTTCAGTCATTTTATGTCGATGTATATGCATGTCCACATATATATCATAATTCATACCTACAGCAGTGTGTGCTCAGCTGGAGTGATGTGCTGTGGCTCTGTCTCTCTGGGGTGTATTTTACGTCTCTGAGGGGAGGGGGTCACAGGAAACTACTGGAGCTCATATCGTGAAAGAACCACAGCTAAAATTATGAATCTAGTTTGCAACCTCAACACAATTTCCTCTTTTGCAACGGCAACTCATCGCATCGAGGTTTGAATTTTGGTGAGTGGGCCATGTTTTATGCACGTATAACAGCAGTTACTTTCAGAGGTTACATGAACCATGCCATATGATAAAAAGTTTGAATACATTAACATAGATGAGCACATTCAAAACTGTTTCCTGAAATATGATCGTGGGGGGCAGTTAGTAAATCTAACTGCAAAAGAAATTTACACTAAAATAAATGCACACTTCATCTCACTATTTCTTCATCTCTTTCTGTCGCTGTATATATGAACAGTTTTTCCTAAGAAGTTGCAAGCTCCATGGAACGAAATATCCTGTATAAACATATTTTGAGTCAAGTTATGGTCACACAGTGTCAGGTTGTTTACGTTCTGATGCCACATGCAGAACTCTTGCCTTACATTAGGCTCTGAGCAAAACAAGAACCGGCTTCCAGTAAACTACACAAACATTTACATGCAACAGATCATCGCAATACAATATTCATACCTTCATATTGAATGTGGCTCAAATATCATTTAACATACGCCTTCTTCTCTGTGATAACATATTAAAGCATGTACTTGATTGTCACAGAACAAACATTGTCTGTGGTCAAACTGCTACACCAACCACTGCTGCAGAAGGAGAATGTGTGTTGAGGTTAGGAAATAGACCAACGTACATATTTTAATTAGTTGTTCTACATGCTGAACTGAACTGAGTAATTGATATGATTTTGAAAGAGTTTTCTCTGACCCCTCCCCTCAGAGACATAAAGTACACCTTCGAGAGAAAGAGACACAGCACATCACTCCAGCTGAACGCACACTGGCGTAGATATGAATTATGATACGGTTTATGGACATGCATATGTCTACATGCTTAACATTACCACAGTACTACAAATAAAGAGTGAAAATGCTGACAGTAAATGACTGTAAATTCAAACAGAAGAATGTTGGGGATTAGTATAAGAATCTGTAATATTATGATCTGAGCTCTGACTGTCCAAACACAAAGATACAACATTTTTCTGTCGTGACCTGTTTCTGTTCATCCCTGTCTGGTTGTGTGGGAAACTGACCCCCCTGCCGGTCCAGGAGTCCATCAGCTGCTGGTTAAAAGGCGCCTCTAAAGCCCTCAGGGCCGTAGATCTCCAGGACCAGGAATGGCGATCATTCCATGTGAGTACATGATCACAGTTTGCATTTGGTCTGCACCTGCATTATTGGATGTTAAAGTTGTAGTCATCAAATACTGGTTGAATCATAAAGAGGTAGGTATGGGGTGTTTCATAACGTTTTTGAATTCTCATATTTTTGGGAAAAAAGAGGGAATTGAATGTAAATGTAAATGCACTTTTTAAACTGTTTTTGTGCATATTCACAATAAATCTATCTATCTATTGCTATCTATGTGAAATTTTTTTTTTGTTACAATTGCAGTAAATTACTTGCTACAGAGTTCTAACCATGTATACAATCACTGTACACTACTCAAAATTTTAAGACTAATCTAACACCTGGCAAAGCAATTTCAACACATACATGGTAAGGAAATGAATTGCATTGGCTGAGCACAACATTGCTTTCATATCAAGGCATTTATGTACAGTATATCTATATATCTCAATTCTTCCCCCAGATGACATGGGGGTCGCATCATTCATCGTGCCAGCCGTCAGTCTGATTGTGAACTCCAGGAAGCTGCGGATCGTGTTGAGGTTTGAAAATCTGAAATCTCTCGGCACTATTTTCCTCCTGAACCTGGTCCTGTCTGCTCTGCTTTTCACTGCCGCGCTGCTGTGCGTGGTCTGTAGCGGCCTCGTCCACCATACTCCTGCCCAGCAAATTGGACTCTTCTTTCTCAACACCGGGTTCTTCAGCAGCACCCTCCTCCTGATGATGATGAGCTTCCATCGTTACCTGCTCGTGCTCCATCCCCTCTCAGACCCACAGTCACACGACAGTCGCCATGGCATCGCTGTCTCCATCATCACCTGGACTGTGAGCTTTTGTGCCTCTGTACCCGTACCTGAGCATGCTCCATACACACTGAGAAATATTGTCTTCTTATTCCTTTTTTTCTCGGTGGCTCTTTTCTGCTTTGCTAGAATATTCCTGACACAGTGCAGGACCTCAGGAGAGAGGAAGGACAGAACTGTTAGAGTCATTTTCAGCATGGTGGTAGCTCATGGGATGCTGTGGACCCCAGTCTGTATTCTGATCATATTGGTTGATGCCACACCATCTGGTGAAAAGCAGTACTTCACTGCTATGATGGTTTCTTTTGTAATTGCTTCTTTGCATTGCTGTGTTAACCCCATTCTTTATTTGTGTCTGAGGGAGAAGGTTAGATCCCAAACGGGGCACTCACCAAATGCTAACAGTCAGTGAGAAATGTTGATCACAACCAGTTGGGGCTTGGTGTTGCCTTTGATATGTATCAGAACATGATTACAAATTCAGGTGAAGCCATTTATTAAACTTGAAAGTCATTTTCAGCAAATGGGGTCCTTATGGTCTTCTATGGACCATTCTGGTGATTTTGCAGCATATGGTGAACGCCAGAACAACACAGACCACTTTTTTTTTTTTTACCGTGGAGGGTGACAGCGATCTATCTTCCCTCGTTTTGGATCAATCACCCTCCAACTCTGAAGGTAAGTTTTTGTATACCAGCCTTATCGTTGCCATAAGTGGCCAAAGTGGTAATGACACATGCAATACATCGTTAAAACTTTAACGTTTTTATAAAATCAACTTGGAATGAATCCCAAGTAAAATAGTCCGTTCACATTAGAACTATTACGAATTTAGGATCCTCCATAATAGTGTCCCCTCCCTTGCCTTTTCCTCCACTCTGCAGTCCCTTTCCTTCTCAAACGCGAGCTATAACGTCATTTTATCTTGTATAAAAATAACGATAACAATTGTAATATTCAGATTTATTTTTCAAAGACAGGAGAACATTAGATCTCAAATTCCTACAAAGTAAATTGCCCAATCAGCTGGCTATATTAGTCCAATTAACATAAGAACGTATGTTTATCAAATAAGAACTTAAATGCATTGACAGTCCTATTTCTGCGTGGTTTTGGAGACGTGTTGACTTCTTACATTTTCATAGCAATGGTTTCTGCTCCTTATTTATAGCAAACGTCGTTCACGTGTTTTATGGAACTCATGTAAAACTCCAAATAAGAATAATGTGATTAATCAGGATTACACAAATGAAGCCAAATGACCTGTTTTAATGTTGAATCCAATAGTGATTTTATATAACAATTCGAGTCGTTATGATATTACTATATTAATACCAAATAATTTTCCACTCATTTTTAATCCAATAAAAGATGAGTAAATGGAAAAATGAAAGCAAAAACACGCCATGTTTTTTGATTTACGAGGTTTAGAGCAGTCGTGAAATTTCTTCGGATCCTACGAACAAACTGATACACGAAAACTTTGATAAATCCCACTTTTTTAAGTAATTGCATTTACGAACGATTTACGATCAAATTCATTCCTTTCATAAAAGAGGCCTATTGGGCGTGTTTCTGGGTGATAAGATCATAAATCTTATCATAAACGAATATCTTACCCAGCAGTCTCTGGTTAAACTGGCAGCACAAACATGTAACCAACGAAATTTTCCATTCTGAAATGACCTGCCCCCACGGGTATAATCTATAATCTACAGCTCAATTTAAGAGGAACTCACTACTCACTCAACACTCTGCAATAAGTTTCAACCATAATACTATACATGTATATGGAATTCTAACTTAAATTATGAATAGATATTTTATTGCATATATTTGTTTTACAATGCAAAGTCATAAAGTTATTTTTCCATCTTACTGTTGTTAAACACTGACTGGTTGTGTGGGAAACCGAACCCCCTGCTGGTTAGAAGGTGCCTCTAAAGCCCTCAGGACGGTAGATCTCCAGGACCAGGAGTGGAGCCCAGTGCAGGTGAGCACCTGACCCATTTCACTACCTGCATTCAGTCAGCACCTGCTCTCGATGTACATTATGACGTAAAGCATGAAAGAGAAGTTTGGCCCTCAAATTTAATGAAAACTCCTTCACCTTCTGAACGCAGTCAATCTGGTTAAGAATATGGTTTTGACACAATATTGAGATGTCTGAAGCAAAAGCCTAAATTAACTCTAACTAACACAACAGATAATGGTCAATACAGGTTGAGTTAAATACAATAATAAATAACACATGCACAGTATAGACAGCAGTAACAGACCTGATTCCAGTGTAAATGGTGTTTATGAATTTGCCAAAGTTATTGCATTTGGTATGAAAGACTGTTTGTAAATGTTCTTGGTTGCGGCTCTATAGCATCTTCCCGAGGGCAGTTTCATGAATTCTTTAAAAAAGGTAATGAACAGGATCAGGCACAATTTCTCAGGCTTTTTGTTTCACCTGCGTTTTATATGTACATCCCAGTAGTTTCTGCTCTTTCCCAATACTTTTACTGGCCATTTTTGTAATTCTGGGGAGTCTATTTTTGTTCTCAGCCCCCACGTGTCCATACCATGTACACATATTAAAAGTTAAACACTTTCAAGTTCAAACAATAAGGTTATAATGAAGTTCAGAAATCCTAATTGGAGAAAGGGACATAGCGGACGTAACCTATTTAACCCATATATTGTCTTCCCAGATACATCAGTTGAAATACAGCACTGTACGTGTACGTCTACATGCCATGCTAACATTTGTCCGACTTTGAATGGTCCGTTTTGAGAGAAATCCATAAAAAAATATAAAATCCGAAACACTTCTGGTCCCAGGCATTTCGGATAAGGGATACCCAGCCTGTACTGGTTCATTGTACATTATTGCTACAAAAAGACAGTTGCTAAAAAAAAAGATATTTGCACAAATGGAAGAGCCTTTTCACTGGCTGTCGTTCAGCTGTGATTGTTGCCCTACGTTGCTTATCAAAATTATATTGCCGCAAATTCTACTGGAATATTTTTGTCAACCAGTACATGGTTATACTGCTATTACTAGTACTACTGCTAATAATAATAATAATAATAATAATAATAATAATAATAATAATAATAATATCAAATCTGGTTAATATAACTCTGCTTCTTCCCCCAGATATGTTTTTTTTAAACGGAATATTGATGTTTCTGGAGGCAGCGGTCAGCCTGGTTGTGAACTCTGTGATGGTGGTGATTCTGCTGAAGAGGGAAACCTGGTGCTCTCTCACCAACATTTTCCTCCTCAACCTGGTCCTGTCTCATGTGATTTTAACTCTTGGGTTACTGTGCTTGGGCTCTCCTAACTTCTACTTCATCCCTCATATTTATGACTTCCTGTTGAAAGCAGGACCCTTCTGTCTCTGCTCCGGGTTCTTCAGCAGCACCCTCCTCCTGATGATGATGAGCTTCCATCGTTACCTGCTCGTGCTCCATCCCCTCTCAGACCCACAGTCACACGACAGTCGCCATGGCATCGCTGTCTCCATCATCACCTGGACATTGAGCTTCTCAGCGGCTGTGCCAATACAGAGGCAATATTATAACTTCTGCTGGTGGTTCAGCATTAGAATAAACATCTTCTATTTCTTTTTTCTCTGTGTGGCAATTTTCTGTTTTGTGAGAATATTCCAAACACTGTCCAAGACCTCAGGAGAGAGGAAGGACAGAACTGTGAGAGTCATTCTCAGCATGGTGGTACTTCACTGTGTTCTGTGGACTCCTTTCTGCGTTATGGTGATATTAAATCTTGCTATGGCAGTATATGTTAGACACGGTGACATCCTAGCTGAATTAATTTATTTTGCGGTCACTTCTCTTCATTGCTGCATTAACCCCATTCTCTATATGAGTCTGAGGGAGAAGGTTACCTCACACACAGGGAGCCAGTCGAGCACAAACCTGCCTGTTTCCACTGAAAATGAGACATTTCCGAACTGAAGAAATTAGTGCTCTTCCCTCAGACAGGAAACCTGCTTTGTAGTTATTGTCAGTATTTACTAAATTAGCACAGAACATGGGTTACAGTCTCTCAGTGGTAAATAAAAACCTTCAGCTTTTGTTTGGTGTTAAAATATTGTTTTGCCTGAAGTGTTTTTGAACATTTTAGAAGTGAGGCACGGTATTTCCCCATCGTAGCATGCATAATGCGAACACTGTGTTTCACTATGACCTTATCTCCAGGATGTTGCAGGTTTGAATCCCAGGTCAGGCACTGTTGTTGAACTGATCCCAGGTCAGGCATTACGGTGCACATGAGAGGTTCTTCAGCTCGACCACTTCAGCAAACAAACAAATATATACATGTGTGAAAAAATATATGATGTATAAATCTATGAATTCATGAATAAAATTTATGCTCTGTACATAAATCTGAACTCTAATCAAATCTTCCATATTTTAATAAAGGATATTTCAAGCTCTTTATGAATTGATACTTTATTCAGAGCTTTTTCATTGGGTAAAGGAGAGAATCAGCTGGTGAACATTTAACCTTTGACCTCTTGTCCCCTAACAAATGGGTCAATCTCTTCCAGACTCTCAATGGCATTGATTAAGTAATGGTTCGGATTAAAAGCTGTAGTGCCTGGTGGAACCGTATGTGCAGTAGGATCCAGACAATCCTAGCTTCTCGTTTGTCAAAACTAGTTTTTGCCAAATTTTTCACAGAAAAAAAGCCAGATCCACACAATATTTTGTCCTCAAATTCGGTGTTGCTGTCCAGGAAATCGCTCTGCCGAATTTCACAAGAAGTTTAAGAACTAATCAAAATCTGAGTGAAACTAATTTAATGTTTTAGAACTTATATGTTATTCCTGTGAATATTACAGTCTTTCTTTGAGAAACGAGAGTACCTATTCCTGCTTGGTTATGTACCTTGGCTGTGAGTTCAAAAAGTTTCTTTTAGTTTCTGTTACAGAAGTAAAACATTGTTATCATTATTACCATTTGCTTCCTTTCTGTCAATCACCTTTACGGACCAATGGCGTTGCGTATCACATTTAAATGTGTCAACAAATGGTGAGAACAACCAAACCTGCACATACTAAACCAGCAATTTTGAAGTATTTCCCCACATCCGAAACTCTTGAAAAGGTTCTGTTGACTACTAAAAATGCAATGGGTCATAGTTTTAGGTAGGGGCTTACTCTCTAAAGAATACAGTTATGCAAAAATGAATTTTAATTTGGTGCTTTTATGTTTCTTGTCCGATCAGATTGTTGGAAATAAAAGGATTATCGTTTAACTATCAAATCGTGGCAACACCCATCAGTGCCAGAGGTTTGTTTTTTCACAACAGTTTTTATCATAAACATTACTTAATGGCCTGTATACTCAGATTTATCTCATGTTAAATCCAGCACTCTACCTGCTCTTTAGGTGAGAGGCATCATTGTGCAGTGAAATGTGTTTCACTAATACACACAGAAAGGACAAAAAATGCAATAAATTCCATTTCATGGCTCAGCTAATCAAACCTACAAAATGGAAAGCAATGCTTCTGCTGGCACTGAGTCAGGTTATTAGATGTCTGATAACATACAGTCAGTCTGTCAATGTTATCATAATGCAGAATTACAATTCTGCAATAAGCAATACCCATGAGCAGTAAAGACTAGCAGGAAAGGCTTTCCAACGCTGTCCTGTCTGTTAATTTATACAAAAAGGGGTCCACAGCAACGCGTACACCAAAGCCATGGTGGAAATCACTCTCACGGTTCAGTCCTCTCCCTGGTGGGTGGTACAGGACCGCTTCCAGAATATTCCAGAAAAACAGAAAACAGCCTCACAGAGGAAAAAGAAAAGGAAGACGTGCAGTCTAAATGACGCTTGGTCAGGGCGATCACTCAGCACTGGCATGGCCGCTGAGATGCTCACTGTCCAGGTGATGATGGACACAGTGATGGACAGAAAACCTGACAATTTTCAGAATGTGTAAAAGAAAAAGGAAGCAGCAAATTTGTGTGCTCCTCAGCAAAAAAAAAGTTGTCTGTTAGAGAGTATCTCAGTTAGATCTGCAACTCATCACTCATGTAGCTATTTTTGCATCTTGCTGCGAAGTGTTTCCTGTTTTGCTTTTTAAACACCTTACATCCTTTAGGTACCAGTTAACTCATCTGCATATGATCCAGACCTGTGCTCACAGCATTTTCACTGGAACTTTCCATTGTGACAGTGGGAGACAGAAGGCTGCAAATACACTTAAGTGCAGGTCTGGATCCATCTGCTCAGGTTTGCAGAGTGAAAGCAATCCAGTTTTTAATGAAATAATTTTAATGATAAAACGGCTGGCTCTGGACTCTGAAATAGCCCTTCTGGTTATGCCTGGCTATGGTATTTTGGGAAAAAAAATCAAAGTTTTACAACTTTATGTAATTACAGTTACTATATTTCTTTATTTGACAGAAGCAGGTGAAGCTTATGGTGGTCCTCACCCCAAACTTCTAACCAGAAAAGGTTTATGACGATGCCTTGATGAAAATGGGTCCATGCCAACGTTTAAAAAAACAGCATAATTACATGAGTTTATTTCCTGCTGTGGTTTCTGTTTGAGGGCAAGCATAAGCACAGAAATGTGATGTATTACATTACCTGAATATGAGATATCATTCTCACCAAAGTGTCACAGACATATTATATATATTCCAGCTGAACACAGACTTAAATAGCAGTTATGATGCTAGGTGTGCATGATCTGTGTCGGTGTCATTTTTATTTTTATACTATAGACTTGTTTTGCTGTTTTTTACTTAGATATTTGGATATTTTGGATGCTTATTTTCCATTTTCTTTTTTGGTCTAGCAAGGCAGATCAAAAATATATAATATAAAATTATGGAGTGAGATTATATTATTGTAATACAACACATGAGTCAGTCCACATTTACACATTTAGATAACCGTGCGCAATTGTAAGCATCACACTTTTAATAATAATAATAAAAAAAAAAACAAAACATAAAAGCTCCTAACTGACTTGCTTACATTTTAAATGCATTAACTGAGCTTTGGGTTTGGTTCTGAGACCTTTAGCATGTTGAAGTACAGGGCTAATGCAGTGCTGCATAATGTGTGCCACACTGAAAGGGAATAATGAATCATTTTATACAGCGCAGTAGGAGAGAGTTAAAGAAAGGGGAAGACAGAGACAGAGAGTATCCACATGTGGCTATTTTGAAAGCAGGAGACAATTTTCAGCAATGGAAGAAAAAATTTTTAATAAGTACATTACCTGAAAGGTGAAAAATATGAAAACATATCTGCTGTTATGAGTCAATGTTTTCTTTTCTTGTTTTTACTTTCTGATACATGTCATTCATTTCTTGACAATTTGTGAACATGACTAAGACACTTTTATTATTAAATTCAGAAAAATTCCATGCACAACAACCTGGGAGTTTCATTCTGTGTTAGTTTTGCAAGAATAAGGGCAAGCTGGCAATGTTTTTTCTTCTAGTTCTATTGCATATACATATATATGTGTGTGAGTGTAATAATGACAAAAAAAAGTGCACTGCAATGCTGTTTTAAAATAAATACATTTTAAAAATTGAGTCAATTGTCTGTTTGGGCAAGAAGGAAAAACTTTACTGGGACAAGCAGATTGGCTCTGGTGTTACCGGAAGTCGCGTAAACTCCTTCTGCAGTATGCGTGGGGAGGATGGCTTCTGTCTGCATTGCAAAAAATTTGACCTGTTGGGGACCCGGAGGCGAGTTGTATAGTTACGGTTCTTTCTTAATTTAGACTACAGATGAATATTAAGTTTGAAGAATCTTCGAATGTTACTCATGATCTTACATCAGAGGCTACAAGTTACAAAGCGACTGAAACTAAACCACGAATTAGATAATGAAGAATTCAACGTCTACATAATTGACAATGAGTAGTAAATGCATTGGTTTAATAATATTAAAGAAATATAATTTAAGAACTTAGATGAGTTAAACATCCTCAGCTGGTGAAGAGAATAGGTGTTGCAAAAACCAACATGCACAAGACCGAGTTTTGCGAACGCCTGATTAGTAATTATATTCTCTGTCGAACGGTACCTCGGTATTTCCTTCTGCTCCGCTCCTGTGTACTTACACTGCCCTCTAATGGCCGTATGTGATACAAACAGTCGAGAAGTTCCACAGCTGATGAAGCAACGTTTCATTTCTGCAGCAAGCATAGCGTGGTCTATTTTTACGCTTAGGCATTTCGCAAACACACTTATAGAGACTGACTTAAATCTGTTCAAACTGCCCATCCATACAGCAAAATTATTTACTTCAGTAATTTACACTTTCAACAATGCATTACATGCCCAGCTCCCTAACCATTACACTACACTGTAATCTCTGAGCTACAAGCCCAGCTCTCTAACCATTATACTACACTGTAACCTCTGAGCTACAAGCCCAGCTCCCTAACCATTACACTACACTGTAACCTCTGAGCTACAAGCCCAGCTCCCTAACCATTATACTACACTGTAACCTCTGAGCTACAAGCCCAGCTCCCTAACCATTATACTACACTGTAACCTCTGAGCTACAAGCCCAGCTCCCTAACCATTATACTACACTGTAACCTCTGAGCTACAAGCCCAGCTCCCTAACCATTATACTACACTGTAACCTCTGAGCTACAAGCCCAGCTCCCTAACCATTATACTACACTGTAACCTCTGAGCTACAAGCCCAGCTCCCTAACCATTACACTACACTGTAACCTCTGAGCTACAAGCCCAGCTCCCTAACCATTATACTGCACTGTAACCTCTGAGCTACAAGCCCAGCTCCCTAACCATTACACTACACTGTAACCTCTGAGCTACAAGCCCAGCTCCCTAACCATTATACTACACTGTAACCTCTGAGCTACAAGCCCAGCTCCCTAACCATTATACTGCACTGTAACCTCTGAGCTACAAGCCCAGCTCCCTAACCATTATACTACACTGTAACCTCTGAGCTACAAGCCCAGCTCTCTAACCATTATACTACACTGTAACCTCTGAGCTACAAGCCCAGCTCCCTAACCATTATACTACACTGTAACCTCTGAGCTACAAGCCCAGCTCCCTAACCATTACACTACACTGTAACCTCTGAGCTACAAGCCCAGCTCCCTAACCATTATACTACACTGTAACCTCTGAGCTACAAGCCCAGCTCCCTAACCATTATACTGCACTGTAACCTCTGAGCTACAAGCCCAGCTCCCTAACCATTCTACTACACTGTAACCTCTGAGCTACAAGCCCAGCTACCTAACCATTACACAACACTGTAACCTCTGAGCTACAAGCCCAGCTCCCTAACCATTATACTACACTGTAACCTCTGAGCTACAAGCACAGCTCCCTAACCATTATACTACACTGTAACCTCTGAGCTGCAAGCCCAGCTCCCTAACCATTACACTACACTGTAACCTCTGAGCTACAAGCCCAGCTCCCTAACCATTACACTACACTGTAACCTCTGAGCTACAAGCCCAGCTCCCTAACCATTATACTACACTGTAACCTCTGAGCTGCAAGCCCAGCTCCCTAACCATTATACTACACTGTAACCTCTGAGCTACAAGCCCAGCTCCCTAACCATTACACTACACTGTAACCTCTGAGCTACAAGCCCAGCTCCCTAACCATTATACTACACTGTAACCTCTGAGCTACAAGCCCAGCTCCCTAACCATTATACTACACTGTAACCTCTGAGCTACAAGCCCAGCTCCCTAACCATTATACTGCACTGTAACCTCTGAGCTACAAGCCCAGCTCCCTAACCATTATACTACACTGTAACCTCTGAGCTACAAGCCCAGCTCCCTAACCATTACACTACACTGTAACCTCTGAGCTACAAGCCCAGCTCCCTAACCATTATACTACACTGTAACCTCTGAGCTACAAGCCCAGCTCCCTAACCATTATACTACACTGTAACCTCTGAGCTACAAGCCTAGCTCCCTAACCATTACACTACACTGTAACCTCTGAGCTACAAGCCCAGTCCATGAAAATCCATTACACATTCATTAGAATTAAATTCATGCCTTTAGCAGGTGCAGAGCAATTTAAACAGCTCACACACACTGTCCATTAATCAAGCGGGACATTTTGAATTCAGCTACTGAAGCTATTCAGATGAGGTACCTTAACCGTTGGTACAAGGGCTGTGCCCTCCCATGGAGTCAAACCTGCAAACTCTGAGGTCTAATATGATTAAATGACACTGTCACTCATCACTGCGGGAATACTGCATGAAAGGCCTGCTTTATTCAGGCCTCACAGACACGCATCACATCCAGTACTTTGACAATTAAGTTTTACAATGATTCAAGTCTAAAATTAATGTTTCAGAAAAGTTTCCGTTTTCTTACTTCCTCCTGAAATGGTTTCTCACATTTGGTGACAGTCCTATCTTGCGCCATTGCAAGGTTTTTTTTTTTTTAAAGAAAGCCAGGAAGTACAATTTTTAGGAAAATCCCCTCACCCTTTTTGAGCTCTTTTTTATTATGTTTGTTAGTTTGTCTATTTGTTTATTTGTTTGTTTTCATGTTTCTACTGTCAAACAAACGTCTGATGGGAGGCGGAGCCTTTCTGAGCACTGTTCTGAGATGTGAGCGTTTGGCTCCTCCCCCTCCCAAGGCCCCACCTACAGCACTCCAGCGAGAGGAAGCTCCGGAAAGTTCCCCCGCCGAATATGTGCAGGGCAGGGTTGAGGAAGCAGTGGCAGTACGCCAGCACGTGACAGACGTAGTACGCGTAGTCCAGGTCCTCGCTAGCCCGCTCGCCAGACAGCGCCTCCCAACCTAACAGCTGGACGGCACGGAGGAAGAGGACCACGTTGTACGGAGCCCAGCAGAGGAAGAAGCCCACCACAATGCAGAATATCAGCCGGATGGCCCGGTCGCGCCGGCCCGACCGGCACCGCAGGATGGTGGCCCAGATGCGGGCATAGCAGTAGAGGATGATGGCAAAGGGGAGGAGGAAGAAGGCGCCGACCTGCAGGAAGTACATAGCCAGCTCAGCCTGCTGGGGAAGGGGAGCAGGCTGGCACAGCGTCCCGTCCTCGGAGGTAGCGGTGAAAACGGCATCGGGGACGCTGGCGCCGGTGCACACCAGCCACAGGGCGGCGCTGGTGAGCCAGAAGCAACGGCGTGCGCGGAAACGGGAGGAGGCGGGGACAGCGCGCACCACCGCCAGGTAACGGTCCACCGTCATGGCCACCAGGAACGCCATGTAGCTGAAGAAGCCCAGGAAGAAGACGGCCGTCAGCAGGTGGCAGGCCATCCGGCCGAAGACCCAATGGTGTAGGTGGTACGTGGCCCAGAAGGGCAGCGACAGCGTGAGGAGCAGGTCCGAGACGGTCAGCTGCAGGAGGAAGAGGTCCGAGGTCTTCCTCACACCACGGCGCCGTCCCTGCCCCCCCAGCAGGGCCCAAAGCAAGAACCCATTTCCTGCCAGGCTTAGGAAAAACACCAGGATGTACAACACCCCCGAGAACGTCCCGCCGAAACGCTCCGCCTCACTCTCGTCCAGGAAAACCAGAGAGCTGTTCTCGTAGGAATAATCATACACATATCTGGAGTCATCCGTTTCAGAGGAAGGGAGGACTGTGACAGCAGAGACCATCCTTCTGTCCATTCACCACTCAGTCATTACAGAAGAAATTCTACAAAAAATATTAAAAAGCATGCTTTAAAATATATATACACATATTCAAATCAGTATTTAAAAAAACAGAGCATCATACCATTATAGCCGTGTATAAAGAGAAATTTACTTCTATATTTAGAAGTAAGGCCATTAGGCAATTAAGAGAAAAAATTTAAGCTGCAGAAGCTTAAATTAATGAAAAGATATGAGGTGTTTCTGATCATTCTATTTCACAGCCAGATCTGTCACTGTGTGTAAACAGCTTCTCATGTATTGATGATTGTTCTCTGCCCCTTCCAACTAAATAAATTCCAACTAAAAAAACTCAAAGCTGATTACATATACCAATTATGCAAATGAATATAATATGCGTCTCAAAAGTGGAACTTATTTACTTTAATTAATACATAAATAGTCCGATTGAATAAATAATCAATAATTGAAATTACTGTTAAATATTCAAAATCTACATCATAATGGGAGATTATACTGCAGAGAGTATACGTATGATTTACAGAGTTTGACTACAGTAATTTTAGTTTCTTTTTCTTATTTATTATACCATTTTTTAAAAAAATCTTCCATTGTGTTCATGTACTATTACAGCAAAATCCGTATAAAATTATCTGAGCATTGAACGGTACACTTTATGTTACGGAAATCTATTGAAAATTGTATTACATTTAATACGGTTTGAAACAAAAATGTATGCAATAAAACAAAATAAAAATACAAAAATCAAGTTTTCAGAATCAAGTGTTCTATGATATTTGTGCTGGTTCATAATGTTTATTTCATCATTAAAATTTGAGGAGTGAGGTTCTATATCTAGTTCCTTAGATTGTAAAACAGTGGAAAACATCCTAAACTTACTCTTCAGAAATACAAAACCTGTCATTATCGTTTTTTTAAGCATGTGCATTATACAAATACCATATTGCGATGTCTTGTATCAGAGAAAAAACAAATGAATAAGATGGTAATGAAGGCACCGCAGCTCAAAGCGATAGCGCAAAAGCAGTCACTCACCTCCCGCATATCTGTACTCTCCGTCGCCTCGTTAATCTCTGATCATGACCGTTAGCTGTCCTGCGACAGAAACTAGCTGACCACTCCATTTACAACAGCTTGTCCAATGAGAGGCCAGCTCATGGTAACCACTGGTGCACAAGCAGTCAGTCGTCTGTCACACGTTCCCTTACAGATGTAGAATTCACTAAACTGCGTAAATTCAGCAAATACATAAATGTTTTGAAGAAAACATTGCTAATATTTTTCATGCCATTTTTAAAACTTTTTTTTTCTATTGCAAAATCCGAGAACTTCCATTATGTCAACATTTGCACCTGTATTGAAAACTGCTGTGATATATATTCCGATTTTTGGTCATGTACATTTGTTTCGGTATGTTTTGATATGTTTCATTTCCATACGGGGTCCTTGAGATCGTTGCTATCTGACTCAGAAAAGGCAACGTGACGCGGTTCAGTTCCGTAGCCTAAACCCTCATATCCTCGCTTGAGTCGCGTTTTGTATTTTAAAGTGTCATCTTGACACTTATTCGAACCCGTAACTTCGACCTCAACGACCACTGTCCTCCCTCTATCAAAAGCCTCAAGAAAGTGTAAAGTAAAACACTGGCCTTGTACTAGTAAGGTTGGAGGTTCGATTGTCTAGAAAATTGCAGTGTTGCGTTTAAATTTAAAATATGGTAATTATGTATTTGACTTTTTTCAGTTATGTAATTTAAAACACCACGGACTCTTGCTGTGTTTTATCTAAATTGCAGTAACTCTGTAAAAGCAGGGATGTTGTAATTACACAGATTCGGGCGCCACTGAATGTAAAGTGCTACCCAATTTTTAAACACTTTAGCGTTTTACACTTCAGTAAAATCTGAAAACATTCCTTCTGATCCCTGAGAATTTTCAACAAATGTATTCCAAATAATTAAGCAGAAAAAATATGGATAAATCTGACTTAGAGACAGCTGGAAGTTACAGACAGTTTATTTTCATGGAGTAGGTTTCTACTTCCCATCTTTTTCAAACATTACTTTTCTCCATTTCAGGTAAATACTTGATCCATGCATGTGCTGTACAAACGGAGATAAACAGAGCTTAGATAGAGTCTGCAGCCACAGACAACCCAGAACTCAACACCCCATGAGTCAGAGGGCGTGAGATCATCAGCGGTCCAGTGGTTTTGGGGTTCTGGGTGCGCCCCGACGTGGGTCTGCAGCCCGCAGCTCAGACTAAATACTCAGCAATGGGAGGGTCCTGAGGACCATGAACAACATAAATACAAATATTAGAAAATAATTAAAGAAAAAGAGAATCGTTTTGGCTCCAGTCGTCATGTGCAGTCACACAAAAACACTGAAGTGTTAGTGCTGGAAATATTCATTCACTGTAATCAGACATTAAACCTTTCTCGTGTTCATATGCAACCATCTACGTGTGAGTGTACAGTGTTTGTTGGGTTTTTTTTTCCCCAAAAGCTACAATAAGATATAATCTTATTTATTTAAGAGCAAAATGATTTTCTCCTGGTGTTATTGTATTGATGATTGACGGAGCACTCTTGAGTGGCTGTTTTTTTTATACTTGAAGTGTTTACATCGTAACAAATTGTCCTAGAGCCAGACAAACAAAATAGGTACTTGTCAACCAACACTCACTCATACACACACCTTGGCACATACACTTTCACCATCCCCATCTCCAGCAAGATCATCTCTCACGCTTCTAGGTCAAGCATTTCAGGTCCACACCTCTTTCTATCATTTTGGGAGAGACACGCTCCTGCATCGACAAGGCCTCGCCGAGCCCCTCCCTCCCCCTCCGAGTGCCTGCCCCCTGTTGCCACGGGCAGCGGCAGAGGAGGTGGGACAGGTGCACCCTGAACTTGTGAGTGCAGGCATACAGGATGGGGTTGAGGCAGCAGTGGGCAAAGGCCAGCACCCTGCATGGCTCAAACGCCGCGTGCAGTGTGTCCCTCAGCTCGCAGTTCTCCTGGCTGCCATCAGAGGGCGCCAGCTCATCTAGCAGCAGCAGCAGGTTGTAGGGGGTCCAGCAAATGAAGAAGGCCCCCATGATACACAGCACCATGGAAACGGTGCGGCACTTGTGGGTGGAGGCCCGAGACACCGCCGTGTGCAGGATACCGGCGTAGCAGAACACGATGGTTGCCAGTGGCAGCAGGAACAACAGGCTCACCTGGAGGCACAGGTAAGCACAGCCATATTCAGCACGGCTTCACCACTATCAAGTCTGAGTTTACAGCATTATCAAAGAATTCTTTCAAGCACTGTCCTTTTTCTTATCATCCTGTTATTGTTCTTTCAGTTCAGAACCTCCTACCAAAAAAGAAAAACAAAGAATTACTATGTATGTATGTATGTATGTATGTATCTATCTATCTGTCTGTCTGTGTGTGTGTGTCTGTTTGTCTGTCTGTCTGTCTGCCTGTCTATCTATCTATGTGTCTGTCTGTCTATCTATATATCTATCTATTTTACCCACCTGAAGGTAGAAGGCTGCCTGGTCAGCCGTCGTCCCCACGTGGGTTGCCTTGCACTGAAACTGGCCTGGCTTCGTCTCCCTGGTCTCCGTGGCGACCGTCTCCCAGGCAGCAGAGGAGATAGAGATTATCCAGATGACAGCACAGCCCCAGCGGGTGCGGGCCAGACGGCTGCCCGGCCCAGAGGGCCAGCCACGCACCACGGTCAGGTAGCGGTCCCAGGTGAGGGCCGTGAGGAACACCAGCCCCCCATACAGCCCCACGAAGTAAGCAGCGGTCACCATCCTGCACAGGGCGGGGCCAAAGACCCAATGGGAGAGGTGGGCGGTGGCCCAGAATGGGAGTGTGGCGGCAAACATCAGGTCGGACACTGCTAGGTTGAGCACCAGCAGATTGGTGACACGGCGCAGGTCCTCGTACAGCACTAATGCACACAGCACCAGCCCGTTTCCGCCCATGCTCAGGCAGAAGATGGCGATGAAGCTGATGGCCACCACCATGGTGGCCTGGCCAGGGGTCTCACTTTCGCAGAGGAACACCAGGTCATCCGGGTAGTCCTCCTCCGTCTGGTTCCCGGCGGAGACGTTGAGGTTGCTGACAGTGAAGTCCTCCAAATTCTGCGCCATGACCGAGAGACCACGAGTTTGAACACAGAAGTCACGAGCTCCCGAACGTCGGGCCCCTGAATCGTCGGGTTGCTCCGTTCACAGAAAAAAGGCGGTTCCTCAGGTCGATGTTTGTCATGTACCTGTCATCTGCTGCGGCTATCCGTTTCCAGAGTTCAGCCTTGAAGCTGATCGGAGTACGTCTGCGCCTGAGACTGAAATTCTGTGGCATTATCTTGTCACTGCACATTGGCTTGAGGGTGTTCTTGTGGCTTTATTGAGAAAGACAGAAGCTTTTGCCTTCCCTCTTCCTCTTTGTTCTTTTCTTTCTTTCATTTTAAGCAACTTCCTGTGAGGTGATAACTAATGGTTAACTCCAATAAAGGCAAAAAGGCTGTTTGTGTATGTGTGTGTGTGTGTGAGAGAGAGAGAGAGAGAGAATAAGCTTGAATACTATTTGGCCCTAAAAAGAAAGTACACCATGGCATTTAACCATGGTGACTGATAATAAATTGAGAAGAACACTGACAATGTACAGACTCAGTGAGCACAGCCTGGCCATAGAGACGGGCCGTCACAGGCAGACATGGCTGCCCAGAGAGGACAGGCTGTGCTCCCACTGCGATCAGGGGGCGGTGGAGACAGAGCTGCACTTCCTTACAGAATGCCCCAAATACCAGCACTTTAGAAATACATTTTATTCCAAAATTGGAACCACTTTTCCTGAATTAAAAAACTATAACAACAAAAACTCCCCTATATTCTGGGAGAAAAAACTGAATGTGTGGCGTTGGCCGCCAAATACGTGGCCTCCTGTCATAAACTGAGGGACAACCAGTGAAGCACCATTTCCTCTTTTATATTAGCTGCAGTGTCTTTTTGTATTTCTGTATTCGTCATGCATTTTTTTTATATGGTATTTATTTTTTCTTTTATTGATTAACGGTATTATGTTTGTTTTCAATGTGTGACTTAAATGTTTAATTGTTTTAGCTTTGGCAATATTGCTTGTTTGCAGTCCTGCCAATAAAGCATTATTAAATTGAAATTGAAGTGTGTGTGTGTGTGTGTGTGTGAGAGAGAGAGAGAGAGATAGAGAGAGAGAGAGTGTGTGTGTGTGAGAAAGAAAGAGAAAGAGTGATAGAGGGAAGCTCTGAGGGAAACACGGCAGCTAAACTGAGCCCTTATGAGCCCAAGGGTTTGCACAGGGAGCAGCACAGGCCAGTCACCGTGGCTCATGGGAATAACCCATAATAATTCATAGGAATTATTATGGGATGGCTGGCCTGACTCAATCCTGGCCCCACCTTCTGAGCCACCAAACATCGCTTCTTCCTCAGTATGTAAAAGTTTATTTTGTTGTCCTGTTGTGTCACATATTATTGCATTAAAATATGACATGTACCATGTCACACCCCTGTTAAATATGAAACTAAAAACAGCACCGCAGTGGGTTCTGTTTTAATGTAACACTTTGAGACAGCATAAATAAACAAGTGAGAATACTAGTGTCAAATAAAGGAAGTGACCATAGATTGTGTGAAGTGGTATGAAGAGGCTGGGAGAGTAGTCAAAGCAAGGGGACAAGGGCTTCCTGGAAAACAGGCTTGATACTACCATTATTCTTGCTTTTCTTATTTGGCAATCAAGAGGCCAAATTACCATGAGGTCAAACGTTGTGTTTTCATGAACCCTTTCTTTTTTAATCAGGTTTTCAGCATCACATAAACAAGCAAATCTCATATAACAGCTCATGTATAAGCAAATAAGAACCAAAGTCTGCTGTGCATTTTTAATAAATGTAATTTATTAAAATATATGCTGGCAGATTATTTAAAAAAGCTTACATTCAGGTTACATTGCTGACTGGCTAGGAAGACAGCTGTGATCAAAGTAAACACAAAGGTTTCCATTTACCAAAGCAGTGCAGGCTAAAACTCTGGCTCAGAGGCACAGCAGCACTGCCCCAACAAGGATTTGAACCTGCAACCTATCCTGTTACAAGCAAAAAAAAAAATCATTCTTTTTAAGGCTGATATTATATAGCTCTGTGAAACTTCAATAAAGCAAAGAAATACAATGCTTTTTGTTTTTTTTTTTTTTTTACTGTGATTGGTCAACATGCTTCTCATATGCATCACTGACACTGAAATCACAATCACAGATCAGCGTTTAAAACTGCACATTAAGTATCTGAATTCATACGCTGCATTGATTCTGCCCCAGGTAGGATTTGAACCCGCAAGCAATTCTGTTACAAGTAAAAATAATCTTTCATTTCATGGCCGATTTATAGGTCTGTAAAAATCGAATAAAGCAAAGAAATGCAATGTGTTTCTTTACTGTGATTGTTCAACATGCTATGCATCACTGCAACTGAAAGCACAGATCAGCGTTTCAAACTGCACATAACTACATATAACTGTGTCTCATCTGGAACAAGGACTCTGCCTTCCTTATATGGAAGGCATCTCCATGTCAACAGTTGGTGGTGGGTCCCTGTGCTGTCTGCACATGCTCAGTACATAGGACCTGGATTTATGTCCGGTGAGCAGAGATTATGTTTGAGGAAGGGGTGAGAGCTTTCCCAAAAACTGGAAAGCATAAAATCTTTTACAGAAATGTTTTATGAATAAAATGCTTACAGGGGTCCATGCCAGCACATAAACCAACACAATGCTGAAAATGACACTCACTGCTACGTCCTTTCTCTCTCCAGTTGTGTTGCACTGTGTTAAGGATATTGTAGCAAAACAGAGAACTGCCACCAAGAGAAAAAAAGAAAAAGAAGACATTCATTCTAACGCCGAACTCCCCGCTGAAGCCACAATGATCACTCAGTGCTGGCACGGCCGCTGAGAAGCTCACAGTCCAGGTGATGATAGAGACAGCGATGCCATGTTTTCATTTGTAACGTCCTATCGAGATAAAATGACAATTCAGTCTAAGCTGGGAAAAGAGAGCGGGAAAAACTGACTTTAAACTGCGACTTGAATCACATTCCAGGGAACTACACCACCACTGACTTCGGAGCATGCTGTGACCATGTGTTGTGTAGTTTTAAGGTGGAAGCAATAACCGTTGCCTGGGCGACCGCCTAGCTGCTTTATCTTTCTGCACGGTTTCACTTCCTTCTCCCAGCAGTGCTGTCACTAATTCTTTAAAATACCTTACAAGTCAGTGTATGGCACTATAATCCATGACAGTGAAAAAGTTTATTTAAAGGGAAATCTCCGCTTTTATTGCCGACAGGAAGATATACACTACGACTATTACTGCAGTTCTTTGAGTTGTACAGCTGAGTAATTGATCAGATACTGCTGATTGTATATTGTCATTTTTGGAGAATTAAATGTACAGTACAACAGTCCTGACCTTTGACTGCACTAAATTTCTCCCCACATAGATTATTGAGCACAATAACCTAAATTGTACAATCATGTAATTGCTAGCGAGAGGAGGACTTTTTCAGGCAGGTTTGATCTATTTCCCAGGGAAAAGCCAGCGGCTTCAGTGAACCGATCATGTGACAACCAGATCGTGTTTACATTGCGATGCTGTGCAACCGAACTAGGCATGTTCTTTAAGCATGCCTCGCAGCCATTTAGCGATATCTCCGATTTTATTCGTTTGCGCTGACGTCAATCAACTGATGTGCAGCCTCCCTGCCAAGCAGTTGGTTTGTTTTCACTGTAAACTAAATTCAACTGCCGGGGATCACCTACACATTGCTACCTAATAAGTATGTAAAAGTTCGTTTTCTTTCCCTGAAATGTGCGCATGGGTATCTGACTGTGTAACGTTGCTTTTGAGTAACGTTTTATGTCAGCATGCGAGCTATCTTTGTTCAGAGCTAGGTTACATTATATTGTTTTTGCTATTACTATTTTCTGTTAGGATACAGAAAATGAAAGCTGGCTATCACCGTAATTCTGTCCGTCTGTAGTTTTTTGTGTTCTGAAATTGTTTTAGTGCTAGTTGATTGTTTTTTGTTATCTCTGAAGAATACAGAAAACAAACTAAAATGCTGTGCTAATTTACAGACAAGTGAAATTGGATCCGTGCTTGTATAAACAAACAGCTTGCCAGCTAGCGATTTTGAAATCAGGTTTGAAGCGTGAGCCGTTTTTATTTTAAGAAACGCTAAAAATAATGTTAGACACCTGAAGTGCGTGATAACATTTTAAAGTAATTCTCAAGCGTGTAGTAACCGCCTAGGCTGTTCGTCTTTTTATCTAGTCCACTGTCTGCTACACAGCCATGTGACAGATTTGAAGAACCTGCAGTGCATTACAATGATAACAGGTGTTTGTCAGGAAGGAAGAGCTTTATTCTTTTATTCTGAGAGACTGAAGCCCCGAATTACCTTAACTAAACCGTGGTTCTAAGTGTGTTTCTACAATGTTGACCCTACAGCTAAACGATAGAACAACGCTCGGGCACCGACGGCAAAAGGATGGCAAATAATCTGACACACAGGAAGAGTTACCAACACAACACCGAGAGTTAATGACTTTTTAACCTGCTGCCGTTTACTAAACTTCTAAGCCTGCCAGCTCAACCTGTTGACTTGGTCTGACATTTAGTGTTCTTTCAGTTCGTTACATCACGTCCCCGTTTTCACACACAGTACATTTGGTTACCTCAACTTGATGACCTCAGAGTACATACAAGGAAGATTAATGACCTGGCAAGGCAGCAGTGTAATTTACATGACTGATAAAGAGCAAATGTTCGGGGGTGAAATGATAGAAGCCGTAGCTAATAGACATTTTCGCCTTATTAGACACACCCCCTCCCCCCGTGAGAAAGCGGATTACATTTTGACAGTGTCCCCGCTTGTGTGTTTTGTTCCTCTCCGTAGGCTTGCCTTTGGTTTAGAGTCGGGAAGTGTTGTTTGTTTTGGTGTCTGATTTCACCCTCGGGAGTCGCTGGGCCCCATGAGCCGACTGCCCTGTTATCGTATGACATGTATTACCTTATGAAATGTTCTCGGGATCGAAAACAAATGTGAGGGGTTTCAAAAGGTGTCTAGAAAGTGGTGCTAGAAAAATTCACCGAGTCTTTACAAATGGCCATGTGTTCGATAAATTGCACACTTCTCCAGCGCTCCAGTGTGTTTCTGTGGGTAAACATCTGTTTTTGTTTAATCCTCTTCTGTGTGTCTAAGACAAAATGTATTTTGCCTAATGCGAGCACGACACTTACGATAGAAAGAGGGTGGGAGGGAGGGACAGAGAAATGAACAGGAATAAAGAGATAGAAGATAAGGCAATACTGGGAATGTGTGTGTGTTCATATGCATATCTGTTGATTAGTGGTCCTCTTTGATTGTGTGTGTGTGTCTGTCTGTCTGTGTGCCTGTTTTGA
>JAFBMS010000345.1:150000-192543 GCA_019788955.1 Albula glossodonta
ACCCTCCAGCAATGCCTTATGAACCTGAGAGTAACCAGGTAAACACGCACGCACGCACACACAAACACACACAAACACAATGACCTAATGCGCAGACCCTCCAGCAGTGCCTTATGAACCAGAGAGTATCCAGGTAAACACACACACACACACACACACACACTCCTAATACTGTAATGACGCCTTATCTCCCTCTGCTCTTCTTCCACTCTCACCGCGGTCCTCTCCTTCCTCTGCAGTGACTGGTACTACGCGCGCAGCCCGTTTCTCAAGCCCCACCTGAACGTGGACATCGTGAACCACCTGTACGAGCTCAACGAGATCCAGTTCGACGTAGCATCCAGGGGTCACGACCTTGACTCTGCCTGGCCCACGTTTGCGAGGTAGCGCTTCGGCGTCTCTGTCCCATTTCCAAAGCAGACCCTGGAACCCGTAGGGCCCCCCACCAGTGCAGCCTTGGTCAGTTTCTCTTCCCATGTGCTGATTTCGGCCTTGGAAGAAAAATGTGTTTATGTCGGTCAGTGATTGAAGTGAACCAGAAAAATCACACTAAAGACCGGGGTTGTGCTCCCTCTGTCACCCCACCCTGCTCCCTCCAAGAGACCCTGGACGCTTTTGCGTCCAAAGAGTTTAACCCCCCAGCGGTGGTCGGGGGGTTAAACTGTGTCTGCCCGCTCACTTCATTTTGTGCATTTCCACTTTTACAGAAATGCTGAGTCAGGGATAGGGGGACATTTTATTCCTTATTTTCTTTTTAATCTTTCACACGGCCGGTTGGTCGCTGCCCTCCTCCAGATGGCAGAAGGAGATGAGCGAAACTGGCCACTTCCCCATCAGGGTTTTTCTGCAGAAGTACTGCCTTTTTCCCCCGTTATTTCTTTGGGTTTGGGTTTGTTTCTTTTTATATGCTCCTGCATATAATGTGGTTCGTCATTAAATTCTTTAAACAACAGTGCAGTGGATGTTTATTTTTGTTTGTAACACTCGAGTTGTTTGTTGCATCGAGGTTTAGGGCATTAGTACTTAAAAAAGTAACAGTGGCAGTGAAACTGTATTTCACATTATTATGGTTAAACTTTGCAATTGATCCACGGTTCGCATGCGTCTCGAGCCGTGAGGGAGGGTCCGTACGGATCACAGATCAACTACGGTCCATTACAGCACAAGCTGGCGGCGTTGTGCTGGATTCTGCTCGCCTGTGCACTGCTTGCTTATGCTGCTGCTCCACCTATCTGAGCATGGCGTCACACGACCCCGTTCCCCTCCGTCTGAAACTTTCATATACTCAAATATAAACACTAAAATTCTAAATGTAATGGTTCGCTGTTAATATGTATATTGTTTTTAATACCCTCAAGAAATGGAGTCTCTCTGCACAAGAATTTTGTGCATCGCCATTCTTTGCAGAACAGTGGTATGACATTAAAGCTGACTCTGAATTTTGACTTTTCATATGTTTGATTAATATACGTAGCAGTAGTTTAGTTTACATTTTTTTTTCCATCCAAATGCTGAAATAGTCCTTATGGAATGTAGAGCTGCCGGTTAACTGGAGAGAACTCAGTCGTCCAGGAAGCAGCCGTAAGAATTTCCATGACGATGACTGAGTATGGTGCTGTGATGGACTGTATATGATCCATATTGGGCTGGAAACCTGGTGTTTTCGTGTGAATGATGGTGTGTGTGGGTGTGAATGCTGGACCTCGGCCTCATTCTGGAGCCTCATCTCTTAAGTGGTGTTGCTTTGCCGTACCTTAGAGTTTGCTGAATCGATAAAACTGTCACAAACTCTTCAACTTTAAACTTATGCTTTACATTTTACTGTGAATCAAAATATTGCTTGATTGTGGGCGTGTCTTTGCAGGAGGAGTCTGGGATTGGCCAGTTCTCCGGCACCATCATGGAGACCGCCCAGCCGAAGCTCCAGCATCAGCAGTCTGATTGGCCCCTTCTCCCCGGTGAGTCTCTGCCCTGTTGCCCTGGACAACCTGTTGCCGAGGACCTGATGCTGATTTTAGGCTGAGAGATCCCTAAAGATTCCCACTTGGAATGGAACAATTTTTTCTAGTTCATGAAAGGGAGATGGAAGATTGATGCTTTAATACAAATGGAAATAAGAGGTTTGTAGTGCTGCTTTTGAGCCTTGTGCAATTGTCAGTATTATCTGGGAAAGAACAGTTATTTTATTTGAGACATGCGTATGGAGCGGCAATCTTTGGCCTGAAGCTTTCAGGTGGATTATATAGTAGCAGGCATATAGCTGTGAAAATAATTCCCAAACATTAGGTGAGTGCTGTTGCATTGTGGGGGATGTCCAGCCTCATCGTGCCCCACCAGCGCTTCAGGTATGTGGGGGGGTGTGTCTGCAGTCTGCCTGCCCCAGCTGCGCAAAACTGTGCAGATCTGCAGACAGGACTTGCAGAGTGGGTAGAATTGTCTATCTGTGTTTGTACTCACTCTCCTTCGTAAAAATGGATCAGAGTACAGGGAGAATACGGACACACCTAGATCAGGGTGATTTAACTCCCACAGTGTCTGCAGTTATTTGTTTCGGTCACACTCTACACCTCATGGTTACTCATTAGCTCCCCCTGTTGGACCAAGGAGAGACTTCAGTCAGTGAAATGGGTATGGTGTGAAATCAGTGGAGTCAGTAATGGCAGGTCTGTCTTGCCCTTAGAAGGGAACGTTAGGCCACCTTTAGTTTCTGTTTCACTTCCATTATGCCTGAACTTCCTCTGGAAGAGGAATTGCAGTTTGCCGTTTCTCAAAATGGACTCTTTTCTCAGAAACTGTAGTATGAGGACCTTAACTCTTCGCAGAGTTTAGGGTCACGTCTGTTTAAAATCTATTTCAGCTCAGGAAATGAAGTCACAGTGGAACATTACAGCCAATTTATAGCAGCGACCAGCAGGTTTTTGGCTCACTCTGCTGGTTGGTCGGTCAGTCGACCCACAAAAATTTCCCCACCCTTTGGCGGCCACAGTTTCCGGCCTAGGAGGCTGAATTCTGCCATGGAGGTCAAGTGTGTGTGTGTGTGTGTGTGTGTGTGTGTGTGTGTGTGTATGTGCTTGTGCACATGTCTGTGTGTGTGTGTGTGTGTGTGTGTGTGTGTGAGTGTGAGTGTGTGTATGTGCTTGTGCACATGTCTGTGTGTGTGTGTGTGTGTGCGTGTGTGTGTGTGTGAGTGTGTGTATGTGCTTGTGCACATGTCTGTGTGTATGTGTCTGTGTGTTTGTGTGTGTGTATTTGCATGTGCTTGTGCAAGTGTATGTGTGTCTGTGTGTGTGTGTGAGAGTGTGTGTGTGTGTATGTGCTTGTGCACGTGTCTGTGTGTGTGTGTGAGAGTGTGTGTATGTGTTTGTGCACGTGTCTGTGTGTGTGTGTGAAGGTATGTGTTTCTGTTCATGCCAATTGGCTAAAAGGGGGCCTGGCTGCAGCTTTTGCGAATCCGTGGTTGTTTCTTCATTCATTAATTCACAGTTATTTTCCTGTAGCGGCTGAAATGAAATAAAATGAAGTTCTGCGGCAGTTCTGTTATTAAATCTGTGGGCATGATTTTCACCTTTACCTTGTTAGGAGACAGTTCTGCTGAGAGGCACAGTGTGTATTAGAGTAACAAAGGGATGCTGCCGCATCCGTCCAGAGCCAAATGGCACCTCTTGTTAACGACCAGCTACCTGCCTTCTGGGGAACGCGGGGTTCGCCATAACCATATATGGGCCTCAATACCTGGGGTTACCTGGTCAGCATATGCAAATGTATCTCCTGTGAGAAATATTAACCTCACATTGTGCTCCTTCAGCATTTTGCTCTGAGCTTGTGTCCCCACAGCCGGTGTAATTACACCTGCCTGCTTTCAGCCACCAGCGACAGATCCGTCTCTTCATCTACATGGCTGTTATTACTCACTTTTACCAACATTCTGAAGGCATTATTACCCAGCATAGGGAGACATAACACAGCAAATTTTTACAGAAAAATGCACTGATACGCACGTGCGAATTTGTGTGAGTGTTATCATACAAATTGATGTAAGTATTCGGCAGGTTTTGGGTCGTGCTGGCATGGCAAGAGCACATGATTTTTCTGCATACCATAACCATAAATGACAATATCTGTTTTTCTCCCTCTCTCTCTCTCTCTCCCTCCCGCAGGCCCCTGAGTTCCTCTCCAGCCCAGACTGTAGTCTCCTGGGCGACCTAAACGAGACGGCAAGCTGCAGCGCTGCTGACGACCTGCGCACAGAGCTTGACCAATCAGAGCTCAGGAAACAGGAGCTGCAGGCTGCACTCGACCAATCGGAGGTGAGGCGACAGGAGCTGCAGACAGAGCTTAACCGATCGGCACTGAAACAGGAAGAGCTGCAGACAGAGCTTAACCGATCGGCACTGAAACAGGAAGAGCTGCAGACAGAGCTTAACCGATCGGCACTGAAACAGGAAGAGCTGCAGACAGAGCTTGACCAATCAGTAGTGAGGCAGCGGGAGCTGGAGGAGGGGATCGAGCACTTGCAGTCAGGGGCGGCGGAGGTGGGGACTGAGCGGGCGGAGCTGGAGGCGCGACTGACACGGGCGGAGCGGGAGAACCAGGAGCTGCTGTCCCGGCTGGACGCGGCGCTGGGTGGAGGGGGCCGTCTGGGGGACCCGGCGGGAACCGTCCACGGCCTGCTGGAACGCCTGAGCGAAGCAGAGCGCGGGAGAGAGGAGGGCAGGGCCAGGGAGGAGCAGCTAGGGGAGGAGCTTAGGCGGGCGGAGGGCGCACTGCGGGAGAGCAAGGGGAGGCTGGCGGGGAGGGAGGAGGAGGCCGGCGAGCTGCGGAAGCAGCTGGAGGAGCTGTGTGCCTCCATGGAGGAGCAGGCACGCGAGCACGGCCGCCTGAGGGCGGCGCTTGAGGGCCGTGTGACAGAGCTCTCTGACAAGCTTAAGGCACGGGAAGGAGAGATGGGGGAGGAGCTGGAGGAGAGGGAGGGGCTAAATGGTGAGGTGGGGCCACCTGTGGAGGAAAGGATACAGGCAAAGTTACACGGAGGGGTGGAGTTACAAAGAGAGGTGGAGCTAAAGGGGAAGGGAGGGGCACAGAGGAAGGTGAGGCTACAGAAGGAGGCGGGGCTAAATGGGAAGGTGGAGTCACAGCAGAAGGAGGCGGTGCTACAGAAGGAGAACGCTGCGCTAAAGGCGGAGCTAGAGGCCACCACCACTCGGATCCTGGAACTGGAGAAGGTGAAGGCGGGGCTTGAGCAGAGGGCAGAGCCAGCGGCGTCAGGGAAGAAGGAAGAGGCAGAGTCTCGCCCATCCCTGATGGAGGCGCAGTTAGAGCTGACGGTGCGGGAGGTGTCGCGGCTCCAGGAGGAGGTGGTGGATCTGCGCAGCCGCCTGCGGGGGGCAGTGGAGGCGGAGGGCAAGGCCGGGGCGAGGCTGGAGGTGGCAGAGGCCCAGCGGGACGAGCTGCGGGGGCTGGCCCAGCAGCTGCAGGCCCAGCTGGAGCAGCTCAACCGAGGCCATGTGGAGGAGCTGCAGCGCTGCAGGCTGGAGGAGGAGGCCCGGAGGGAGGAGCTGGAGCGGGAGGCAGCACAGGAGCTCGCCAAGATCAAGGTAAACAGCAGACGCACAGGTAACACCCCCACAGGTATACGACACCAGGTAACACCCACACACAGGTATACCTCAAAGACCTTGATCAAAAACAGTATTATGTAATATAATGGTAATGTAATGTTAATGTAACGTTAATATAACGATGTAATAGTAATGTTAATGTAATCATAGAGTAACATTAATGTAACATTAATGTAATGCTATTGTAACTGTAATGCAATGGTAATTTAATTTTAATGTAATGTTAATGTAATGTAACATTGATGTAACATTGATGTAATGGTACTGTAATGTAATGTTAATGTAATGTAACATTGATGTAACATTGATGTAATGGTACTGTAACTGTAATGTAATGTTAATGTAATGTTGCTGTAATGATTGGTTGGCTGATGAATGGCAGGATCGACAGGGCAAGCTGTCTCTGGAGGCGGCAGATGCGAGGGAGGGACTTCATCGCGCCAACATGGAGATGGCGGAGCTGGGCGTGGCGGTGTGCACCCTCACTTCCGAGCGGGAGGAGGCGCGGCGCGAGCGCGATGTGGCGGAGGCCAGGCTGCGGGAGCTGGAGGAGGAGGCACGGCGACAGGCGGAGGCGCTGGGGGCGGAGCTGCGACGGGCCGAGGAGAAGCTTCCGGAAGCAGTGCGGGAGCTGCAGGCCCGGCTGGAGGCTGCTGAGGGACAGGCCAGCGAAGAGATCTCCGCCCTACGCTTCCAGATGAGCAGCGAGACCATGAGCCACCAGAAGCAGCTGCAGGTGACATCCAACTCAACCAATCGCTGCACTGCATTTCAGAAAGCATGGGGCATGTCTCAGGCTGTAGTGGTGACATCATGGGGGTGTCCCTGAGTGATAGGCGGAGTGTAATGACATCATAAAATGGTGCTGCCATGTTTTATCACTACTTAATTGATCTGAACCATTAACTGTCTTTGGTTGTAAAGAAAAAAGCTCCTGATTGGTTGAAACAAGTCAGTGATTGACAGCTAAATGTAGCTTCTCCTCTCTGTGGAATCATTGTTCTTTATTTTCTGCTAAAGCCCTCTCCATACATTGGCTAAAACAGAGAGGGAAGATTATTTTGGTAGGAAGTGGTTCCTGATTGACTGTCGGAACATGCTGAACTGTAACCAGCGAGGCACTAATGAGCAGTGCTGTTTCCATGCCAACAGAGCCTGAGCGAAGAGCTGGTGACCGTGAGGGCGGAGCTGGGGGCGGAGCAAGAGAGGGCCTCACTCCTGGAGATCAAAGTGTGTGAGCTGGAGGTGCGGTACCTGCGACCTCGTACCTGTGCACTTAAACACCCTGACCTTTGAAACTTTGACACCTATAATTCAAATGAGAAATCTCATACTTATATATATATGTGAATTTAGTTTTTTTTATTATTATTATTATTTTTGTGCTTAAATGCTGAAGGCTGCTGAGAGACATCAGTCACAGCTCCTGGAGGAGAAAAGCCTTCACATCGCACAGCGTGAGGAGGAGCTGAAGAGCCTAAGAGAGAGTTTAACCAGGTGAGAGGTCAACCTTTCACAGCGTTTACCTTCACTATACGCCTTAGAGATAATATAACCATGTGAGGCGTCCTTTTTATTGAGTATTGTACTCCAAAGCCTGGGAGAGAATTTAACTGGGTGAGAGGGGTGAGTGTTAACCCCTAAAGCCTGGGAGAGAATTTAACTGGGTGAGAGGGGTGAGAGTTCACCCCTAAAGCCTGGGAGAGAATTTAACTGGGTGAGAGGGGTGACAGTTCACCACTGAAGCCTGGGAGAGAATTTAACTGGGTGAGAGGGGTGAGAGTTCACCCCTAAAGCCTGGGAGAGAATTTAACTGGGTGAGAGGGGTGAGAGTTCACCCCTAAAGCCTGGGAGAGAATTTAACTGGGTGAGAGGGGTGAGAGTTCACCCCTAAAGCCTGGGAGAGAATTTAACTGGGTGAGAGGGGTGACAGTTCACCACTGAAGCCTGGGAGAGAATTTAACTGGGTGAGAGGGGTGAGAGTTCACCCCTAAAGCCTGGGAGAGAATTTAACTGGGTGAGAGGGGTGAGAGTTCACCCCTAAAGCCTGGGAGAGAATTTAACTGGGTGAGAGGGGTGACAGTTCACCACTGAAGCCTGGGAGACAGGGGTGTAATTGTGTGTAAAATAGTGGGGGGACCAATCTTAACGCAGGTGATCTGGGGTTCTTCCACTAGAATTTTTTTGCTCATTTTAAATGCATTTCCTGCAATGTCCTGCACACACCACTCTGGCGTCATTGCTGAGCTTTCAGGAATGCAGTAAAACTTACGTCTATCCTGAGAGATGATTTAACCAGATTAGAGGTTCTGTTTGGTGCAGTATTTACCCCCAAAGCCCAAGAGATAATTTTAACCAGGTGAGAGGTCAGTTTATACAGTGTTTCCCCCTCATAGCTCGAATTGTCTCTCCTCTGTCTTGATCCTCCCTCTATCTCTCCCTCTCTCTCTCTCAGGGCGGAGGAGGAGCTGGCAGGCTCCAGGAGCATGTGTTTGGACCTGAGGCAGAGTCTCCGCCAGGCTGCCGCAGAGCAGCAGAGCAGTGACCTGAAGACGTCGGCAGAGATAGACGACCTGTACAGAACCAAGAAGAACCTGGAGGAGCGACTCATTCAACTCATCAAGTGTGCCTCTGTCCTCTCCTCCCCTGTCCTTCTCTCCCATCCCTTCTTCCTCTGTCTTTCTGTCCCATCCCTTCTTCCTCTGTCCTTCTCTCCTCTCCTGTCCTTCTCTCCCATCCCTTCCTCCCCTGTCCTTCTCTCCCATCCCTTCTTCCTCTGTCCTTCTCTCCTCTCCTGTCCTTCTCTCCCATCCCTTCCTCCCCTGTCCTTCTCTCCCATCCCTTCTTCCTCTGTCATTCTCTCCTCCCCTGTCCTTCTCCCCATCTCTTCCTCCACTGTTCCTCTCTCTTCCCCTGTCCTTCTCTTCCATCTCTGCATCCCCTCCCCCTCCCTCTCTTCCTTCTCATCCTCTATCCATCTTCTCTATCCATTCTCCTCCTCTGTTCCACTTCTGTTTTCCCTTCCCTTATTTTTTCCATCTTCTCTCATCTCCCTTCCTCCTGTACCCTCTCCTCTCTTCTCATCCTTTCTTTTTGCGTATATATCTGTGCACGTCTAAGCATACTTTTATATCTGAGCATACTCGTCTGTGCGTGTGTAAGTGTGCATATATGTGTGTTTAAGTGAGTTTGTAGCTCTGTGCACGTGCGTGACGATGGTCTTGGCACCCCCTGCAGGGAGAAGGACGTGCTGTGGCAGAAGTCGGATGCACTGGAGTTTGAACAGAAGCTCCGGGCGGAGGAGGTAATGGAGCGGGAGGTGCAGCATTGCTCCGGCTGCCACAGCCAGTTCAGCTGGTGGCTGCGAAGGCATCAGTGTGGGTGAGTCTGCCAAGCCAAGCTCAGAAACAAACACCAGCCAGATTACGCAGAACTCAACCCAAACCCAAACCCAACCCAAACACAACATCAGAGCCAATCTCAGAAACAAACACCAGCCAGATTACACAGAACTCAACCCAAACCCAAATCCAACCCAAACACAACATCAGAGCCAAGCTCAGAAACAAACACCAGCCAGATTACACAGAATTCAACCCAAACCCAAATCCAACCCAAACACAACATCAGTGTGGGTGAGTCTGCCAAGCCAAGCTCAGAAACAAACACCAGCCAGATTACGCAGAACTCAACCCAAACCCAAATCCAACCCAAACACAACATCAGTGTGGGAGAGTCTGCTAAGCCAAGCTCCAATTCAGACTCCACCAAAATTACACGCAAAGCCAACCCAAACCCAATCCAAAGCCAACCCAAACCCAAACCCAATCCAAAGCCAACCCAAACCTAACCCAAACTCAACCCAAACCAAAGCCAACCCAAACCCTACCCAAATTCAACCCAAACCAAAGCCAACCCAAACCCTACCCAAATTCAACCCAAACCCAACCCAACCCAACCAAAGCCAACCCAAACTCAACCCAAACCCAAACCCAAACCCAAACCCAAACCCAACCCAACCCAACCCAACCAAACCCAAACCCAAACCCAACCCAAACCCCAACCCAAACCCTACCCCAACCCAACCCAAACCCAACCCAAACCCAAACCCAACCCAACCCAAACCAAACCAAACCAAACCCAAACCCAACCCAACCCCAACCCAAACCAAACCCAAATCCAACCCAAACCAAACCCAACCCAACCCAAACCAACCCAAACCAAACCCAACCCAACCCAACCCAACCCAACCCAAACCCAAACCCAAACCCAAACCCAAACCCAAACCCAAACCCAAACCCAACCCAAACCCAAACCCAACCCACCCCAACCCAACCCAAACCCAACCCACCCCAACCCAAACCCCACCCCAAACCCAAACCCAAACCCTACCCAAACCCAACCCACCCCAAACCCTACCCAACCCAAACCAAACCCAACCCAAACCCAACCCAAACTCAACCCAAACCCAACCCAAACCCAACCCAAACTCAACCCAAACCCAAACCCAACCCAAACCCAACCCAAACCCAACCCAAACTCAACCCAAACCCAACCCAAACCAAACCCAAACTCAACCCAAACCCAGCTGCCACTCTCTGTCTAGTGCTCCCTCTCTCTTCCTCTGCTACTCCATCCCTCCCTCTCTCTCTCTCTCTCTCACACACTCTCTGTGAGCGCATCGACAGACGCTCTGTGTAAGTGAGTGGCCATGCTGAGGATCTGTGGTCTCTCTCCTGTGTGTCCCCCCCAACCAGACTCTGCGGACGTGCGTTCTGCTACTACTGCAGCAACAACGCGGTGACGACGCGGCAGGGCGGCCGGCGGGAACGCTGCTGCAGGGACTGCTACACTCAGCACAGCGCTGTGGCCGAGCGCCACCCGCAGGCCCAAACGCCCGACACGCCCACAAGCCCCCCCCGCAGGCTCCCCCCCGCCACTGCAGGTCAGAGAGATAAACACCTGCAACGCACCTATACCAGAATGTTGCTTATTAAACCGGGCCTACAGTAATGTGAAGCCTGTACTGCCATGTATAAAATCACTGTGTAATGGTGCATACAATGCTAAGCCACTAAAATAATAATTACTGACAGATTCATGTATTTATAGACCATGTTTTTTTTGTAATTGTTGTAATTAATGTAGCTGGGCTTGTAGCTCAGAGGTTACAGTGTAGTATAATGGTTAGGGAGCTGGGCTTGTAGCTCAGAGGTTACAGTGTAGTATAATGGTTAGGGAGCTGGGCTTGTAGCTCAGAGATTACAGTGTAGTATAATGGTTAGGGAGCTGGGCTTGTAGCTCAGAGGTTACAGTGTAGTATAATGGTTAGGGAGCTGGGCTTGTAGCTCAGAGGTTACAGTGTAGTATAATGGTTTGGGAGCTGGGCTTGTAGCTCAGAGGTTACAGTGTAGTATAATGGTTAGGGAGCTGGGCTTGTAGCTCAGAGGTTACAGTGTAGTATAATGGTTAGGGAGCTGGGCTTGTAGCTCAGAGGTTACAGTGTAGTATAATGGTTAGGGAGCTGGGCTTGTAGCTCAGAGGTTACAGTGTAGTATAATGGTTAGGGAGCTGGGCTTGTAGCTCAGAGGTTACAGTGTAGTATAATGGTTAGGGAGCTGGGCTTGTAGCTCAGAGGTTACAGTGTAGTGTAATGGTTAGGGAGCTGGGCTTGTAGCTCAGAGGTTACAGTGTAGTATAATGGTTAGGGAGCTGGGCTTGTAGCTCAGAGGTTACAGTGTAGTATAATGGTTAGGTAGCTGGGCTTGTAGCTCAGAGGTTACAGAGTACAAATAAATAGTGTGTACAAATGGAAAGCTGTGTGAGTTATTCTCGAGAGGAGAATCCGTCCAATACCTAAATTTAAATGTCAAAGGTAAGACTCATCTCTGTAGAAATCTGTCTTACAAGAGAGACACATAAGAGTTGTAAACACACTGTGTTCCCTGCGCAGCTGGAGCAGACGACGGTGTGTTTGACATCATCACGGAAGACGAGGTGAACGGGATCTATGAGCGCGACCTGCCTGGGGCAGAGCTGGAGGCGGGACAGCAGGGAACCTTGGAGTTGTGAGTCCCCACAATACACACACACACACACACACAATACACACAATACACACTGACACACACACACACACTCACACACAATACACACTGACACACACAGACACACACACACACAATACACACACTCACACTCAGACACACACACACTCACACACAATACACACTGACACACACACACACACACAATACACACACACACAGACACACACACACACAATACACACACTCACACTCAGACACACACACACTCACACACAATACACACTGACACACACACACACACACACAATACACACACACACACTCACACACAATACACACAATACACACTGACACACACACACAATACACACACTCACACACACAATACGCACACACACACACTCGCACACAATGCACACACACACACACGCATGCCCACTCACACACACAATACACATACACTCACACACAATGCACACGCACACACACATGCACGCCCACTCACACACACAATACACACTCACACACACACAATACACACACACACACACACACATGCAAATACAGGAGACACATAAAATAACAGCCAGCTGTATAATGTCCCAATATGCATGGTATACTTTGACATCACAATGTATTAGCGCAGGGCAAAACATGCAGTATAAAAGTCCCTTTATTTACAGTTTCACATTTATTAACAGAGAAATAATGTAGGATACAAACATCATCGCAAAACCTGGACATGTACATTTTGGCATTTAGTTGGCACGTTTATCCAGAGCGACTGTCCAAAGTGCATATCATAGGTTATCTAGACAAATACCTCCCCTACCGTTATGCACTGTACAATGGCATACTGTGACATCACAATGTGATGACATCACACAGTACCTCACCAGCAATAAGTCAGAAAATAACTGTAAAAATGCATGACGAAAAAGGCCCTTTTTTGAATGGATGCAAGCATCACAGAAAAACTCTGAAACATGTTAATTTACATTTAGGATGTGCACAAACATTTCTCCCACAATCCCTTACTGCTATGTACTGAGCATACTTTATTTGGGATTCCCTTCCATTTCCTCCCTCGGTGACTTGAACCAGCAAGCCCATCCATATTTCCTCTGAGTCCCCCCAGCTAAGACGAGTTGACGCCTTTAAACATAAAACCCATTTAAACACAAATCACGTTCAACTAAACGCAAAACTGTAAATGTTTTGACCACTTCAGATGTATCATTTTCTGGTTATTGGGATGAAGTGGATTTTTTTTTTTTTTTTTTTTTTTTAAAAGTGGCAAAAAGAGTCATGCCTGTGCACAGCTGCTGTTTATACACACTCACTTGCACACACACACACACACACACACACACACACACACACACATGTTACATCTCTTAATAATTATTGGAAGGCTCCAGGGGTCATGAGCAGGATTCTGTGGACTCCTTCTCAGATTGCCCCGTCTGCGGGTTCCCCAGGCAACTCCAGCCGCAGAGAAGCTTCCGGGCCCCGGCCCTGAACTTGCGCCAGAAGATGGCATAGATCAGGGGGTTTGCGCAGCAGAAGAGGATGGAGGTCATGTAGATCCAGACGGACTCTGACTCAATCTCTGGTTGGAAGGAGAGTAAGGCCCAGATGAGCCGGGGTAGCTGGAAGGCGTAGAAGGCCGTAAGCAGAGCCACCACTCCATGGTACACCTGAGAACACAGAGATAAATCATGTGACCTCCGCATGTGCAGCAGTTTTCTCCCGCTGCAACATGGAGGGAAGGATGTCACATTGATAACGAAGGTCTTGGGGCGTTTACATCACATTAAAAAATTTAATTTTAAGGGCCTGAATACGAAAAGGAGGAGGAGAAAGAGAGGGAGAGGGAGAAGGAATGGGGGGGGGGCAGGAAAGAAAGAGGGATAAGGGAATGGGCAGAGGGAGAGAGAGATGGAGACAGGTTTAGAGAAGGAAATTATGGAGGGATGCAGTAAGAAAGAGGCTAGAAGGAAAAGACAAAATGGTCAACAGTACATAAAATTGTAAAACAAATAGTACTTAAAAGCACACTTATTTGTACATTAAAAAAACGGTTAATTGTACATAAAGTCACACTTAATTGATCCAGGGTGTGTGCGTATATCAGCATGATAGGAAATTTTGTAACATCAAAGTACATCAGGTAGAGCAGCAGGTAGTTCAAAATCCATGTCTAGCACAAAAAAAACTGACAGTGGATTTAATAGTGTGTTAGGCTCACTGAGAAGCGAGGATAGCCCTCCACTGTGTCCCAAAAGTGCACTATGCCCTATTTCAACTCGTTTTTTGAGTGTGTAGCACGTGGTGTGGTTAATTTTTGTCACACACTATGCACTAGACAGTACAAGCATACACACTAACGATGGCGGTGATCCGAAATGTGGTTTACACGGACACTATTGTCCCAGAATTAAATGAAAAGGAAGGGGAGGCACCTCCTGCAACCGAAAATTTCAAACAAAATGGCGGATGCAGAATCATCACCATCAGCATTGGTGACGCGTTCACGGATAGTTAAATACTATCAAGTGTGTTCACTCTCATACACTAACTAGTGAAAACATGCACTGAATAATTCACAGTGTATACACAATAGTGTGGAGTACATAGTGCGCGTTTGGGACACAAGGCTTCCCTCTGAAATCTGTGTGGTTCATTGTGATGTCATAATCACCAGCCGGATGAGTTGAGGCCAGCCTGGGGGAGACCCACCTTCTTTTTGTGGTTGAGCGAGGTGGCGCACACTGTCCTCAGCAGGCTCACGTAGCAGGTGGTGATGGCAGCAGCGGGGGCCAGGAAGGTCAGGACCAGCTGGAGCAAAAACGTGACATAACCCAGCAAGCGAAAGCTGGAGTCCAGCCCAGAAACATTGCCATCCATCATAGAAACATTGCCTAGCTCTGTAGAAGCATTGCCATCCAGGGCAGAACCTTGTGGAGAAACAGGCTTGTGGAGTCTGCACTGTTCTTTGCCTTCGATCTCTTGCACAGAGTACAGGAACAGTTCAGGCAGGGAGCAGGCCACAGCCAGCACCCAGAGGAGCAGGAACTGCAGGGCCCTGGGCACGAGCAGGGGCGGGGGGGGCCTGCCGGCGGGGTCGCGCTGCAAGGACACGGCCAGGCACTGGTGGATGGCCACGGCGGCGAGCAGCAGGACGCAGGCGGAGAAGGTGGACTGGTTCAGGAAGATCAGCAGCGGGCATGCCCATGTGCTCAGCATCCACCCGCTGCTCCTGGAGACGGGGAAGAAGGGGTGCGTGGCCAGCAGCAGCACGTTGGCGATGGCCAGCTGCAGGAGGGAGGCCTCCGTGTCCGGACGCCGCCGCCCTCGCTCCCGCCGCCAGAACACGGCCACGAAGAGTGCGTTGCCCAGGAGACCCATCACGGTGATGGCTGTGTAGAAGATGTGGACGACGATGTCATAGCTTTGGGACTCGTTGTCGTTGGTGGACATTGAGCCGTTGCACTGTTCTGAGGCAAGAAGCTTAGGCCTAAAAACAACAATAATAACAATAAAAATAACAGTAATAATGTAATATATATTATAATAATATTATAATATAATAATAATACACGTAGCCGCAAGCGGCAATTAAGGGCGCGATGACCAAATTGGAGAGTCCAGTCTTAGTTTGGTTGGAATAAATTTTGATGAAATCTATGATTCTGTAACTATACGTTCTTTTACTTTGCACGATGGTCAAAGCACGTTTTCCAGGCCATACTTACCTTTTGGATACAAGCAATTGACTGCACACAAAATAATCTTTTTTATTTTATAGGATTCATATAATATTCAATAAGTATACCTCCCAGCTACAGGACTAATGTTTATCACGATAATTCTTCTGCCATGAGGAATCCAGATAAAATGGAAACAGTCCACTGAAACTCCACACCAATCCCCCCCATCATGACAGAATAGAATGTCTGTCATCATTGTGGGACAGTGTCTGTCATCATTGTGGGACAAGACATTTGAAACTATGGCTTTTAATGTTGTTTCTTCATGCTTTGTTACGTGGGAACTCACATTATAATGTACAAATTAAGCTGTTTGATCATCATTAGTTTACAATTTACAGATTAAGTAGTTTCTGAAGTTCTCTTCCAGTTGTGTTGTGGCAGTACATAATTCTGTCCACTAGATGGAGTTGCCTCAAAATTATTGTGAGGGTGTGGGCTTGGGTCCTCTACTTGCCTGCCAAAACACAGATATAATAATAATAATAATAATTTTATTATTATTACTAGTAATAATAATAATAATAGAAATAGCAAAAACAATAAGGGCTTACATGTGAATAATAATAAAGACGACAAGAACAATAATAATAATAGTAAAGTTGCCTTCAGACAGATTGGATCTGTATTAACTGTGTCAAAGACAATGTAAAACAGGAATCCATGCTCTGTACTAATTGTACTGTACTCATGACTATTGAAAAAATATCAATTAGAGTTTGCTGAAGCAGTAATAAGTCAATGAATTTATTTATTTTAAGACATATGGCAATCAAAGTATGGATTATAACAAATTCTAGCATGATTTTCTGTGGGTTTTGTTATAGTCCTTTGAAAAGCTAAGGACATTTCCTTTCCAATGTGCCCTTTTCATTTTAAAAGAGAATAGCACATGCCAAGATGAAGACCAGAGCCTGCTTTGACTAAATTGTATATGCCCTTGAAGAGGCTAAGCTTATTTGATTTAAAACAGTGTATTGGCTAGCCAAGAGTAAGCTATAATACGAGGTGTGACTATTAAATAACGAGACAGGGCTAATGTAAGTCTCACTACAGTGTGTATGCGCCAACTACGTGATATACATTAACCAATGGGCAAGCATGAACAACCCCTGAAAGTTTCGATCCGCTCACATCTTCAGTTCGCTGTTACACATCACTTGGAGTAGACGTGTTTTTCTTGAGAATTAGTCTCATTATTTAATACACCCTATATGTTGTTTTTGGTCCTCACTACTTGTCAAAGTTAGTACTAGTGTTGAACAAAGTAATACAGCAGTGTCAACATTTCAAACAATGTAGGCAAACAAAATGTTTGCCCAGTTTATTTATTTGTTACATTTTTAGCCAACACATCTTTATAACTTTATTTTTATAGTTGGTAGAAGGTTCACATACGTGTGCTGTACATATTCTGTTGCTTTTACATTGTCTTTATTAAATGTATTTTTTCCCTCCATGGTTCGTGCCGTGCTGTAAAGTGCTCTGAATGGAGCCTCAGAAGGCTGCCCATGGTGCGTAAGTTTGTTAAACTCCTGAGCTGACTGCGGTTTTAAAGCGTGAGGAGATGGAGAGGGTGGAAGCGTAGCTCTTGTGCTGCTCATTTGTGTGAGTCGCTCTATACCAGAGGTTTGCCGTATAATGAAGGCGATGTAACGCTGGTCTGCTTTGCAAAATGACGGCTCGCTCAGCTACAGTCCAGCCGCTGAAGAGGACTGTCTCTTTGAGTGGCTAAACATAGATGCACACTCAGTCGTGCCCAAAGTGGTGAGCACGTCTGTTCAGAAGCACCTGTAAATGGTAAAGGTAAAAACAATTGGCGCCGAGAATAAGAAAAGTTCTTACCTGCAGCTGGGATGTACGTTTGTGCCGTTCTGTTTTGCCTCTCATTGGGAGCAGGATGTTTTTATGTCACTCCCAAGGCAGAACTTGCATTGGAGTTTCCATGGAAACCCAGCGGCTCACCCACGTGCGTTGCTGAAACGGTCCAGCCCCGCCCATCTTATGTATGGAGAGACTGTTGTTGAAATAACCAAAAAGGCAGGAAATGAGTCAGGCCACAAAAGCTGCCCACAGGAACCCAGTTTGTGTACCTTTCCCAGATACGCAGAACTTCCTTCTTTCAGTGAAATGTCTTTTTTATCTTTCTGATCATTTGTCTTCTTTTCTGTGTTTGATGGTTTGCGATGCTGTGTGATGCTGTCCTACAATTAACCCCATCTGTTCTTTATGGTGGTGATGTTGCATGCTTGCAGATTGATATGTCTGCCTCAAGCGTAAAGTGTGATCTTTGAAGTGTATTAGTCTTAAAATACCAAAGAAACAAAAAAAGGTTACAGCTTTCCATAAGTAATGCTTGTGAAATAGAGATGACTGTGTTTTGAGGCAGCGTGAGTGTATGTCTCAGATGATTAAGTGGTTGTTGAAAGTGTATCAGAGGCCAGTTTCATAGATACCCCTGTTTGTGTTCTCTCTTGCTCTCTTGTTTGTAACTTGGGCCCTGATGTTAAACCGCATGCCTTCTCTGCCGTTGATGACTGAAGAACCTTACATTGCAATGGCAGCACCCCCTTTTCCCACCAGCATGAGAACTAGTAAAACTTCTCTTATGTAAGCCCAGCTTACTTCCTAGTTTTGCGTAAAGAAATGCTTAGAAAAAGGAAGAATAGAGGTTGACACAGAGCACCAAATTAGCTGGAAAACAAAACGTCACGGAATGCAGTAAACTGCCCGGAAGAGGAATTTACTTTTATAGGTCCAGGGTACTCATGTTTTCACTGACATCTCAGTGATTCCTTGACTTGGATGTTTGTGCAACACCTGTTTTGACACTAAAGCAAGTATAAACAGACGTGCGGGTGAGTCAGGTGTGCCTTTTGTGTATGAGGAGCACAAGGTGTGCAGATGCAGGTGTTGTTGTTGGTGACCATATAGTTTTATGCTCCTGGTTTCAGAAGCACCAGCACCAGCACGACGGATGGCACCCCCGAGGAGCCAGAGGAGCTCACGCCGAATGTTCAGGATGCGGAGATACACCTGCTCAAGTCTGGGGAGCTCACGTGAGTACCGCTCCTTAGATACAAACCAAACCTGAGATACGTAAGCTCAAGTCAAAAGAGCTGCACAACAGTTTATTATAACTTTGTGAAATTACTTGTGAGACTGTGGCCTGTTTATTCCTGTAATTGTGACCTTGTTGGGCATGTCCCTACCTGTACTTGTGCCCATAAGGGGGTGTGTCCCTGCCTGTACTTGTGCCCATAAGGGGGTTTGTCCCTGCCTGTACTTGTGCCCATAAGGGGGTGTGTCCCTACCTGTACTTGTGCCCATAAGGGGGTGTGTCCCTGCCTGTACTTGTGCCCATAAGGGGGTTTGTCCCTGCCTGTACTTGTGCCCATAAGGGGGTGTGTCCCTGCCTGTACTTGTGCCCATAAGGGGGTTTGTCCCTACCTGTACTTGTGCCCATAATGGGGTGTGTCCCTACTTGTATCTGTGACTCTAAGGGGGTGTGTTCCTACCTGTATCGTAGTCTAAGAGGGTGTACTTCACTGGGTGTGTCCACGGGTATACTTGAGAGCTCACTGGCCGCGGCTGTGTTGATGACCTCATGGGTGGCTTGCCCGCTGCTGCCCCCTGCAGGTTGAGTGTGCCGCTGACCATCGAGGACATTGTGCAGTTTGGGGACGGGTCCCGTGAGCTCTTCATCAGGTCCAGCTGCTACAGCCTCATCCCCATGGAGCTGCGCGAGGCCGGCCCCACCATCAGCTGGGTGTTCTCCTCCGAGCCCAAGAGCATCTCCTTCAGCGTGGTGTACCGAGAGGGGCCCGACACACCCCTGGAGCAGGCCAAGGTGAGGGGGGGAGAGGGGCCCGACACGCCCCTGGAGCAGGCCAAGGTGAGGGGGGGAGAGGGGCCCGACACGCCCCTGGAGCAGGCCAAGGTGAGGGGGGGAGAGGGGCCCGACACGCCCCTGGAGCAGGCCAAGGTGAGGGGGGGAGAGGGGCCCGACACGCCCCTGGAGCAGGCCAAGGTGAGGGGGGGGAGAGGGGCCCGACACGCCCCTGGAGCAGGCCAAGGGGAGGGGGGGAGAGGGGGGCCCAACACGCCCCTGGAGCAGGCCAAGGTGAGGGGGGGGGAGGGGGACCAGACACGCCCCTGGAGCAGGCCAAGGTGGAGAGAGAGGGGCCTGACTTACTCTGTGTCATCATTGGTCCAGTGTGTCTGACTTCCTGTTCTTGGTAATCCAGGATGTCTTACTCAGCTCTCATTGGTGTTTTTTTAGGTTCTGATTCCTCTGACCCGCTGTAATTCCCATAAGGAGATGATCCAAGGTCAGCTGAAGGTCAGGAACCGAGGGACCTACACACTGATCTTCGACAACTCGTTCTCCAGGTAATGGAAATGCGACTCTGCCTTTCCTGTCACCGTCACTGAAGCTTCATCGTTTTCATTCGTGTTTTATTAATGAATCCCTCTGCAGGTTCATCTCCAAGAAAGTTCACTACCGCCTGACGATTGAGAATCCTGTCATCTACGACGGGAGTGATTTACCCTGAGCACGAGCCGAGTCTTTTGGCCATTCCCCTCTCTCCCTCCTTCTCTCCTTTCCTCCGTCCCTCCATCCTACCCTACGTGCCAAACGAAGCATAGTTTGATGTGTTTGTTAGTTTAGACAGTGGGTAAGCTCTCGCCACACCACTCCACTTCACCGTCGGTGAACACAGAAGAGGAATAAGCTCGGGTGCCACAGCTGGCGTTCATCGTGACGCCCTGCCGAGGTCAGCGCTCGGCGGCCCCATTGCAGCATCCTCTGTCAGTCTCTCTTCCTGTTGTTTGAAATGGAAACACGCTGCTGCAGGCTGGGCCCTGTGGACCCATCGGAAGGTTCTGCGGTCTTCCACTCGGGTGCTCTTTTCCCCCTTGAGTACCCGAGGCAGTCAGGGGGAACAGTTGTGAAATGGGGGAGACCGTGGAGGAGACCACCATCGAGCCGTGCCTGGCTGGGGAGCTTCCACCGCACCATGGCTGAGCCCCGCCTGAGGCTCATGCAAAGGGCAAGTGCGCAGACACGTGCACGCTCATGCAAAGGGCGTGTGCGCAGACACGTGCACGCTCATTCAAAGGGCGTGTGTGCATACACGTGCACGCTCATGCAAAGGGCGTGTGCGCAGACACGTGCACGGTCATTCAAAGGGCAAGTGCGCAGACACATGCACACTCATTCAAAGGGCGAGTGTGCATACACGTGCACGCTCATGCAAAGGGCGAGTGCGCATACACGTGCACGCTCATGCAAAGGGCGAGTGCGCATACACGTGCACACTCATGCAAAGGGCGAGTGCGCAGACACATGCACACTCATGCAAAGGGCGAGTGCGCAGACACGTGCACGCTCATGCAAAGGGCGAGTGCGCAGACACATGCACACTCATGCAAAGGGCGAGTGCGCAGACACATGCAGATGAAGGAAGGTGTAAGATGAAGGAAGTTAAACCAAGTGAAGACAGCTGCTTTAAATAAAGTTTTTGTACCTCACAGTGGTCTGTTTTATAGTAGTTCAGCTACATGGCCTTTGACAGTCAGAATGAAAGATCATACTGTTTTTTTTGTCCACTCTTCTGCATTTTTTTCTCTTTCTGTCGGAAGTCTGACGACAGGCAAATGACGAACATAGACGGGCTGGGTGGCCGGTCTTTTTGTGGTCATGCGTTCATACTCTTATCTTTGCTGCAGATCCCTGACATTTGCTCTGCGGCGTGCTCTACCCTTCCCACTGAAGTGATGTTGCTGCAGTGGTGATATATGTGATAATCATATCGCAGTGCTGGGTTTTTATGTCACTTTCTCTCTTAATCACCCTTTCCTTTGAACTACATCAGCTGAGACTGGCATCTTCTCTGAACCGGGTTGAAGCCAGCACTAACACTAATTTACCTGCAAAGATTTCTGTATTAGCAGTGCGCTCAGGGTTGAAGGGAAAGTCCAGGGAAAGACAATGGGCTTTTCACTGCACTTCTCTGGAATAGCCGAACTGTCTTCATGACAACAGGGACATTACGGGGATTACAGGGACATTAATAAAATACTCAGAATGTGAACAAAATGTCTATTTTATCTTTTGCAAGAGGTATTGGTTTGCATACTCCTTTGCATATATACAACATATTAAAATATTCTCTGTGCAAAGCATGCACTTTTTTTTTGAAAAAAAAAAAGGAAGGGTGTTTTTTAGATAAATCCAATAAGCCTTTGAAAATTTTGGAGAAGTTTTTTTTGTGTTTCTTTTAAATGTAGTGGTTCAATTGTTGTTTGTGAGGAAACAGGGAAACAGGAGACAGGGGCTAGGACCATGGCCAGCCTGTAAGCTGACAGCATAGTTATGGGTTTTGTTTTCATCTTGATTGGTTTGTATATGGTACTTTGTAAATGCGAATAAAGTCTTTTGAGGAAGCATGGGCTCTTGTGCAATGTCTGTGTGAGTGTGTGTGAGTGTGTGTGTGTGTGTGTTTGTGTGTGTGAGTGTGTGTGTGTGTGTGTCTGGTTTGTTTTGTTTTTTTAGATGCAGGGGGGTTGATGCCGGGGCCAGGTTGTTTCGGCTGTCTCAGCTATGTTGTGAAAGATGTTGTGGTTTTCCCCTGGGCCAGTCTGTGTTTGTGTGAGTGTGTGTGTGTGTGTGTGGTTTGTTTTGTTTTTTTAGATGCGGGGGGGTTGATGCCGGGGCCAGGTTGTTTCGGCTGTCTCAGCTATGTTGTGAAAGATGTTGTGGTTTTTCCCTGGGCCAGTCTGTGTGAGTGTGTGAGTGTGTGTGTGTGTGTGTGTGTGTGTGTGTGTGTGTGTGTGTGTGTGTGTGTGTGTGTGTGTGTGTGAGTGTGTGTGGTTTTCCCCTGGGCCAGTCTGTGTGCTGCAGCTGGCCTGTGATTCACAGCACGCCTTTCTAACAAAACGCAGAACGAGCCTGAATCAGAGCGACCGATCGGACAACCAGAGTCAAGCCCGGTCCACTGATCCAGACCCAGTTTTTACAATCTGAGCTCAATCAGTGAGTCAGTGACTGGCTGATATACCCTGACCTGATTCACTGAACCAGACCCAGTTTTTACAATCTGAACTGAATCAGTGAATCAAACAACCTGATGTATACAGTTACAAAATTGCAGGTTGTTTTTTTTTCCATTTGAATAATCTAAAGCAAAGTTGGATATATCCAATAAAACCCCAAGTGTTTTTTTTTTTATTTTTTTAATATTTACCTTGTGTGTTCTTATTTAACATTTGCCTTTTATTACTGAAATTGTGATGGATATGGGTCTTAGTTTGTAAACCTATGCTGATACGTAGGTAATCTTTCCTCAGAAGCGGAAACACTCAACCTGACACTGACTTTAAGGGCTCTATGGACACACACACCGATCATGTGGTACGATGATAAAATTTACTGAATAATCTGAATAGTTGGTGAATTATAATCCAAGATTTATATATCGGTGTCAGGTCAAACTTCATTTTAGGACAGTTTAGAATGTAACCATAGCAATCAAATAACTGACACTTTTTGAATTTGGTGAAATCAGCAGCAGTAGCGCATGGCAGCACCTTCTCTTGACTGTTGGTTCCATGTGGTCTGACAATTACCCCTTTCCTGTTTGTATTTCGCATTTTGCATTTCTCTTCTTGAATGTTCAAGAACAGAATTCTGCTAGTACTCTAGAACTCCATAGTTTCCAGTGACCAGTGTGATTGGAATTTTAATAACTATAAATCTGCTTATGATATCACAGTCACTCAGTAGATCAATCAGTAGACTCTGTAGTTATTAAAATTCCAATCACACTGCATGATCATACCGCAGAAAGGGTTAGAGTAGAGCCACGCACTCATGCAAAAGCAGAATAAATTCACTTCCTTTTGCATCAATTTATTTTCTTCAAATGATCCAATATTACATATCTGTGAGTGGCAAAAGTATGTGAACCTCTAGGATTAACAGTTCATTTGAAGTTGAAATTAGAGTCAGGTGTTTTCAGTCAACGGGAATCAACCTGTCAAGCACCACTGTAAATACGGAAGTGGTTGATGAAAATGGAAAGAGCAAATGAGTCATGGAACACACTGTTCACCACAGCTGTGTGACAGTCCCACACACTGAAGACTCATGACCCACTTCTCACTTCCACTCTTTCCAGAAATTACAAAGCTGTACATTACAAACCAAGGTCAGTGGATAATGACCTTCAAACAGCAGTGCCTTGTTTGGTAGTCAAACCTGCAACCTCTGAGCTACAAGCCCAGCTCCCTAACCATTATACTACACTGTAACCTCTGAGCTACAAGCCCAGCTCCCTAACCATTACACTACACTGTAACCTCTGAGCTACAAGCCCAGCTCCCTAACCATTACACTACACTGTAACCTCTGAGCTACAAGCCCAGCTCCCTAACCATTACACTACGCTGTAACCTCTGAGCTACAAGCCCAGCTCCCTAACCATTACACTACACTGTAACCTCTGAGCTACAAGCCCAGCTCCCTAACCATTACACTACACTGTAACCTCTGAGCTACAAGCCCAGCTCCCTAACCATTACACTACACTGTAACCTCTGAGCTACAAGCCCAGCTCCCTAACCATTACACTACACTGTAACCTCTGAGCTACAAGCCCAGCTCCCTAACCATTATACTACACTGTAACCTCTGAGCTACAAGCCCAGCTCCCTAACCATTACACTACACTGTAACCTCTGAGCTACAAGCCCAGCTCCCTAACCATTACACTACACTGTAACCTCTGAGCTACAAGCCCAGCTCCCTAACCATTATACTACACTGTAACCTCTGAGCTACAAGCCCAGCTCCCTAACCATTACACTACACTGTAACCTCTGCGCTACAAGCCCAGCTCCCTAACCATTATACTACACTGTAACCTCTGAGCTACAAGCCCAGCTCCCTAACCATTATACTACACTGTAACCTCTGAGCTACAAGCCCAGCTCCCTAACCATTACACTACACTGTAACCTCTGAGCTACAAGCCCAGCTCCCTAACCATTATACTACACTGTAACCTCTGTGCTACAAGCCCAGCTCCCTAACCATTATACTACACTGTAACCTCTGAGCTACAAGCCTTGTTTCATAAAACGTGTATAAACATTTTTTTTAATCACATAAACCATCATATCAAATCATGAATATCTGGTTGTAGTTATAAGTAGTGACCACTGAGGGGCAGTCTTACCCACTCTAGTCTGAGTGGACGAGCTTTCAGACACCAGAATTAATATGGCCAAGGAGATACTGAATGCAATGAGAGTTTTATGCGATGATCATAAAAATGTTTTTTTTTTTCTTGTATTTCTCCTTGTAGTATTTTACAAAAAAACATTAAACTCTGTAAAAACATTATTATTTAGCTGTATATATGAATTAAAATTAATATTTTTGTCATGTTTCATTAGTAGCATGAATATTTTGAATATTTAAAGGGATTTTTTTAACTGATTATTGCAATCGTGTTGGTTATTTTTCCGTTTTTTAGGGCGACGGTAAGGAAGCACTGGCGCGTGTCAATATCCCCATCCACACAGGTTACCATGGCATCCTGGGTACCACACCTGCTTTCGTATTGGACGATCTAGTCATGTGACTAAGGAGGAAGGGGTGCGATGGGGAAGCTATATCCGCCAAGCAACAAATTCTTAATCTCTCTGGGATTAAACTGTGGGACGCAGGGAGGCGGTTAAATGGTGACACGAGGTATCTGTCAAATCCGTCACACTTACACAAACCATCCTCTGAGCTTGTGATCAATGTGTAACCTGCCATATCACTGTGATCAGTGGCACAGACAGTTAGGCGAGAGAGTATACTGGGATTGGGCCGAGTGAGGCCGATGGTGATGAAACTGCAGAGACAAGGTCAGGTGACCTCAAAGCTGCAGTGTCTGCAGGACAGACTGGTAGCCATGTGCTGATGGTGGGCCATGTGCAGACGCTGGCTGCGCTTTGGAGGTGGGCTGGACACTGCAGCCTTTCGTCTGGCCAGCAGAGGGCAGTGTCTCAATGAAGCAGCAGGAGGAGAGAGATGCATAGATGTTTGGACACAAGAGAGTGAAGAGACAGTTAGAGGGCAGAATGGAGAGAGGGATGAAGGAAGAGAGGGGTAGGGGAGGCCAAATGGAAGATTGTGTAGAAACAGATGGAGGGATGTATAGAAGTGGACGGAGGGGTAGAAAGATGGATGAACAGAGAGAGACAGGGGTGGATGGAGGCAGAGATGATGAGATACAGAGATGGATGGAGGAGAATGAATGGAGGACTGGTGTAGCAAGGGATAGAGAGATTCACAGAAGAGGAGTGAGAGACCAAAAGAGGGAAGAAAGGAGAGAGGGATGGAGTAATGTTTAGAGGAGACAGAGGTTGCCCAGTTCTGAGAAAAACAATACAAATACAGAGGAAACAGAGTGGAGACGTAGCATGAATGCTGTGCAATGAGAGCAGACAAACCATATCTGTGTGTGTATGTGTGTGTGCATGTATGTTTGTGTGTGTTCATGTTTTTGGTTCTTGTGCCTCTCTTTCTGTCTTAATGCTTTTTTATTGTTGCGCTACAGCAATATATTCAGATATTTGTTTATTTGAACAAGAGAGAAAAAGAAGCATGAAATATACTTCTTACATTTAAGAAACAAAACTTTAAACAGACAGAGCAGATCCTATCATGTGAGTCACGAAGAAAGCTTCCTTGTTGTCCAACGTTATCTGCAGCAGACTGAAATAAAATCAAATAAAAAATAAGAGCTTTAGATACAGAGAAGCCGAGAGAACAGTGGGAGGGAGGAGAGAAATGGAACAGGTCCAGAGATAGCAGAGGGAGGGAGGGGGGGAGGATGGAGCAGCCGACTGCATGCAGAGAGCCCTACTCTTTGTTCATACCCCATCATCATCATCATCATCATCATTAGTGTCCTTCAGTGAGCTCAGACGTGGCCGGTCATGTCACTGCCCCCCCCCCCCCCCCCCCACACACACACACATGTCACTCTCTCGAGGAGAGTGGAAGAGTAGGATAAAAATAAGGGCCCATTTGCTTAATGGAAAACACTTGAGAGCTTCAAAGAGTCTGTCTGTCTAAGGGAGAAGAGTACCTGAGAGCTACACGTGTGTGTGTGTGCACGTGTGTTTGCAAGAGTGTGTGTGTGCACGCATGTACGTGTGTTTGCGTGCGTGAGAGCCACACGTGTGTCTGTATATGTATATCTACAAGTGTGTATGTGTGTGTGTGTGAGAGAGGGCACAAATGTCTGTACAAACATGTATGTTCACTCACATATGTGTATATGTGTGTATGTTGCTGTATGTGTATGTACATAAGCCCAGTACATGAGAAATCATAGCAGGTTTTTAGTGATATCATAATAGGAGATTTTAGTCAGAAAATGGGTGCTGCAGGCAACATACTCTCTCCGACATGTCAGTTTTCTGACTTGCATCATGGTGCATCACCATTTTCGAAGTACAGGAAGTGAAAAATCAGCTGAAAAAATCAACCTCACAGTGAGTTGCATGTTCAGTTGGCTAAATGTGTCCTGAGGGTCTCAGAGGGGCGCAAATCCTGGCATGAGAGGTTCAAGTTCAGCCTCTCCCCCCCACCCCCACCCGTCCCAGCCCCAACCACGCCGAATTCGGCCCTGTTTGGACCCAACGGCGTAACCGAGCTGCACCCCTGCTCAGAATCTTATGGAGCACATTTTCGTTCGCCAGAGATTAGATTATGAATAACATTGTATATGAGGGGGTGTAATTCTGCCTCTGTGTGGGGCTGTGCGGGGGAGCCCCACGGAGAGGCCCCACACCCACGAGCAGACCCTCCCCACAGCAGGAAACGGCCTCTCTGGCATTTTTCTCACTCCCTCTCTCTCTCTCTCTCTTTCTCAATCTCTTGCTTTTGCCCGCTGTCCCCACACCTTCCTGTTTCCCTCCCCGAAACACTCACCCTGGCCTGGCTTCCTGTTTCCCTCCTGACGCTAATGCCGACCTGAAAGACCTAACTGAAAGAAGTGGGAGGAGCAGGTATGGTTGGGTTGCCTTTGCGGAAAGAGAATGTGGGGGATATTCTGTATCTCTGTGCTGATGACAGTGCTATGGCAGAGTCATAGCATTTTGAACTCAAGTGTTCATGTGTGATCTGTGTTCCTTGTGCACCAGCAGTGTGCTAACGTGTGAAGGCTGGGTCAGGACGATATGACACTAGCAACCATCTTAGATCATTATTGCTGGAATAAGCGAGACGCTGAGAATGGTGAATTTTCTGAAGTAAAAAAAAGAAAAACTGAGTAATGTCTTGCAACAGATTATATCAGCAGATCTGTAAATTTTATGATTATTATTATTATCATTATTGGTATTATAGGATGAGAGATTAGAGTTTACATAACCTGGAAGTCCCATGTCTTATGATCAAATGAAATTATTATTTCCAAAACAACACTGGACTTTTAATTTTGGATTGTTTCCACCCAACTTCACCCATATCCTGGTGAAGTTATAGTCTATTCAGTTTCATGGGAACCTACTCAATAAATATAAATTGAAATCTGTTCACAGAAAATAAACAAAAACCTGTACTGTAATATTAGCCATTCTGAGACTCTCTTTTCAATTAAAACTACACAACAGATTTTCATGATCTTTGGAGGATACTCTGAGCATGCAGAATTTTGTTTAGATTTGTTCTGGAATGGATGAGCAACGACACCGAGAAAAATCGCTTTCTCATTGGACGTGCTTTTCTTCTGTGCACTGTGAATTCACTGGAGCAGTTCCACACTGCTTTCGTTCCAAAATCTATGAGTACGTGCAACAATCCCCAATCCGTGAACAGCGTGTTAGTTGGCACGTACAGCCAATTTCACATTGAGACTGAAACGGTATTGCTTCATTGAGAAGCTCTTCCAATAATGCATCAATGGGAAAATTTCAGATGGCAGTATGACCGGGCTGTAAAAAGACACGGCTGGATGCGATGTCTTTTTAGGCAAGGCAAAGTACAAGCATGATACAGCAGACCATGCCTGCGTACTTGCGTTATGTATGCCCTCATAACACTGTGCCACTGCACTTTTTGGAAACACTGGAGAGATATTTGGAGCAGCTTGCAATGTCAGTGTCCTCACAGTGTTCAAGTCTAGGTCTGAAGCAGTACTGGATACTCAACAGATTTTAAGTAAATGACAGGCCTAGTTGGGTGGAATGGCCTGTTCTTATCATGTAATCTTCTTATGTATTAATATAATATAATATAATATAATATAATATAATATAATATAATATAATATAATATAATATAATATAATATAATATAATATAATATAATATAATATAATATAATATAATATAATATGAGACACAACAGGACCGGCAGAAAAAGTGCACAAACACTGAAACCTTTAAAAAAAAAAAAAAAATCGCAACCATAAAATCCAGTCATGCTGTCAGTCTAAGACTTCCAGAGTCAGCTGGACATGTGCAGAGGTGTGTGTGTGTGTGTGTCTATAAACCAAAATCATCCCAAATGAAACATTTCACAGTGGTCGAGTTCATACGTGAACAGGCATTGATGTACTTAGGTCATTAATATCACATGTTGAAATGGCGTGCATGGTTAATTAGTTGACTGAGCTGAGATGATTGGTGGAGACAAACACAAGAATACATGCCAGCGATTCAAGAACAGAGTTGGGCGTCCCTAACCTTCACCGGTCTATCTGTTTGTCTCTCCTCACGCCCCCACATTAGCGACGGGTTCGACCGTTTACCGTTTCCACAGAAACGCATCATCTGCGCTCACCAGGAAACAGTTGGAAACTACACGGGGGGCGCGATCGATACTGGACGAATTTGAAGCAGAAAAACAGTGCTTTCTTGCGTCAAAAATGCAGAAAAGTAAAAAAAGGAAAACCGTTCTAGGAAAAACAGGACAAACGGAACACATCCCCGCTACGCTTCCACTCCCCCACTCAGCTCAACCAATCAGAAGGTTTTTTTAATGAATTTAGTTTGGCTGCTGCACGCAAGTTAATTCTCTGGGCAGTGGTATGTTTTTTGAAGGCTGACATCTGTTCCTTTGTTTGTGGATGTGATATACTCCGATGAGCAACAGGCGGCGGAGCAATTATGCGCTGGAATTCACCAGCTGTAATTAAAGAGCTGGAAGAGACTGCAGCTGAGAAAGAGAAAATGAGAGCGATGGAGAAGTATGGAGGGAGCGAGAGAGAGATTAAGAGGGAGAGAGATAGTTATGGAGAGAGGGAGAGTGGAGGAGAGACAGCTATGGAGAGAGATGGAGAGACCTACATAGCAAGAGATGAAAAGGGAGATGAAGCGAGAAAAAGAGGAGGAGGTGAGGGACCGTGGGGGAATCAAGAGAGGGGGAAGGATTTAGACGAAGGGAGGGGGAGAAGACAGAAAATAAAGAGAAGAGGGAGAAAACTAAAGACACTACATTACAGGCATTTAGCAGACGCTGTTATCCAGAGCGACTTACAACACAAAGTGCATTTCTTTCGGGACAAGTGCTGGGGCGGGGGGTAAAAGTCTCAGGTGCCAGCTGGGTTAGCATGGACTGAACCCTATGGATGACCTGTTGTAGAAACAAAACAACATGTGATGTAATGTAATGTAAAAACTAAAGAGAAGGGAGCAAGGGAAAATTAATGAGAGGGGGAGTGGGAGATAGAGGGAAGAGGGGTTAGAGAGAGCTCATGAGAGTTAGAGAGAAGTGATGTTACCGAGGTCATCGGAGATTCTGACTCGCGTTGGCACTGTGTGATTATGGCTTTCATACGTTCTGAGCGACAGTCCCTTTCAGCAGCGGACTGACCTCCCTTGTCGCCCACAGCGAACGCTAACGCTGGGCCAATTTACCATGCTGGCGTGCCGATTCATCTCAAACAGCCCCTGTGTGCGCACTGTGCGTCTCCACGGTGACAAAAATTCCTGCCTGGCGTGGGAATTGTCCGCACTCGCGCCTCTGGAATACATTGTGCGTCCTGGCGCGTATTAGCAGGGCGTCTGACAAGCGCTACCTACGCAGGGCCCTGTACAAAAATACAAAAACACAGGTACCTTTCAAAACATGATTAGCTTGCAAACAGTGGAATTTTCTTTCATTGGGTGGAATTCAAAATTTGTATATTTTGTTTTACTGAATTAGATTAGATTGAAGGACATGTTCTGTGAGCATGAATGGTGAAACATCTTATTCATAATAAAAACAATAATAATATATTCTGGTTGTGCGAAACTTTAATCAAACTCACAGCGCTTATCAACGCAGTGAACTTTAAAGCAATAACAATCACTGAAACAGTCTGTCGATTCAGAAGGCAAAGAATACAATTGTGTTAAAAGGCAAAAACTCATTAGAATGCTTATTTGCTGGGTGGCATGAAATGGCGGCAGTTTCTCCAAGGCGACCGTGAGCAAACAGGCATTTCTGCCATCAGAAAACACGTCCCTCAGTCTAATTCAGTTTCACCAGGATCTTATCAGGGCGTTACCCCCGTAGCTGTAGTGCACCCCTGTTCTGAAGTCATGCGCAGTGACAAGCAATCAATTCATGCGCAACGCACGCGATTTCTCCCGCCGGTTTCCCTGGACCAGCTGCACAGTCCCAACAGTATATAGCATCGAGGCCGGTGGTCTGTGAAACTTACCCAAAATTCTTCAAAGAAATGTTTTGGGATCAGAATATTTTTATATATTAATATACACACTCATTTGCATGTTTTCCCACACTATGACATGTTTGTTTTACAGAAGGAAGCCTAACCCAAGGCGTGGTGCTCAACGCCTCCCGTTTCCATGGTTACCCGGTCTCTTCGGGAGCCATTTTAACGCGCATTGTTGACTTCCGTCAGGCGGTGGGAGACCTCTTCCCTGCACGTGTTTCCCTTCGCCTAGCGTGCCTCTCAGGTCTGAGGGCCACTGGCTGTCTAGCTCAGAATGCCGACGGTAGTCGTTACAGGTAAGCAAGGTAAAGACACATCACTGTAGCACCGTTGGTAGTAGCAGTGATGGCAGCAGAGCAGAGTAGCAATTGTGTATGTGAATGTGTGTATAGTGTAGGGAGTGGTGTGTGTGTATACATGGTGTATATGTGTGTGTATAGTGTAGTGAGTGGTGTGTGTGTATACATGGTGTATATGTGTGTGTATAGTGTAGTGAGTGGTGTGTGTGTATACATGGTGTGTATGTGTGTGTATAGTGTAGGGAGTGGTGTGTGTGTATACATGGTGTATATGTGTGTGTACAGTGAATATATTGTATGTGTGTGTGTGTGTGTATAGTGAGTGTATTGTGTGTGTGTATAGAGTGTGTGTGTATAGTGAGTGTATTGTGTGTGTGTGTGTGTGTGTGTATAGTGAGTGTATTGTGTGTGGGTGTGTGTGTGTGTGTATAGTGAGTGTATTGTGTGTGTGTGTGTGTGTGTGTGTGTATAGTGAGTGTATTGTGTGTGTGTGTGTATCGTGCGTGTCGTGTGTGTGTGTCTAGAGTGTGTGTCTAGTGAGTGTATTTTGTTGTGTGTGTGTGTTGTCTAGTGAGTGTATTGTGTGTGTGTGTGTCTGTGTATATAGTGGAGTGTTGTTGTGTGTGTGTCTCGTGAGTGTCTTGTGTGGTGTGTGTGTGTTTTGTCTTATGCGTGTATTGTGTGTGTGTTGTGTGTGTTGTGTCTCCGTGCGTGTCTTGTGTGTTGTGTGTGTATCGTGCGTGTAGTGTGTTGTCTCGAGTGTGTGTGTCTCGTGCGTGTCTTGTGTTTGTGTGTGTGTGTGTATCGTGCGTCTGTTGTGTGTGTGTGTGTGTCTCGTGAGTGTCTTGTGTGTGTGTCTCGCGTGTGTGTGTGTGTCTCGTGAGTGTCTTGTGTGTGTGTGTCTCGTGCGTGTCTCTTGTGTGTGTGTGTGTGTATCGTGCGTGTCTTGTTGTGTTTGTCTCGCTGTGTGTGTGTGTGTCGTGCGTGTCGTGTGTTTGTGGCTCGTTGTGTGTGTCATAGTGCTGTACTTTTGTGTGTGTGTGTGTGTCTCTGCGTGTCTTGTGTGTGGGGTGTGTGTGTGTGTGTCTCGTGCGTTCTTGTGTGTGTGTGGGTGTGGGTGTGTGTGTTGTGTCTCGTGCGTGTCTTGTGTGTGTGTGCGTGGGTGTGTGTTGTGTGTCTCGTGCGTGTCTTGTGTTGTGTGTGGTGTGTGGGTGTGTGTGTGTGTCTCGTGCGTGTCTTGTGTGTGTGTGTGTGTGGGGTGTGTGTGTGTGTCTCGTGCGTGTCTTGTGTGTGTGTGTGTGTTCTTTGTGTGTGTGTGTGTGTGGGGTGTGTGTTGTGTCTCTGTGCGTGTCTTGTGTCTCTGTGTGTGTGTGTGTGTCTCGTGCGTTGTGTTGTGTGTGTGTGTGTGTGTGTGTGTGTCTCGTGCGTGTGTTGTGTGTGTGTGTGTGTGTGTGTGTGTATAGTGCGTGTATAGACGGTGTGCTTGACCTCCCTGCCCCCCTTCCCCCCCCTCTCCCCCCGCCCCCCAGCAGCTGCTGCTTGTCTTCTGCACTGCGGGGCTGCGGGGAGAGGCCAGGGACGGCCACCAACCCTGTCAGAGCAACAAACAACCCCTCTCACCCTCTGAGCATGCCCCGGCGGCACGCCGTCTAATGTCAGGTCAATTCCTGCAGACACTGCGGGACGAAGCCAGGAGACGCTGGGGACAGCTGTAACACAGGGTCAGTCTACACGTCGCTTTTTCCATCACTCACAAAATAAACTTGAGTGATGTCAGTTTGCACAAGCTCAATGATTCCATCTTTCTGTTAAAAAAACATCTTATGTCGTTTTGTACCTTTTAAGGACTGATGAAATATTACTTTAGTACTTGGTGATAAAGTATTGAGTGTTACTTTTTTGCCTGAAGAAAAATTGTCATGGGTTACTTTCATAACTTGAAGAAGAAATATTAAACATTACTTTGGTACTTGATGAAAAAGTTACTGCTCGTGTTTTTTACTTACCAGCAACTGCATGCAAAAGTGGACACAAGTTTCCATTCTGCATCACATATCTTCACATTTATGAAAATGTGCATTTGTGTGCATTATTGATGATAATGTTTCATATGGCAGCATGTGTATTTCCTTTTAATAGGGATGGGAATGCGTAGGGAGGGCAGATACCTTAGTGAGCCTCTTCACTTTGCCCTGTGTGAAGCATGGTGCTGAGCCAGAAATAAAGCTTCCGCCGTTGCCGTGACAATATCCTCAGAATGCAGGCAGTTTGGTCTTGAGGGATCTGAAGATGCTGTGACCTCACCATCTGTTAGCCGGGCTTACTGTAGCCACAGCCCACCACACCAGGGATACGGCACCCTAGAAACACTGGTCAGATTCTCGCTGGGAGGTGATCTAAGTATGACATATTTGTCAAGTTCCTACCTTTCCATTTTGGTTATTTTTTATGAACATTTTCTTTAACCGTAGTCCCCCCCCTCACTTCCAGTAGTTGATTGGTTAAAATGGTGGTTTCTTCCTAAATGTGGGCAGGCTTAACACTATGGCTTATTATGCTTATGCTAAACTGTGACTGCAGCTAATAATTTTAAATATGGCTTTTCTCTTCACGTCCCATTTTTAAAAAAAGGACATTTGTACGATTGCTATGAATCTTAGACTAAATCTCAGGCCCTCAAACTGCTGGAATTCCCTTGCATGTGCTGGTTTTCAGTCCAACCATAACTCTATAATTTTAAGTACAGTGAGTTGTTTATATGTTTAATTGAGAACATTCAGGGCCTGCATTACTGAGCATTTATTACGTGAATTCTTTGCAAAAGGACTAAAAGAGCGTGCAAGTGGTTGACATAGTTAATTTCCTCCTCCAATCACCAGTCATGTCAGTGAAGTTGCATGTGCAAAAATTTGAACATGTGTTAAATGTTTTGCATAAATCGGACCCTTTTGTATAATGTGGAATATCTCTTCATGCCCCATGTTATAAGAGATAGACATTAATGTATCCCCAGGAATAAGTGTTCCATGTTGGTTTCCACGCTAATGTAGCCGTAGAGCTCCCAGCTGAGTTTTAAATACATAAAGGCATCCGTAATTAGTTAAATCTCCTCTCTCTGCCTCCCAGACGGACTGCGTAATTACTTTAACAGGTGCATCACTCTCTATCTTCAAAATTGGGAGTCAGAGAATGCAATTGAGAGATGCCCAGATTTAATGGACAGACACAGAGATTACCATGCTGACAGCAGCATCTGAAATCATACCAGCCACTGCAGCAACAAGCAAATATACTGTATAGACAGCTGTGCAAAGACACTGGATGAGATGACAAGTGCAAACACAAAGCAGAGTATCGTAAGGCATGAGGGGAAAGGAGAGCCCTGTATTCCTTTGACTGGCTTTCGGTGGGAATGTTCCAATCTATGGACGTTGATCAAGTGTTTTGCTTCAGAATCCTGTTGAGCTTGAAGATTCCAGTGAACTCTGCCATGCAAGAGAGGGAAGGGGATGTTACTCTGTCATTAAAAAATGAATCATGGGTATTATAAACTGAAAGCAATAACTCTTTTTTTTTTTTTTTTTTTGTTTTGTTTTAGGATCAGTTTTGTTGTGTAACATTATACATTTCAAGATTGGTTTTTCTTTCAAAGTGAACACCACACGAAGACAAACACAGTCAAAGACATCCGGGCAAGGTTATATACACACGCAAGCACACAAGCACACAGACACAGAGCATGCATTCAAACTCAACCACACGAACAAACCGCACACGCATGCTTACAAACACACACACGCATATAGATGAATGCAATCAAAACACACATGCGGGCATGCTTACATAAGCCACACACACACACACACACACACACATCTCCTGTCTCTTTCCAGTGCTAACACAGCCTAATTGCTGATTGTGTATTGTAGGTCAGACAGAGCATACCCCTGGCCTGAATGCCAAAGCTACAGTTGAGAGGACTGACACAAAGATAAACAATTACTCGGCGGCGCACGGAGACAAAGGGGAGCAGAGCGCTGTTTGTGTCCTCTGAAGGGAGACCTCTCGTCAGTTTCGCCGTGAATATCAAAAGGAAAAAAATAAATTAAAAGATGAGTGCTTTTTGCAAGCGTGTGAGTGAGTGCGCGTTTGCATGTGTTTACAGTCGCTGACCCGGAAGGGGAATTCGGCGCAAACACAAACAAACGTGGTTGAATTGGGGGGCAGCAGTAGGAGAGGGGGAGCGGTGTGAAGGGTCCCCTGCTGTACCCTGCATTTTTTAGCGGTGGTGGGAAAACACTGCCTCTCTGACCCTGCTTTTCCCTCCTCCCCTTCTGCTGCTTTTCAGCAAGGCCATGGACCATTAACAACCCATCTTCAGAAAGCTAAAAGCTAACACACTACGTTGTTATGGACCATCCCACTGTTGGCCTGTGAATGCTACAGACCGTTAGCCCATCATCGGAAAGCTAAAAGCTAACACACTACGTTGTTATGGACCATCCACACTGTTGGCATGTGAATGCTACAGACCGTTAGCCCATCATCGGAGAGCTAAAAGCTAACACACTACGTTGTTATAGACCATCCACACTGTTGGCCTGTGAATGCTCCAGACTGTTAACTTGCTCATGGGAAAGGTAACATGCTGTTTTACTGTGGGGGGTGTGAATTTTCCGACCCGCTGAGCCGAAAGCGTTTTGGATGGGCCTGGAGAACGGCAGGTTTGCACGCTGTTTGACTCTGATGTAAAAAAGAAAAGAAAAACAGCAAATGCTTCTCTTAGATGGTGAGATGAGAGTACCAGAAAGAAAGTATTCTCAGGAGGAATCTGCACTGATAGCTCTTCCACGCGTGGGGGGGGGGTATGTCGTGTCAGTGTCTTTACCCCCTCAGGGGCAGTTAGGCCACTCTCGGTGTGAGCACAGAGCATCTCGACTCAGAGCCAGTCATCTGTGTAATGTGACATTACCTAATACAAAGACTCCCCGAACGGAGGCAGCTAAACTCCCATCATGCTCTCTGGCCTCAGCGCTCCCCAGCTCATCCACTGTTACGGTCCTGTGACTGGTGCACGTCTGCTCGAGCTGCAGTTTCCTTTACCTCAAAAACACCCAGAGAAAGCAAAGTATCAACATATTCTCTTTTTTTCTTTATTACTCTTAAGTATGAGGTTTGGAACTTAAGGGAGAAAATAGTGTTTTGCAAACACAGTTTGATGTAGTGTCCCTCACCATTAATGCATGACTAAAAGCAAGTGTTGTTTTTTTATTCCTTCATGAACAGCTTTGTCCATGGGGAAAGAATCACAAACACTTGTACTTGTTGTTCACTGTTATTTGTAAAAGTGAGTGTGCAGCCAAAAATGAATGACAAATCCATGAAAACATAGCCCAGCTTGAGCTCAGAAATGGTGGGAATATCTGTGGTTATTCAGAGAAATCTCAGCATTTTGGCCATGGGGGGGTGGGTGAACTCAGTGAGACAGACTGTGAAACAGGAACGCTGGTTATAAACAGAGTTGGCTTTTGAATCTCTTTTAACTTTATTGAGCAAGACTTGCACAGATGTTCAATGAACCCCGAGCCAAGGGCAACATTTCAACCAGGTCGTTCTTCCTGAGACAATCGAGGCTAACATCTGCACATGTGTTTAATTAGGTATGCGTTTGACCTGACCCGAAGAATTAGTGAAGGTAGAGGCAATAATGGCAATCGGATATAAGCATTTCCACGGGAATTTTATACCAGGACACCAGAATTTACACCCTTATTCTTTCAAAATGTGCCTTGTGATCCTTAGGGGCCATTGTTAGTCATTACCTCAGTGCAATGTCACCTCTGAAGGACTGCACCTAGTACAACACAGTGTCCCCATCATTGGAGTTCTATTTATTTTATTTAAATGTCCTGTCATTTGTTTGCTTGCTGCCCTTTTCTTTCATTGAGCTTACATTACATTACATTACACAGTCATTTAGCTGAAACTTTTATCCAAGTGACTTACAGTTGATTAGACTAACCAAGGGTCAATCCCCCCTGGGAGCAATGTGGGTTAAGGGCCTTGCTCAAGGGCCCAACAGCAATGGTGTTCTTGTTGTGGCTGGACTGGGGCTTTAACCGGTCATGTACCTTATGTCATGTACCCAGTCATGTACCTTAGCCACTAGGCTATAGGCTGCCCCCTTATGCTTGTCTTTCCTTATGCGCTGGCTTGACTTCATGTGCTTAGCTTATTTATTTTGCTGCTTTCCTCCTCACCCTTTGTCTGGCTTATCTGCTTGCTGCCCTGCTGTGATTATGTCTCTGATAGTTTTGTTCTTGTGTGCATGTATGATTTACCTCTGTTGCTCCTCTGTTGCTCCGCATACCTTGCCCTTGCCTTGCCAACCCTTTACACGCACCATGTTCTGTTTGCATGTAACTGTTTATACTGTGTAGCCTAGTGTTTATGTTCTGCAGATCCAGATTTTATGATTGTAGCAAGGTTTTGAGAACAGTGTGTTATAAATAAAATCCAGTATTATTCTTATTATTATTAGGTCCAGAGAGAAGAGTGCCCCCTACTGGCCCACAAACAGCACTTACAGAAGCAGCTTAAGTTCCCATGAGGTCTCGAGGTTTAGAGTGGTGTTGCTGCTGACAAATTCAGGGTTTCAGAGTGAGGGAACAGCAGAGTGGACCCCAAGCAGACAGGATCCAATCACACAAAGGTAAATGATGACACCAAAAATAGGTGGAGCTACAAATATCTGCCAATCACTGGCTTATTTTAACCAATGAAAAGGTTACACTCCTCTCAATGGAACACACTGATTGGTTCCTGCTTTGCTGGCAATTACACTGTGTCTGTGAAATTTTGGCTAGGTTCACACTACGGCGGTTCTGTGTGAGATATTACCTATGTAGCTTCTGACAGCCTTCAAAACCTGGTTAGAAGAGCCCACCATCTTTTAAAAATCTGTTTAAAAAAAAAAATAAAAAAAAACAGGAGGATGCTGAACTAATGCCTCTACGTCCTCAGTCTCAGTTTCTCCATCTGAATTACAAACAAATGTTCAGTCCTCCGGGTTATTGTCTTAATGTCGTTTAGGGGTTATTATTGTTGAGAAAAGTGTAAGAATCAGGCAAATTGTTTCCTTCCCTTCAGTTAAGAGAGTATAATTAGTTTTGTGCTTCGGTTTGCCATGTACTTAGGGACCATATGTTTGTGTAAAACTTAACTGTATAAACAAAACACCTCAGGGAGTACACATATATATATATATATATGCGTATGGCAAAACACGTGTCTCCCTAACACATTGCAAATCCCCCTTTGTGGTAAATCAACAAATACAAGCACCCTCTTTCTTATTAACCCATTCCCCTCTGCTTTTGTAATGTCATATATATTGATGTATGAGGCGTTGTTCTTATGATGCGGATTCGATCGCGTGGATCTCTGTATCTGGAAATGACTCCATTCCTCGGGCTAATCTCTGACCCACATTGCGTAGTTCCTGGATCCGTAGGGAGAGACTGACTTAGAAAAAGGGATCCGCGGATGAAGGGGTGCACCAAGCACCCCATTCTGTACCCAGTTATCGAATGTTAAAGGTGTCTGAATGGACAATGGACTGATCCTTTTTCCATAACTCTTATCCTCCACTCTTATCCTCAGAGGTGGTGGTGGGCGTGGAAGTCTAGCCAATCGTATGCCGTCATCATCAACGTCATCCTCATCATCATCATCAGCATCATCATCATCATCATCACCATCACTACACGGCAGTAAAAACGTTATCTAATCTATGCTAGGGACAGTCAGTATTAGTCTTCTCTGGCTGTGGTGCGCAGTGATGTCCCTCCCCCAATAACACAAATCACTTTTCAATATGTGTCTTTTCACTCTGACAATTTCACCCCCCCCCCCCCCCCAAGCCCCGTCAGTCGGATGACCTTTGAACCCTGACAGTGTGTTGTTTGGATAGAGGTCAAGATTTTAGTGTTATGGAGAGGTTCTTTCACTGATATGCCTGTGTTTTCCTATTCCTCTCTCTCTCTCTCTCTCTCTCTCTCTGTGCTGAATAATTCAGCCCGTCAGTAAAACTTCCCTCTCTTTTTTCTGTCTCTTTTGTGTTTTCTGCTCTGCAGTCACACAGATGTAGGGAGAGATCTGAGGCCTGACTCCTTGACATCTTCCCCTGATATCAGACAGCCATCATCCTCACCCCCTCTCCCCCCTCCCCCCCCTCTCTCTCTCCCTCCCTCCCTCTCCCTCTCCCTGTCTCTCCTCTCCCCCTCTCCCTCTCTCTCTCTCTCTTTCTCCTCTCTCTCTCTCTCCCTCTCCCTGTCTCTCCTCTCCCTCTCTCATTCTCTCTCTCTCTTTCTCCTCTCTCCCTCCTTCTCCCGCTACCTTTCTCTCTCCTCTCTCTCCCTCTCTCCCTCCTTCTCCCTCTCTCTCCTCTCTCTCCCTCTCTCTCCTCTCTCTCCCTCTCGCCCTCCTTCTCCCTCTCTCTCCTCTCTCTCCCTCTCCCCCTCCTTCTCCCCCTCTCTCCTCTCTCTCCTCTTCCTCCGCCCTCCTCTCTCTCCCTCTCTCTCGCTCCCTCTCTCTCTCTCCCTCTCGCCCTCCTTTCTCCCTCTCTCTCCTCTCTCTCTCTCCCTCTCTCCCTCCTTCTCCCCCTCCTCTCCCTCTCCTCCCTCCTTCTCCCTCTCTCTCCCTCTCGTCCCTCCTTCTCCGCTCTCCCTTCTCTCCTTCCTCTCTCTCCTCTCTCCCTCCTTCTCCCTCTCTCTCCTCTCTCTCCTCTCCCTCTCTCCCTCCTTCTTCCCTCTCTCCCTCTCTCCTCCCTCTCTCCCTCTCTCCCTCCTTCTTCTCCCTCTCTCTCCTCTCTCTCTTCCTCTCTTTCCCTCGCCCTCTCTCTCTCCCTCTCTCCTCCTCACCCTCCCTCTCTCTCCTCTCTCTCCCTCTCTCCCCTCCTTCTCCATCTCTCTCTCCTGTTGGGGTTACTGCAGATATGAGTAGGACTGTGTAATCAATAAAAATGGGGTTTTAAAAGTCAAAGTCTGTCTCTCTCTCCCTCTCTCCTCGATCTCTCCTCTCCTCCTCTCTCCCTCTCCCTCTCTGCTCTCTCTCTCTCCTTCCCTCTGTTCTGGTGTTAATCATGTTGGTGCAGGCGGGCAGCAGGAGCGGGTGCTTGCCAGCCCAGTCGATAGACTGCAGTCAGACACCCCCCCCCCCCCCCTGCCCTGCCCTCGCGGTCACACATATTAAATCCCCATAAATATTCCCTGGGCTGGGCTGGTCATGCCAGCTTTTCATTGTGGATATCCCCATGGAGGTGCGCCCCCCCCATGCTTGGGGCCGGTGATTTTTATTGTAATTGTAGTGCAGTTTTTTTTTTTGAGGGGAGGAGGTTATATATGAACCGTGTAGGACCCACAGGGAGTGAGTCATTCACACTTCAACAACTCTGTAACGGGCCAGGTGACCGGTTCATTCATTTCTTAATTAAAAAAAAAAAAAACATTTTGGCAGTGCACATATTCAGCATTGTAAAAAATGAATTGATTTTTTTTTTTTTTTTCCCAGTCTCAGAGTTGGCGTGATGGCGAGTTGACCATGGTGAGTCACCATGGTGATGATTTTTTTGGGCCAATGGGAGAGAGTCATTGAGTTGCAGTGACAGAGGTTTTGACTCATGAGAGTCACAGAGTGAGACTGTGAGTCACCATGGTGATGATTTTTGAATAGGTAGCTGAAATCTCAGAGTCAGCCTCTTGAGTAAAGTTATTAACTGTAATTACTACTGCACCATATGCACACATTTTAAAAAGACCACTTCAGAGAATCACTAATTTGACTTGACTGTCTAAACAAATGATACCAAGGAGCTCTGAACTGCACATATCTATGCAGACTGTTGGCCCAACATTTCCAGTAATTTTCACTATTATTATTTTTATGCAATAGGATGGATTAATGGTGAACCATATAATGCATTCTTGCCCTCATCCCTCAAACCCTCAAATCTAATCTGCAGAATTGACTCTTAATCTTGAACCATTAAATCTGAAAATTGCTTTCCCTCATTTTAATAAATAAATAAAGACAACCCCTGCCCACTCTAGGCCAGTAATGTTTGCCAGGCCCACCAGATGGTTTGGAAAACAATGGTATTTTTAATCTTTGTGAAATGTAAACGGAATACTTCCATGGTTTCCACAATAAAACGAACCCCCCTCCCTGTATTTTATTTAATCATCTTGGTTCCTTTAGATTTTTCACTGAATTTACTGTCTGGACAGTCGGCCTTGTATCAACATGTATAAACCATGTAGAGCTAAAGCTAAACTCCGCAGTTAGTTATATATACAGTACTGCCGAGTATTGCATAGGGGGCCCCCTACTCAGTGTCCTTTAGAGAGTCTATAGGCAATGGAACATCTCACTTTTTAGCCGAGCGTTGTACTGCTTGATTGGGGAGTTAGATTTCAGACAGTGAATGTGATTGGTTCAGGCAGTGCATTATTTCTCACACCCACTCTGCTGCTGGATTTATCAGAAGCTATTGACAGTAGCTATATTGACCCATAGTAGCTATAACTAACTTTACTGGCAAAGCTTCACCTCAACACAAAGCAGAGTTATTCCATGTATCAAAGTGAGAAATTTTTACACAATGTTACTCTGTAATCTCTTCTCAAGCTTCTTAAAAAATGTAAAAATCATTTTTCCTCAATATAATATCAGTACAATAATCAAATACTGTGCTTCTTGGCACATGGATTTACTTTGAGTTTCAGGAGTCCTACCATCACTTAATTTTCCACTAAAAGTAGGCAAAGACAGCATCCAGCTCAATTTAAAGAGAAAAGTTGCTCTTGCTTGCTTGGCATACAAAGTTGCTTTTGGAGAGAAAAACCGGAGGCCTATGAGATTTAAGCACAGATGAGCAGGATCAGGGTTTGGTTAGATAAGGGTTTTTCCTTTAAATGTAGAACAAATTTTGCAAATAAATAAATTCCACAAATATGCCTTTGTGACAGGACCCCCCCCTTGCATTCATTTAGATTTTATGGGAAATAAAT
>JAFBMS010000346.1:0-162500 GCA_019788955.1 Albula glossodonta
ACACACACACACAGTCACACACACACACTCTCACACACAGAGAAATGTGTGGAATCAGGGAGCTGAAGCTTTTCTTATTTCCATATTTAGTATGATTATGTATTATCTGTAGAACGTGTCATGTATCAGTATACCTTTCTTTAAGAAACTAGTGCCTTTACTCTCAGCTGGCTCCCTTTTTACTTTCCTTTAATTGTAAAGTCTCATAAAAAATAAGGATTGCGTGCGCAGTGCAGATATGATCCCGTTATCCTGCTCCCTCAGATGATGGAGGCTGAAAGGCTGCTCTGGGTGTAATTTAATAAATCAATCGGGGGCGTATTAACAGTATGCAGGTATTCTTTCTTGATTTTAAATGATGATTTTAACCTTTACTTAATCAGGTGGGCTAACTGAGAGCTCACTTTTCTTTTGATATCTAATGAATAGGCCTGGCTAATCATTTTTATTTCCAGAGATATTTTACCTGTGGAGAAATGAGCCGCTGGTTCTCTGTGCCAGAATTCAGAGATCATTGACGGAGTGACGGTCCACTGGTCTCACACACACTCACACACACACGCACACACGCACACACTCACACACACACTCACACACTCGCACACTCGCACACACACACACACACACTCACTCACGCACTCACACACACACTCACTCACACACTCTCACACACACACACACACACACACACACACACGCACACACACACACACTCACACACACACACTGTAGTTGAAGAGACTGGGAGCCTCTGCTCTTGCCTTCGCTGTCTGTCAGCACCGCAGACACATGGGCCGAGTGGAGCAGATCTGCCTCCATCCCCCACAGGGCCTGCACTCCCTGCCCCACACTTCCTCCTCACCTCCCTCCTTTTCTTTACCTCCCTCCTGCTGAGCGAGCCCTCACTCCTCCTCCCCCTCCTCCTCCTCTTTCCATTCATCCCTCTCCGTTTCTTCAGACAGCAGTGGGGCTCAGTTCACCTTCAGCTGAATAATTGTCCCTCGGTCTCCCTCACTCTCTCTCTGGTTTCTCTCCTTTCACTCGTTAGCGATTTGTAGAATGAATAGGCGCAGCACCCTGGATGCATGTATAATTGCCTTAGCTCTGGGGAGACTGACCCAGCGTAGCTCTGGGGAGACTGACACAGCTTAGCTCTGGGGAGACTGACATAGTTTAGCTCTGGGGTGACTGACATAGCTTAGCTCTGGGGAGACTGACACAGCGTAGCTCTGGGGTGACTGACACAGCTTAGCTCTGGAGTGACTGACACAGCATAGCTCCGGGGTGACTGACACAGCTTAGCTCCGGGGTGACTGACATAGTTTAGCTCCGGGGTGACTGACACAGCTTAGCTCTGGGGTGACTGACACAGCTTAGCTCTGGGGAGACTGACACAGCTTAGCTCTGGGGTGACTGACACAGCTTAGCTCTGGGGTGACCGACACAGCTTAGCTCTGGGGTGACTGACACAGCTTAGCTCTGGGGTGACTGACACAGCTTAGCTCTGGGGAGACTGACACAGCTTAGCTCTGGGGTGACTGACACAGCTTAGCTTTGGGGAGACTGACACAGCTTAGCTCTGGGGTGACTGACACACTGAATATGGGATCAAATATTGCTCCAGCGAGGCGCTCTGTGACAGGATTCACATTAGCCAAATGTAAACAAGTGTTTCTGCATGTTATAAAAGCAGAGATGAAAATAAGGTTTACTCTGTTGAGTTTGGTTGGAAGCCTCACTAATAAGCTCTGGGTGTTCTCTTGGGTTTCAGCTCAACTAACTAAAGTGTGTGGCTCACCCTAAAATAGGGGAACCATGCACCCCACATTTTTTGAGGGGACACATAGAATAAAACTGAAAAATGAGAGTGGGGAGGGGTTACTGAGTCTGTCATGGAATAGACACTGCTATTTTAGAATGATTTTATAAATGGATCCTCCTTCTACTCCTCATCTGGTAATCCTACATTTAAAAAATATATATTTTCAAAATCAGGAAAAAAAATCCAACAGGTCAAAATGCCAACTCCTTAAAGGCAGGTTCATTCACTTCCTCACTTTAAAATCCTTTGCAGCACAAAGAAATATCCTAAAAGAGTTGGCCAATTTGCAGCAGTGATTAATTCAGTGTCTGTATGTGTCGTATTCATAGTGATATAACCTCGTAAGTGTTCTAAACTCTCAGCCCAGCCTCGTTAAAAATCCCCAGGCTACACAGGTCATGTCATTATTTCGGCGGGTCAAAAGCCTCATTGATGTACCCATCCACTTTCTGCTTGTCCTCTCAGCTTTGCCTTGCATCGACCTTAAACTAAAAATATGCATGTTTACAGCCTGCCAGGCAATCAGCAGCTTTGCAAGGCCACTTTGGCGCCGATCACCTCACATCACCGCAGACTAGTTCAGTAAATAATGAGGAAGGACACAGTCCACGGTTACTCCGTGGTTTATCCTCTCTTGTCCTCACTTATCATAACCAAATCTTTTTTATCTGGTAGCTCTAATGGGAATTTTCAGTGGTGGAAACCACACATGGTACAGCCCCTACTCTGTCCCAAACGATGGTACAGCCCCTACTCTGTCCCAAACGATGGTACAGCCCCTACTCTGTCCCAAACGATGGTACAGCCCCTACTCTGTCCCAAACGATGGTACAGCCCCTACTCTGTCCCAAACGATGGTACGGCCCCTACTCTGTCCCAAACGATGGTACAGCCCCTACTCTGTCCCAAACGATGGTACAGCCCCTACTATGTCCCAAACGATGGTACAGCCCCTACTCTGTCCCAAACGATGGTACAGCCCCTACTCTGTCCCAAACGATGGTACAGCCCCTACTCTGTCCCAAACGATGGTACAGCCCCTACTATGTCCCAAACGATGGTACAGCCCCTACTCTGTCCCAAACGATGGTATGGCCCCTACTCTGTCCCAAACGATGGTACAGCCCCTACTATGTCCCAAACGATGGTACAGCCCCTACTCTGTCCCAAACGATGGTATGGCCCCTACTCTGTCCCAAACGATGGTACAGCCCCTACTCTGTCCCAAACGATGGTACAGCCCCTACTATGTCCCAAACGATGGTACAGCCCCTACTCTGTCCCAAACGATGGTATGGCCCGTACACTGTCAAAAAAGTGGTAAAACCCCAACACTGATGAAAATGCGATTCCTTTTTCATAGTGTTTAATTCTAATGTAGACGTTTTAACTAAAGATATCGCATCCACACACTTACATCCCTTCTACACACCTGTTTCACGATCTTACATGAATCTGGACATGGACGATTTACACTGTTTAAAGCTGAAAATAAGGTTCTTGTAAATCTATAAATATTTTTAAATTATCAACAATAATACTAACAATGGTGACACCTTTCACTCTTACAGTTATTGGGGGGCTACCTCACCTGTACCTGTACCTGTACCTGTACTTCACCTGTACCTGAACCTGAACCTGTACCTCACCTGTACCTGAACCTGAACCTGTACCTGAACCTGAACCTGTACCTGTACCTGTACCTGTACCTCACCTGTACCTGAACCTGAACCTGTACCTCACCTGTACCTGAACCTGTACCTGTACCTCACCTGTACCTGAACCTGTACCTGTACCTCACCTGTACCTGAACCTGAACCTGTACCTCACCTGTACCTGAACCTGTACCTGTACTATTTCCTACAGGTATGACCCAGGAGGGATTCCAGCGGTGAGATTTTCAGTCGTTATTGCTGCCGATGCCCACCCCTGGGCCACACAGCCAGCTTAAATTCTGACACATAGGGCACCCTCTGGCCCCTCATTTCTGTATGCTGCACAACATAAAGGAATCTCAGAGGAGATATGTTACATATTTTATTAATGAAAGACAGTGAGATACAATGTCTGCTGGCTGTCCGAATTGCCTTGTTTGTGTTACATCAGGAAATCAGTACCACTGGGCTGGTCCATTTCTCTACCGACCGACACACATTTAAAGAGACGAGCACACCCTTCGGCCCCGCCTTCATTTTTCAGGAAGAAACAGGCTCCATTTCTCAGCGTGAGTAAGTTCCATAAAGCACAAAGCTTACAGCAATTACAGATCTCAGCAGAGCCATGCATTAGAGCAAACTTCCAGCCTGAGACAGCCGCAGACACAGGGTCAGCAGGGGGCAAAGTGCCTGTGAAATAACAGGCCAGAGTAATGCCAGGAAAAGCCTCTCACTGAGAGCTGAAGTGCAGCTGCACACAGAACGCAATGCACCTGCGTGTTTATGGATCAATGAAATACCATAATAACCACATTACGCATTTACGCATTAAAATCTTTAAAAAATCAATTTTCACTCTACCACCAAGTCATGACTATTTGAATATATATAAAAAATATGAAAAGATTTTTATCAAGCACCGCAGACAGTAATTTAATAAAATGAGCCTACATTCCTAAAAAAATTATTCAATTAACATGCTTGCATATACATATATCCAAAGTGCATAAAATTGAGGTTAATAGAATTTCTTGTTGGATTAAAAATAATTCTGAATCCCAGGGGACAGCGGTGCTCATTTCATGGTAATTCTGTCATTACTCTTATGAACGAGATTATCCCTCCAGCTGTGTGTGTCTGCTCGTGACAGACACTACCTGGTCCACACACGTGTGTGTGTCTGCTTGTGACGGACACTACCTGGCCCTCACACCTGTGTGTGTCTGCTCGTGACGGACACTACCTGGCCCTCACACCTGTGTGTGTCTGCTCGTGACGGACACTACCTGGCCCTCACACCTGTGTGTGTCTGCTCGTGACGGACACTACCTGGCCCTCACACCTGTGTGTGTCTGCTCGTGACGGACACTACCTGGCCCTCACACCTGTGTACCTTCTCCTGCAGCTTCCCTGGAGGTGTTCAGAGCTTAAAGATGTGGTAGGCATGAATTTTATCGTTTATATAAAATATGGCCATATTTGTATTACAGATGGGTAACTTCTGTGTGAAGATCCTCTGGGTCATATCTTCAAATAAACATCAGGTCCCAACACGGTACACCTTGCTGTTAACTGTGTATTCCACCTTACACAAGCAGGACCACAGATCATCACATTCTCTGGCAGCGTGGCGCAATGAGAGGCTGTCATCTCTGTCAATCACATTGTGCCTGTGCACGCTCCAATTAGAAGTGAGAGGAGAGGTTGAGGGAGGGCTTAGCTGAGAGCTGAATGGTCAGAGTATCACCGTTGTGGGGGCTGGAGGCTCGTACTCTCTCTCCCTGCTGCGATGGTCCCTGTTGGCCAAACCCTGTTCTGAGCAATCCTCAGCGGCAAGAACTCAAAAGTGAATATCTCACACTTCCACGTGCCGGAATGTTCTGCAACAAGTTTCAGCGGCAGCGTCATTTCATGGGGCTCTTGTAAATGATCCAGTACTTTGTACCAAAGGGTTATGAGCTTAAAAACTCAGGCAAAGACAGCAGTCACTGAAGAGGCTGTGTCGTTTCTGAGAGAGCACTCAGCATTGCGCTGGGGGTTCTGTAACGGGCTGATTCACACGAGCCTATGAGAGAGGGCTCAATATGGCACCACCTGCTGAGCTTTTCAGCCAAAGTTTCACTTTGTGAATGCTTTTTAACACCACTCCACATCCACGTTCTCAATAAGGCGCTGTTCGTTAAGCTGAAAGATGAGGGCTCATTAACCTCCCTGCATGTCTGGGGCTTCCTCCTTCACTTCAGCGCCACTCATTAGACCTTAGCAGACTCTTACAGCTTTCATATTTTCACATTTTTTAAAAACTATATATAAATAAATAAAACTAAATATAAATAAATATAAGAGCAAAAAAGTTGCTTCTGTGCTGTGAGCCACTCAGACATAAAAGCAAAAGCTCAGGAGCACTCTGACTGAGCCGCTGCCTGACTGAGACGCTGCCTGACTGAGACGCTGCCTGACTGAGACACTGCCTGACTGAGACACTGCCTGACTGAGACACCGCCTGACTGAGCCGCCGCCTGACTGAGATGCTGCCTGACTGAGCCGCTGCCTGACTGAGACACTGCCTGACTGAGACGCTGCCTGACTGAGCCGCTGCCTGACTGAGACGCTGCCTGACTGAGACGCTGCCTGACTGAGCTGCTGCCTGACTGAGACGCTGCCTGACTGAGCCGCTGCCTGACTGAGACACTGCCTGACTGAAACGCTGCCTGACTGAGCCGCTGCCTGACTGAGACACTGCCTGACTGAGACGCTGCCTGACTGAGCTGCTGCCTGACTGAGACGCTGCCTGACTGAGCCGCTGCCTGACTGAGACGCTGCCTGACTGAGACGCTGCCTGACTGAGACGCTGCCTGACTGAGCCGCTGCCTGACTGAGCCGCTGCCTGACTGAGACGCTGCCTGACTGAGACGCTGCCTGACTGAGTCACTGCCTGACTGAGCCATGAGAAGCCTCTCTGGATTTCATACATCATACCATCTTAGGCTCACTAAAAAAAAGCTAGCTACAAGTGCCACTGTGCTATTAAATACTTTACTGGTGTACCCAATAAAATACTACTTCTGAACAAGCCATGGCCGCTAGCTAATGTAAACAAACAGCTAACGGATCTATCCCATTTAAAATCAACCAACATAATGACATCAAATTAGCATGGTCACTAACTTTGTCAATAAAATTCTGTCAAACAAAAACTCAATTCTGTGAGAGAAAACAATGTTTCATTGAAATATCCGACAGCATCCAGCATAACCTTATTTCCTCAGGGACCTAACTCATGGGCCTAACTTCAGGGGACTTAACTCATGAGCTGATCTCAAAAGGGATGGTGTAACATCATTTTAAGCATGAAGAAAGCGATGGTTAGATAATTTTTAATTAATTGTAATGGCCAGCATGTAATGGGTGCATTCTGTCAGCGGTACAGGCGGAGGAACAGCATGTGAATAAAGTGTTGCTGGTCGCTGTGTCAGGCTCAGCTCTACCCAATGATGTTGGGAGCCTCAATGTCTCAGCTCAGCTTAACCCCCGGTCATCACAATGAATTGCGTGATTGTTTTATGAATGTGTTAAACATGTCAAATTAATCAGAAGCGTTAACGCACTAATTTTGGCAGCCACATCTCACAGGGAATAGGTTCACTTTTGCTGGTATGTTTTGCTGCGTGAAAACTGAACCTCAACAAACTCTCCAGAGAGACAGCAGGTGTCTCATCTGATAGGGCACTTTCTGTGCGGCATTAGGCAAAGTACCTGGCTGTAAGACCTGGGCATCTAACACCTGGGTCACAGAGCTAAAGATTCCGCCCTCACAGGGATAATTACTGTCCGTTTAACCTGCCGAGTCAGACACCTGAACTCGGTATGATTCGCCCACATTAAGGACACGGTAACACGGTCGCACCCCTCTGGAGTGTCTTTAAGTGCTCTGCATTCCCCTAACAGCGTGGGCCTCCGTCTCTAAGGGCGAGAGAACGCCAGAGCTCCTGCATTTGGAACCCAGAATCAGGAACACAAAGATCACATAAAGCAGGGAGTTAATGATCCAATCAGGCGCTTTGGAACACTTACACGCTGATGCAGCCAGGAACAAGCAGGTTCAAAAGAAGCCCCACATACCCGAGCCTGTGTGGAGTAAAGCAGGGGCAGGAGGAACAGGCAGGGCTGAGCAATGGGGGCAGAGACTGGGGTACAGCCAGGGCCAGGGGGAAACACAGGTAGTAAGAAGGATGTACAGACACAGAGGCAATATAGTCACAGAGGCAGTATAGACACAGAGGCAATATAGACACAGAGGCAGTATAGTCACAAAGGCAGTATAGTCACAGAGGCAGTATAGTCACAGAGGCAGTATACACACAGAGGCAGTATAGTCACAGAGGCAGTATACACACAGAGGCAGTATAGACACAGAGGCAGTATAGACACAGAGGCAGTATACACACAGAGGCAGTATAGTCACAGAGGCAGTATAGACACAGAGGCAGTATAGACACAGAGGCAGTATAGTCACAGAGGCAGTATAGTCACAGAGGCAGTATAGACACAGAGGCAGTATAGTCACAGAGGCAGTATAGACACAGAGGCAATATAGTCACAGAGGCAGTATAGACACAGAGGCAGTATAGACACAGAGGCAATATAGTCACAGAGGCAGTATAGTCACAGAGGCAGTATACACACAGAGGCAGTATAGTCACAGAGGCAGTATAGACACAGAGGCAATATAGTCACAGAGGCAGTATAGACACAGAGGCAGTATAGTCACAGAGGCAGTATAGACACAGAGGCAGTATAGTCACAGAGGCAGTATAGTCACAGAGGCAGTATAGTCACAGAGGCAGTATAGACACAGAGGCAGTATAGTCACAGAGGCAGTATAGTCACAGAGGCAGTATACACACAGAGGCAGTATAGTCACAGAGGCAGTATAGACACAGAGGCAGTATAGTCACAGAGGCAGTATAGTCACAGAGGCAGTATAGACACAGAGGCAGTATAGTCACAGAGGCAGTATAGACACAGAGGCAGTATAGTCACAGAGGCAGTATAGACACAGGGGCAGTATAGTCACAGAGGCAGTATAGACACAGAGGCAGTATAGTCACAGAGGCTGTATAGTCACAGAGGCAGTATACACACAGAGGCAGTATAGTCACAGAGGCAGTATAGACACAGAGGCAGTATAGTCACAGAGGCAGTATAGACACAGAGGCAGTATAGTCACAGAGGCAGTATAGACACAGAGGCAGTATAGTCACAGAGGCAGTATAGACACAGAGGCAGTATAGTCACAGAGGCAGTATAGACACAGAGGCAGTATAGACACAGAGGCAGTATACACACAGAGGCAGTATAGACACAGAGGCAGTATAGAGACAGAGGCAGTATACACACAGAGGCAGTATAGTCACAGAGGCAGTATAGTCACAGAGGCAGTATAGACACAGAGGCAATATAGTCACAAAGGCAGTATAGTCACAGAGGCAGTATAGTCACAGAGGCAGTATACACACAGAGGCAGTATAGTCACAGAGGCAGTATAGACACAGAGGCAGTATAGACACAGAGGCAGTATAGACACAGAGGCAGTATAGACACAGAGGCAGTGTAGTCACAGAGGCAGTATAGAGACAGAGGCAGTATAGTCACAGAGGCAGTATAGACACAGAGGCAGTATAGTCACAGAGGCAGTATAGTCACAGAGGCAGTATAGACACAGAGGCAGTATAGTCACAGAGGCAGTATAGACACAGAGGCAGTATAATCACAGAGGCAGTATAGAGACAGAGGCAGTATAGACACAGAGGCAGTATAGTCACAGAGGCAGTATAGTCACAGAGGCAGTATAGACACAGAGGCAGTATAGTCACAGAGGCAGTATAGTCACAAAGGCAGTATAGACACAGAGGTAGTATAGACACAGAGGCAGTATAGTCACAGAGGCAGTATACACACAGAGGCAGTATAGTCACAGAGGCAGTATAGACACAGAGGCAGTATACACACAGAGGCAGTATAGTCACAGAGGCAGTATAGACACAGAGGCAGTATAGAGACAGAGGCAGTATAGTCACAGAGGCAGTATAGACACAGAGGCAGTATAGAGACAGAGGCAATATAGTCACAGAGGCAGTATAGACACAGGGGCAGTATAGTCACAGAGGCAGTATAGACACAGGGGCAGTATAGTCACAGAGGCAGTATAGTCACAGAGGCAGTATACACACAGAGGCAGTATAGTCACAGAGGCAGTATAGTCACAGAGGCAGTATACACACAGAGGCAGTATAGACACAGAGGCAGTATACACACAGAGGCAGTATATAGCTCATTCAATGACCATTACAATGGTCCCAATTTATTTTCAGTTGCCCTTCAAACAAAATGCATGCATATGCTCAAACACACATACACACACATGCACACACACTTATACACACACACACTCAAACATGCACACACACATATAAACATACACACATATGCACACAAATGTACACACACTTATACACACACACACACACACTCACACATGCACACACACACACACGCATACACACATACACTCACACATACATAAATGTATGCACACTTATACACACACACACACTCACACATACACACATACCCTCATGCACATGCACATTACAGGCCTGGGGAACTTGGGCTATTTACTGAGCACACTTCCTGTGGGATGTGTAACAGTCCTGTGGTTTAAGAATACATTTTCACATTAGTTCAGCAAATGCCCAGTTACATTCACTCCTCAATAAACTGAAAAAGGCATCTACTGTATCTAATTTCCCCTTTCAAATCTGCTATTTTATCCAAAGAAAAAACGCGGCTCCTGTTACTATAATCCCATATCCAGTTACACCACAGAGGCTGCCAGAGTGATGAAAACATTACGCGTAAAAAATCAGCAAGGATGCTTTAATCCACAGAGTCAAACCCAGGTTAAAGCTGCGCAGGGGTGGCTGTGTGTTGCAGTGGACTGAGGCTCTGCTAAATGTGCAGGGAGCAGGGCTGTGGATGTGAATGACCCCGGCTGAGCTGTATGTAGGGAGCAGGACTGGGGCGGTGAACAGCCGCACCAGCAGCTAGACACAGGGCTGAGGGCAGTGCACACCAACTGCGTACACAATCTCCCACAGCCTGCCCGCATCACCAACAGGCACAAACAAACTATCTCCTGCTCTAAATTAAGATATGACAAGAAATCTTTTGAGACACACTGAGCCAGAATGGAGGAACAGTGCTCCCTACCGCATGTCTAACTCCACACATTTTAGCTGTAAGAGAAAAGAATCACACCATTACAGACATCCAACATCCAGAGAATATGCAAGTGCTATGGTATATATATGTGTGTTAAAGAATAGGGACCCATGGTATAATCATGTTCATGAATAGGGACCCATGGTATATTCATGTTAATGAATAAGGACCCATAGTATATTCATGTTCATGAATAGGGACCCATGGTATATTCATGTTAAAGAATAGGGACCCATGGTATATTCATGTTCATGAATAGGGACCCATGGTATAATCATGTTAATGAATAAGGACCCATAGTATATTCATGTTCATGAATAGGGACCCATGGTATATTCATGTTAAAGAATAGGGACCCATGGTATATTCATGTTCATGAATAGGGACCCATGGTATATACATGTTAATGAATAAGGACCCATAGTATATTCATGTTCATGAATAGGGACCCATGGTATATTCATGTTAAAGAATAGGGACCCATGGTATAATCATGTTAATGAATAAGGACCCATGGTATATTCATGTTCATGAATAAGGACCCATGGTATATTCATGTTAATGAATAAGGACCCATAGTATATTCATGTTCATGAATAGGGACCCATGGTATATTCATGTTAAAGAATAGGGACCCATGGTATATTCATGTTCATGAATAGGGACCCATGGTATATTCATGTTAAAGAATAGGGACCCATGGTATATTCATGTTAAAGAATAGGGACCCATGGTATATTCATGTTCATGAATAGGGACCCATGGTATATTCATGTTAAAGAATAGGGACCCATGGTATATTCATGTTAAAGAATAGGGACCCATGGTATATACATGTTAAAGAATAGGGACCCATGGTATATTCATGTTAAAGAATAGGGACCCATGGTATATTCATGTTAAAGAATAGGGACCCATGGTATATTCATGTTAAAGGATAGGGACCCATGGTATATTCATGTTAAAGGATAGGGACCCATGGTATATACATGTTAAAGAATAGGGACCCATGGTATATCCATGTTAAAAAATAGGGACCCATGGTATATACATGTTAAAGAATAGGGACCCATGGTATATTCATGTTAAAGAATAGGGACCCATGGTATATTCATGTTAAAGGATAGGGACCCATGGTATATACATGTTAAAGGATAGGGACCCATGGTATATCCCAACCTTATATAGGGTTATTTAGGAGGCTAGATGTAGATAGCTAATGAGGTTATTATCCCTGCTCTTTCGCAAAGCATCATGGGATCTGCAATGATCACAGAGTCAGGACCACGAAACACCAAACTGCTCAAAAATAAGATCAGATTCATCAAATACTAAAACATTAACATTCATCATACATTTTTAAATAGCAAAATAAGTGTCAGGAACTCTGTTGATCTCATCCAATTTACAGATTCGCACAGCAACATCTGAGAGCATTCTATCCCTGATGGCCATGTTTCAGCCTCTCTTCACTAAGTGTAAACAGCAGCTGTAAAATAGGGCTACAGTCTGCTTAAGTATGAGCGTTAGAAGTGGTTTTTGACAGCTGTGAAAATCTTGCCACCAACAGTCCTTATGTTGAGGAGGATTGCATCATTAGAGCAATAAACCCGGGGTGATGCGGTGACCACTCACTCCGTACAGTTAATATGGTTTATATATAGTAATGTAATATTTATTGCACTCAGGTAAAAACAGTTCTGTTGCAGAATGATTTAGTTTTGTATGGGTAGAATGGAACCCTGAGGAAGGGCATAACATTGGGTGGGGTGGCTCCTTTCCTGGGGAATTTATGTCGGCAGGTCTCTCTGTCCACCAGCTACCCCGTACAATAATCTTAAACCAGTGCTGGATAACCTGGGGATCAGATTACACATATATATTTCATACAGAGACATGGAAGCAGTCATCAGCCGTCATCTACAGGCATATGAAGACATGTAAATATGAAAAAAAGATGGGGCTTGTTAAATAATGGAGAGAGCAGTTGACAGACCGGCCGTCTCGCCCAGGGCTGGTCTGGAGCACCGCTGCTGGGGCTGACAGTCCTGGCTTTGGGCTGCTCTGCTGTAGTTTAAGCTGGTTTTGTGCTGCTGAATTATAGATATTACGGCAGGCTGGCATGCGAGACACGCTCATCCAGGCAGCGGACACCGTCACAGGAACACAGGATGAACAAAGACCCCTTTCACGTGTCTGTACGGCACACCAGGAGCAGAGACATCCATGCCATGCCTGTATTTTACCCAGCAGGTAAACTGAGCCCAAGTACAGTTCCTTTAAGTGTTTCATCAGAAACACAGTCTCTCTCTCTCTCTCTCTCTCTCTCTCACACACACACACAGACACACACACACACACACACACACATCTTCCTGTCCTCTCCTTCACTCTCACAGTGTGTCTGTCAGTGCTCATGCATCTTGCTCCTCCATGCCACGAGAAAATCACACTCTGGCAGAAAAACAGTGCTGTGCCCCCTCCCCCTGCAGAACCCATCTGTGCTGTGCCCCCTCCCCCTGCAGAACCCGTCTGTGCTGTGCCCCCTCCCCCTGCAGAACCCATCTGTACTGTGCCCCCTCCTCCTGCAAAACCCATCTGTGCTGTGCTCCTCCTGCAGAACCCATCTGTGCTGTGCCCCCTCCCCCTGCAGAACCCGTCTGTGCTGTGCTCCCCCTGCAGAACTCATCTGTGCTGTGCCCCGTCCCCCTACAGAACCCATCTGTGCTGTGCCCCCTCCCCCTGCGGAACCCGTCTGTGCTGTGCTCCCCCTGCAGAACCCATCTGTGCTGTGCTCCCTCCCCCTGCAGAACCCGTCTGTGCTGTGCTCCCCCTGCAGAACCCATCTGTACTGTGCTCCCCCTGCAGAACCCGTCTGTGCTGTGCTCCTCCTGCAGAACCCATCTGTGCTGTGCTCCCTCCCCCTGCAGAACCCATCTGTGCTGTGCCCCCTCCCCCTGCAGAACCCATCTGTGCTATGCTCCCTCCCCCTGCAGAACCCATCTGTGCTGTGCCCCGTCCCCCTACAGAACCCATCTGTGCTGTGCTCCCCCTGCAGAACCCATCTGTACTGTGCTCCCCCTGCAGAACCCGTCTGTGCTGTGCTCCCCCTGCAGAACCCGTCTGTGCTGTGCTCCCTCCCCCTGCAGAACCCGTCTGTGCTGTGCTCCCTCCCCCTGCAGAAACCCGTCTGTGCTGTGCTCCCCCTGCAGAACCCATCTGTGCTGTGCTCCCCCTGCAGAACCCATCTGTACTGTGCTCCCCCTGCAGAACCCGTCTGTGCTGTGCTCCCTCCCCCTGCAGAACCCATCTGTGCTGTGCTCCCCCTGCAGAACCCGTCTGTGCTGTGCTCCCCCTGCAGAACCCATCTGTGCTATGCTTCCCCTGCAGAACCTGTCTGTGCTGTGCTCCCCCTGCAGAACCCGTCTGTGCTGTGCTCCCTCCCCCTGCAGAACCCATCTGTGCTGTGCTCCCCCTGCAGAACCCATCTGTGCTGTGCTCCCCCTGCAGAACCCGTCTGTGCTGTGCTCCCCCTGCAGAACCCGTCTGTGCTGTGCTCCCCCTGCAGAACCCATCTGTGCTGTGCTCCCTCCCCCTGCAGAACCCGTCTGTGCTGTGCTCCCCCTGCAGAACCCGTCTGTGCTGTGCTCCCCCTGCAGAACCCATCTGTGCTGTGCTCCCCCTGCAGAACCCATCTGTGCTGTGCCCCCTCCCCCTGCAGAACCCGTCTGTGCTGTGCTCCCCCTGCAGAACCCGTCTGTACTGTGCCCCCTCCCCCTGCAGAACCCGTCTGTACTGTGCTCCCCCTGCAGAACCCATCTGTGCTGTGCTCCCCCTGCAGAACCCGTCTGTGCTGTGCTCCCCCTGCAGAACCCGTCTGTACTGTGCTCCCCCTGCAGAACCCATCTGTTCTGTGCTCCCCCTGCAGAACCCGTCTGTGCTTTGCTCCCTCCCCCTGCAGAACCCGTCTGTGCTGTGCTCCTCCTGCAGAACCCATCTGTACTGTGTTCCCCCTGCAGAACCCATCTGTGCTGTGCTCCCCCTGCAGAACCCGTCTGTGCTGTGCTCCCTCCCCCTGCAGAACCCATCTGTGCTGTGCTCCCCCTGCAGAACCCGTCTGTGCTGTGCTCCCCCTGCAGAACCCGTCTGTGCTGTGCTCCCTCCCCCTGCAGAACCCGTCTGTGCTGTGCTCCCTCCCCCTGCAGAACCCGTCTGTGCTGTGCTCCCTCCCCCTGCAGAACCCGTCTGTGCTGTGCTCCCCCTGCAGAACCCATCTGTGCTGTGCTCCCCCTGCAGAACCCATCTGTGCTATGCTTCCCCTGCAGAACCTGTCTGTGCTGTGCTCCCTCCCCCTGCAGAACCCGTCTGTGCTGTGCTCCCTCCCCCTGCAGAACCCGTCTGTGCTGTGCTCCCCCTGCAGAACCCATCTGTGCTATGCTTCCCCTGCAGAACCCGTCTGTGCTGTGCTCCCCCTGCAGAACCCGTCTGTGCTGTGCTCCCTCCCCCTGCAGAACCCATCTGTGCTGTGCTCCCCCTGCAGAACCCATCTGTGCTGTGCTCCCCCTGCAGAACCCGTCTGTGCTGTGCTCCCCCTGCAGAACCCGTCTGTGCTGTGCTCCCCCTGCAGAACCCGTCTGTGCTGTGCTCCCCCTGCAGAACCCATCTGTGCTGTGCTCCCTCCCCCTGCAGAACCCGTCTGTGCTGTGCTCCCCCTGCAGAACCCATCTGTGCTGTGCTCCCCCTGCAGAACCCATCTGTACTGTGCTCCCCCTGCAGAACCCGTCTGTGCTGTGCTCCCCCTGCAGAACCCGTCTGTACTGTGCTCCCTCCCCCTGAAGAAACCGTCTGTACTGTGCTCCCTCCCCCTGCAGAACCCGTCTGTGCTGTGCTCCCCCTGCAGAACCCGTCTGTGCTGTGCTCCCCCTGCAGAACCCGTCTGTGCTGTGCTCCCCCTGCAGAACCCGTCTGTACTGTGCTCCCCCTGCAGAACCCATCTGTGCTGTGCTCCCTCCCCCTGCAGAACCCATCTGTGCTGTGCTCCCTCCCCCTGCAGAACCCATCTGTGCTGATTTCATACAGGAGCAAAGGGTCCCTGTGCTGCATGAGCATGCTGCCCCGTGCACAGTGAGCATGGGGCGGGAGCTGCAGGAGCACTGACAGACTGTACACCCTGTCTGCACAGTCTGTACCAGATGGGGACCTGCTGGCATATCAGAATGGTGCTATGTAGCAGGCATGGCCACCTGCCAGAGAGTGAGCCAACAAAAATACACAATTTTTGCATTTCTCTCTCATCCAGGGACATATATGTAATACCTAATTCCTGTCTCTTACCTACACAGTTGCAAAGCTGGATCTTTGCTAATGTAATTCAGGTGAAGTGCCCTGTTCAATGGCAGTGTGCCACCCGAGAATAAAACCTGCCACCTCTGAATTACAGGCCAGGCTCCCAAACTGTTACGCTTAGCTCCTGCCCAGAACAAACCGAGCTGTGACTAACAGCTGTTTTGTTCCTCTTGACAGGTGGCAAGAAGACAAAACAGAGGGAAAGCAAAGACAAATAAAAAACAAACAAACATACAGAAAAGATGTGTCATATGGGGAATGTTCACAGCATTGGTGAGGGCAGAGCGGGCAGCCCGAGGCCCACAGGCCTGGGGTCAGTCAGGGTCAGTCAGGCCCCACCCAGAAGGAGCAGCTGGCCCCGCATTTCTAACAGTGTTTGCAGTATTTATGAAGACCATGAGCAACACCAATCAGACTCGGCTGTGTGTGTCTGTAGGGACAGACTCGTCTGTGTGTGTCTGTAGGGACAGACTCGGCTGTGTGTGTCTGTAGGGACAGACTCGTCTGTGTGTGTCTGTAGATTCAGACTCGGCTGTGTGTGTCTGTAGGGACAGACTCGGCTGTGTGTGTCTGTAGGGACAGACTCGGCTGTGTGTGTCTGTAGGGACAGACTCGGCTGTCTGTGTCTGTAGGGACAGACTCGGCTGTGTGTGTCTGTAGATTCAGCCTCGTCTGTGTGTGTCTGTAGGGACAGACTCGTCTGTGTGTGTCTGTAGGGACAGACTCGGCTGTGTGTGTCTGTAGGGACAGACTCGTCTGTGTGTGTCTGTAGGGACAGACTCGGCTGTGTGTGTCTGTAGGGACAGACTCGTCTGTGTGTGTCTGTAGGGACAGACTCGTCTGTGTGTGTCTGTAGGGACAGACTCGGCTGTGTGTGTCTGTAGGGACAGACTCGGCTGTGTGTGTCTGTAGGGACAGACTCGTCTGTGTGTGTCTGTAGGGACAGACTCGGCTGTGTGTGTCTGTAGGGACAGACTCGGCTGTGTGTGTCTGTAGGGACAGACTCGTCTGTGTGTGTCTGTAGGGACAGACTCGTCTGTGTGTGTCTGTAGGGACAGACTCGGCTGTGTGTGTCTGTAGGGACAGACTCGGCTGTGTGTGTCTGTAGGGACAGACTCGTCTGTGTGTGTCTGTAGGGACAGACTCGGCTGTGTGTGTCTGTAGGGACAGACTCGTCTGTGTGTGTCTGTAGATTCAGCCTCGTCTGTGTGTGTCTGTAGGGACAGACTCGTCTGTGTGTGTCTGTAGGGACAGACTCGGCTGTGTGTGTCTGTAGATTCAGCCTCGTCTGTGTGTGTCTGTAGGGACAGACTCGTCTGTGTGTGTCTGTAGGGACAGACTCGGCTGTGTGTGTCTGTAGGGACAGACTCGTCTGTGTGTGTCTGTAGGGACAGACTCGTCTGTGTGTGTCTGTAGGGACAGACTCGGCTGTGTGTGTCTGTAGGGACAGACTCGGCTGTGTGTGTCTGTAGGGACAGACTCGTCTGTGTGTGTCTGTAGGGACAGACTCGGCTGTGTGTGTCTGTAGGGACAGACTCGGCTGTGTGTGTCTGTAGGGACAGACTCGTCTGTGTGTGTCTGTAGGGACAGACTCGTCTGTGTGTGTCTGTAGGGACAGACTCGGCTGTGTGTGTCTGTAGGGACAGACTCGTCTGTGTGTGTCTGTAGGGACAGACTCGGCTGTGTGTGTCTGTAGGGACAGACTCGTCTGTGTGTGTCTGTAGGGACAGACTCGTCTGTGTGTGTCTGTAGATTCAGCCTCGTCTGTGTGTGTCTGTAGGGACAGACTCGGCTGTGTGTGTCTGTAGGGACAGACTCGGCTGTGTGTGTCTGTAGGGACAGACTCGGCTGTGTGTGTCTGTAGGGACAGACTCGTCTGTGTGTGTCTGTAGGGACAGACTCGTCTGTGTGTGTCTGTAGGGACAGACTCGGCTGTGTGTGTCTGTAGGGACAGACTCGTCTGTGTGTGTCTGTAGGGACAGACTCGGCTGTGTGTGTCTGTAGGGACAGACTCGGCTGTGTGTGTCTGTAGGGACAGACTCGTCTGTGTGTGTCTGTAGGGACAGACTCGTCTGTGTGTGTCTGTAGGGACAGACTCGGCTGTGTGTGTCTGTAGGGACAGACTCGTCTGTGTGTGTCTGTAGGGACAGACTCGTCTGTGTGTGTCTGTAGGGACAGACTCGTCTGTGTGTGTCTGTAGGGACAGACTCGGCTGTGTGTGTCTGTAGGGACAGACTCGTCTGTGTGTGTCTGTAGGGACAGACTCGGCTGTGTGTGTCTGTAGGGACAGACTCGTCTGTGTGTGTCTGTAGATTCAGCCTCGTCTGTGTGTGTCTGTAGGGACAGACTCGTCTGTGTGTGTCTGTAGGGACAGACTCGGCTGTGTGTGTCTGTAGATTCAGCCTCGTCTGTGTGTGTCTGTAGGGACAGACTCGTCTGTGTGTGTCTGTAGGGACAGACTCGGCTGTGTGTGTCTGTAGGGACAGACTCGTCTGTGTGTGTCTGTAGGGACAGACTCGGCTGTGTGTGTCTGTAGGGACAGACTCGTCTGTGTGTGTCTGTAGGGACAGACTCGTCTGTGTGTGTCTGTAGGGACAGACTCGGCTGTGTGTGTCTGTAGGGACAGACTCGGCTGTGTGTGTCTGTAGGGACAGACTCGTCTGTGTGTGTCTGTAGGGACAGACTCGGCTGTGTGTGTCTGTAGGGACAGACTCGTCTGTGTGTGTCTGTAGATTCAGCCTCGTCTGTGTGTGTCTGTAGGGACAGACTCGTCTGTGTGTGTCTGTAGGGACAGACTCGGCTGTGTGTGTCTGTAGATTCAGCCTCGTCTGTGTGTGTCTGTAGGGACAGACTCGGCTGTGTGTGTCTGTAGGGACAGACTCGTCTGTGTGTGTCTGTAGATTCAGCCTCGTCTGTGTGTGTCTGTAGGGACAGACTCGGCTGTGTGTGTCTGTAGGGACAGACTCGTCTGTGTGTGTCTGTAGATTCAGCCTCGTCTGTGTGTGTCTGTAGGGACAGACTCGTCTGTGTGTGTCTGTAGGGACAGACTCGGCTGTGTGTGTCTGTAGATTCAGCCTCGTCTGTGTGTGTCTGTAGGGACAGACTCGTCTGTGTGTGTCTGTAGGGACAGACTCGGCTGTGTGTGTCTGTAGGGACAGACTCGTCTGTGTGTGTCTGTAGGGACAGACTCGGCTGTGTGTGTCTGTAGGGACAGACTCGGCTGTGTGTGTCTGTAGGGACAGACTCGGCTGTGTGTGTCTGTAGGGACAGACTCGGCTGTGTGTGTTTGTAGGGACAGACTCGGCTGTGTGTGTCTGTAGGGACAGACTCGTCTGTGTGTATCTGTAGATTCAGCCTCGTCTGTGTGTGTCTGTAGATTCAGCCTCGTCTGTGTGTGTCTGTAGATTCAGCCTCGTCTGTGTGTGTCTGTAGGGACAGACTTGGCTGTGTGTGTCTGTAGGGACAGACTCGGCTGTGTGTGTCTGTAGGGACAGACTCGGCTGTGTGTCTGTAGATTCAGCCTCGTCTGTGTGTGTCTGTAGGGACAGACTCGGCTGTGTGTGTCTGTAGGGACAGACTCGTCTGTGTGTGTCTGTAGGGACAGACTCGTCTGTGTGTGTCTGTAGGGACAGACTCGGCTGTGTGTGTCTGTAGGGACAGACTCGGCTGTGTGTGTCTGTAGGGACAGACTCGTCTGTGTGTGTCTGTAGGGACAGACTCGGCTGTGTGTGTCTGTAGGGACAGACTCAGCTGTGTGTGTCTGTAGGGACAGACTTGGCTGTGTGTGTCTGTAGGGACAGACTCGGCTGTGTGTGTCTGTAGATTCAGCCTCGTCTGTGTGTGTCTGTAGGGACAGACTCGGCTGTGTGTGTCTGTAGGGACAGACTCAGCTGTGTGTGTCTGTAGGGACAGACTCGGCTGTCTGTGTCTGTAGGGACAGACTCGGCTGTGTGTGTCTGTAGATTCAGCCTCGTCTGTGTGTGTCTGTAGGGACAGACTCGGCTGTGTGTGTCTGTAGGGACAGACTCGGCTTTGTGTGTCTGTAGGACAGACTCGTCTCTGTGTGTCTGTAGGGACAGACTTGGCTGTGTGTGTCTGTAGGACAGACTCGTCTGTGTGTGTCTGTAGGGACAGACTTGGCTGTGTGTGTCTGTAGGGACAGACTCGGCTGTGTGTATCTGTAGATTCAGCCTCGTCTGTGTGTGTCTGTAGGGACAGACTCGTCTGTGTGTGTCTGTAGGGACAGGCTCGTCTGTGTGTGTCTGTAGGGACAGACTCGGCTGTGTGTGTCTGTAGATTCAGCCTCGGCTGTGTGTGTCTGTAGGGACAGACTCGGCTGTGTGTGTCTGTAGGGACAGACTCGGCTGTGTGTGTCTGTAGGGACAGACTCGGCTGTGTGTGTCTGTAGATTCAGCCTCGTCTGTGTGTGTCTGTAGGGACAGACTCGTCTGTGTGTGTCTGTAGGGACAGACTCGGCTGTGTGTGTCTGTAGATTCAGCCTCGGCTGTGTGTGTCTGTAGGGACAGACTCGGCTGTGTGTATCTGTAGGGACAGACTCGGCTGTGTGTGTCTGTAGGTGACGGTGCTGCTGTCCATGGTGCTGGAGGGAGAAAGCAGTAAGCCTTGATAACAGCTAAAGAGAAGCACACTCTGCCCTGCTCTTCCCCCAGCCTCTCCACCAATCACATGCAGCCAGAGAGTTCTGTGGCTCTGCTGTATGTTTCACATGTCCATGACAGCTGAACTCCTCATATGCTCTTCATCTCTAATGAAGCTTTTATAGAACTCAAAGACCAGAGCCAGTTTCATCCCCTCAATGCTAAAATAGCAAGATGAAGAGAACCTATTCCAACAGCACACTTCAGCTGAAAATGACTTTGCAAAAGGGTTCCAATCTCTTTCTTATCTACAAATATAATGGGGTTATATTTTCAGAAGTAAATGCCTACTAGACACATGTGAAGCTGATTGGCTGATGAATATCAGGTGAGGAGCCTGGGCCAATGAGGTTCAGGGCTTTATGCATTTGATTGATTTAATGTAACCACTCCAGCCCCAAAAGCACTGACTACAAGTATCACTCTTACTGACTACACCCACGCCACTGGCCTCCAGCCCCCAGCCACCGGGCCCCAGCCACCGAGTCCCAGCCCCCAGCTATCAGCCCCAGCCCCCAGCTATCAGCCCCCAGCCCCCAGCTATCAGCCCCAGCCCCCAGCTATTAGCCCCCAGCCCCCAGCCCCCAGCTCCCAGCCCACAACCCCCAGCTATCAGCCCCCAGCTCCCAGCTATCAGCCCCCAGCCCCCAGCTCCCAGCCCACAACCCCCAGCTATCAGCCCCCAGCCCCCAGCTATCAGCCCCCAGCTCCCAGCCCACAACCCCCAGCTATCAGCCCCCAGCCCCCAGCTATCAGCCCCCAGCTCCCAGCCCACAACCCCCAGCTATCAGCCCCCAGCCCCCAGCTATCAGCCCACAGCCCCCAGCCACCAGCCCCCAGCCCCCAGCTATCAGCCCCCAGCCCCCAGCTATCAGCCACAGCCCCCAGCTATTAGCCCCCAGCCCCCAGCTCCCAGCCACCAGCCCCCAGCCCCCAGCTCCCAGCCACCAGCCCCCAGCCCCCAGCTCCCAGCCCACAACCCCCAGCTATCAGCCCACAGCCCCCAGCCCCCAGCTATCAGCCCCCAGCTATCAGCCCCCAGCCCCCAGCTATCAGCCACAGCCCCCAGCTATTAGCCCCCAGCCCCCAGCCACCAGCCCCCAGCTCCCAGCCACCAGCCCCCAGCCCCCAGCTCCCAGCCACCAGCCCCAGCCCCCAGCTCCCAGCCCACAACCCCCAGCTATCAGCCCCCAGCCCACAGCTATCAGCCCCCAGCCCCCAGCTCCCAGCCCACAACCCCCAGCTATCAGCCCCCAGCCCACAGCTATCAGCCCACAGCCCCCAGCTATCAGCCCCGAGCTAACAGCCCCCAGCCCCCAGCTGTCAGACCCCAGCCCGCGGCCCCCGGCCCTCATTAGGGTGGAAAGGGGGTTTTCCTGTCCATAACATGTTCCATTCTATCTCCATGGTTATCATTCAAAATTTACAGCAATTTATAGCCAGTGTTACTTCCTACAAATTATATATTGCAATATTCCTGAAATGTATATTATGCATGTATAAAAATAAAAAAATCTTTCCTGAAATGTATACTATGTACAAAAAATGAGCAAACCTCTCAAATCATTGTATACTTTTACATATACTATTCCTATCCTAAATCCTGCTATTAAAGACCACTTACAGGATGTCTGCATTTTAATGGTTTTTTCTCTGCGTAGTCTCTGTTCAGCAGGCACGCTCATTAGGCATTAGCTCACTGACTCATGTAGCAATAGCTTGATAAAATGTTCCTGTGAATACTTCCCAGCTCCCTTTGGGTCAGGGTTAGGGTTAATTTCAGATTGAATAATTAATTGGATAGAAAAGCGATGCTTGTGTTTTGCACTCTGTGTGTGTGTGCGCGTGTGTGTGTGTTGTTTTTGTGTGAAACTGCTGGCATAAAGGATTGTTTTTGTCCAAATTTAATTTCCAGAATGCTTCTGAGATATGAGCAAATTCACAGCAGTCTGCTCTCTGCTGTGCGCCCAACCTGTCAAGGGTGCAGGTGTAATTTGGAAAAACAAAACCAAAAAAAAAAAACCCACAGCATTGTGACTCAACAAACATAATGACATGCATTAGAGAGGCAATTTACAAAACTAATTACAGGTCTACAAAAGAGTCTGGGTCTGCAGCGAGGTTCACAGACACCAAAAGGAAACACCTGGAAATAAAACACACACGTTCATCAGACTGTGTGCCTGCAGGGCTAAAATTGATTCACAATGAGACAGATTGTGTACATAAGGCTAAAATTGATTCCCAGTGAAATGTTGTGTGTGCACAAAGAGCTAAAATTGATCCACGATGAGACGGACACAGAGACTGGAACTGATGCAGAAGCTTGAGTTGCAATAAGGGAAAACAGGCAAACTTTTTTTGGACGTTCCATCGATTTAAAAAAGTCTTATAATTATATAATTTTATTGTGCGTGAGGGATTGTATTATATTCTCCAAATTTTCCGAAGAGGCTGAGTTGATAAAGTGTACAATATGGTTAAATCAATGTGCCCACAGAAGAACTGAATCTAGTGATCAATAAGGCAGTGATCAATAAGGCAGAAATGTGGAACATGGCCAGTGCTGCTCACTGCTTACGCTAATGAGTTTAGGAGTGCAGAATCTGGCCTCATTCTGCCAGACACATCACAGTATCACAGTATAACTGGGCCTCACTCTGCCTGACACATCACAGTATCACAGTATAACTGGGCCTCACTCTGCCTGACACATCACAGTATCACAGTGTAACCGGGCCTCACTCTGCCAGACACATCACAGTATCACAGTGTAACCGGGCCTCACTCTGCCTGACACATCACAGTATCACAGTATAGCTGGACCTCACTCTGCCTGACACATCACAGTATCACAGTATAACCGGGCCTCACTCTGCCTGACACATCACAGTATCACAGTATAACTGGACCTCACTCTGCCAGACACATCACAGTATCACAGTGTAACTGGGCCTCACTCTGCCTGACACATCACAGTATCACAGTATAGCTGGACCTCACTCTGCCTGACACATCACAGTATCACAGTATAACCGGGCCTCACTCTGCCTGACACATCACAGTATCACAGTATAACTGGGCCTCACTCTGCCTGACACATCACAGTATCACAGTGTAACTAGGCCTCACTCTGCCTGACACATCACAGTATCACAGTGTAACTGGGCCTCACTCTGCCTGACACATCACAGTATCACAGTGTAACTGGGCCTCACTCTGCCTGACACATCACAGTATCACAGTATAACCGGGCCTCACTCTGCCTGACACATCACAGTATCACAGTGTAACTGGACCTCACTCTGCCTGACACATCACAGTATCACAGTATAGCTGGACCTCACTCTGCCTGACACATCACAGTATCACAGTATAACCGGGCCTCACTCTGCCTGACACATCACAGTATCACAGTATAACCGGGCCTCACTCTGCCTGACACATCACAGTATCACAGTGTAACTGGGCCTCACTCTGCCTGACACATCACAGTATCACAGTGTAACTGGACCTCACTCTGCCAGACACATCACAGTATCACAGTGTAACCGGGCCTCACTCTGCCTGACACATCACAGTATCACAGTATAACTGGGCCTCACTCTGCCTGACACATCACAGTATCACAGTATAACTGGACCTCAGTGCCTTTGGGTCAAACAGCGCTGTGTTTCCTCATTCCTCCCCGCCAATCAGAGACCGCTTTGGACACTAGGTAAGTTTAATTACCAATCAGCTGCATTTCTTCACACCCGGTAATTAGTAAAAAAAATATATATATATATATATGTATATATATATATATATATATATATATATATATTTAAAATCACCTTTAATGTATTTATGTAGTCAACTATTTATTATAGTTAAATATATTTATGGACTTACATGCTATAAATGGACAATGTAAACCCAGTGATTTAATGCAGGCAGACATTAGAGAGAGCCCATTCTGCACTGTACTGTATGGGATAAAGACATGAGGCCCACAGTCATCAGGATCACTGTAAAAGTGTGCAACAGATGCCATGCTTATATGATTTATGATTTCATAAAACAATTCTGCAGAAACAAAGGGCAATGTCAAATATTACACACAGTGCGCAAATACACTGCTATGATTCGGTGAGAATCCACATGAAAAAACAGGTAAATATAACTACGGACACAGCTGAATGCAGACCCCAGGAGAGAACGCTCCACCATCAGCAGGTCCAGAAGATGATAAACACATCAGCACCAGCAGAACCGGGGGCAGACCATGGGATACTCTACAGTACCATGTGACTGAACCAAATTATGAAACAAAAACCACCTCTTATGAAAAGGACAATACAGTAAGTATGTTCACAATTTCAGACACAAAGCCCAGAATGAGTGAGAGAGAGCTGGACTCAGGTTCCCTGCCCATGAAAGCCAGCCCTGTGGCCGAGAAGCACAGCAGCGCTGAGCGATCCGCACATCTCAGCTCCTCTCCCTGGAAATGCGCTGTCTGCCGGTGTCAACTAATACACATTTTAGTCTTTATTCATGTATAACCATTTGTGTTAAAAATCAATTAAGAGAAGGAGTTGTCATTAAAAGGCAATAACATTTGCTTTAAAGCATTATGTGCGCTGTCATTTTGCGTTTTTAAAATGGTTTTGCAAATACAGCCCTGTTTACTTTGTTGTCGTACCGATGGAGCGAGGCAGGCGGTGAGAGGAAGTAGCCTCTCAGAGCGATCCATTATGACTCAATTAAACGGCGTTACTGTCGCCTGGCTGCTGGATATGTCCCTGCTTTATTATCATAAAGGAATGATAAACACACACTCTTTGATCTGAGACATTTCTTTTTTGTTATCATATTAAGTTCTTTAATTGATGAAAAGTCAAGAACAGAAACAACAAAAACAGTAAGATCTTGTCAGAGAAGTAGAGACTCAACATCAACGACAAATAGTTTTCCCTCAGTCCACATTGTTTTGTGTCAGAATGAATGTGTATGTGCCATTGCTCTCCTGAAGCAACACAAGATATTGTGGAGAGGACAGAAACAGAGTGACATTGGAAACATAAAGAAAACTATCCACATTTTGCAGTGAAGAAGTCCCTCTACCTGAATGAAAACATGAAATGTACACCTGATCATACTGTATTTGGGCTTTAAAACATGGAGCCATCCAAAGTAGCGGAGTGTTTGAAAAGCAGGTCAGAGACGGGTCTGTGCCGCTACAGCGTACGTTATTACGCTCTGTGGGTCTGCGGCTCCTTGGGCTTTTGATGCTCTCGTCTGCACGTGGCCCTGTCTGATAGCTGACTGACAGACACACAGCACTCCTGCCATGCAAGCTCAATACAGCCCCAGAGCAGAGAGGAAACACCCACACACACACACACACACACTCATGCACAATGACATGGAAACAAATAAAAATCAGAAACAATGTTTTTAAAGTGACATTCCTCAGACTGCCTCTGTAATGCCAGAGGGAGCCCTCCAGAGCACGTGTGTATGTGTCAGACAGCAGCCTAATCACCCTCCTCAAACACACGCCTGTGTGTGCGCAGACCCCGTGCCCAGCGGCGCAGTTCTGATCAGTGCTTTGACACACTCTTCCTGTTTGTCACTCTGTGCCCCAGCTCTCAGAAGATTGACATGTATTGGGCCAAAATTGGCACAGAAGAGCGTGTGTTCTCAGAGAACTATAATTTCCTTTTGCCGTTGGTGTGACACCATCCACTTTCTGTAGACAGTTTGACACAGTCTACTTCCTGCACTGCATTTCCTGTCCCATCAAACACACTGGGCCAAAGATTGATGGGTGTGCAGGCCCGATAGCGGCTCATTTGTGCTGGAGAACTGCAGGAGCTGGAGAGTCTGATTCAGCCTTCATCAGCAGTCAGCAAACTCACCCGGGATTTTAAATCACAATCCGTCAATCCGGAGTCAACAGCAATGATGGCAACCCAACCCTGCTGTCCAGAGAATCACACTGGCCACTGCTCCACACTGACCACTGCTCCACACTGCTGCTCTGACCACTGCTCTACACTGAACACTGCCCCATACTGCTGCTCTGACCACTGCTCTACACTGACCCCTGCTCCACACTGCTGCTCTGACCACTGCTCCACACTGACCGCTGCTCCACACTGCTGCTCTGACCACTGCTCCACACTGACCCCTGCTCCACACTGCTGCTCTGACCGCTGCTCCACACTCTTGCTCTGACCACTGCTCCACACTGACCCCTGCTCCACGCTGCTGCTCTGACCACTGCTCCACACTGACCGCTGCTCCACACTGCTGCTCTGGCCACTGCTCCACACTGACCCCTGCTCCACACTGACCGCTGCTCCACGCTGCTGCTCTGACCACTGCTCCACACTGACCCCTGCTCCATGCTGCTGCTCTGACCACTGCTCCACACTGACCCCTGCTCCACACTGCTGCTCTGACCACTGCTCCACACTGACCCCTGCACCACGCTGCTGCTCTGACCGCTGCTCCACACTGACCCCTGCTCCACGCTGCTGCTCTGACCACTGCTCCACACTGACCCCTGCTCCACGCTGCTCTGACCACTGCTCCACACTGCCCCCTGCTCCACGCTGCTCTGACCCCTGCTCTACACTGACCACTGCTCCACACTGCTGCTCTGACCACTGCTCCACACTGACCCCTGCTCCACGCTGCTCTGACCACTGCTCTACACTGACCGCTGCTCCACACTGACCGTTGCTCCACACTGACCGCCGCTCCACACTGCTGCCCCAGTTCTTTTCCAGCCCTTTAAGGAAGCTTTGGGGGTGTTTTTCGGTAATATGTGATGGTATTTCAGGTTCCCATGTGATCTTGAAAGCTTTCGAATGTTTGCTCTAGTTTTTATAAAGGACTATAATTTATTAATGAGTTTCTCCTTCACTAGCAATAAAACTGCACAGTCACATTATTATTTCACAAAGCGAAAATAACAAATAAAATAACCTCACAACTTCAAATAATAGGTTTTGCAGAGGTTGAATAAACTATCCATTATAATTTTAATGAAAGCCTGTCAAAGTTGTGAGTTCCAAATTGATGAATTTTATGAATAGCGTATAATAACACAGCCACAGGCAGGCAAAGTGTTATAACCTTACCTAAAACACATTAACTTAAAAAAAAAACCGAAAGAAATAAATAGATAAAAAAAGTGACAAAAATAATTTCATTGAAATAGCTGTTCATTCAGGGGAGATATAAGGAATTAATTTTCATTGACACAAACTAATGTTTATCCATCTGATGTCATAGAAGCTGAGGGCCGTATTTTCCCTGCAATCAGCTGGGACAATGTGCCTTTCAGACGAGATGTCAGGAGCTTGGTCCCACAGCACACGGTCTGTGTCTGCTCAGCCTCACAACGATAAACTGAGAAAAATCTCCCAGATAGCATAAGAACAGTTTTGACAGTGCAATGAAAGCTTACATGGAGGATGCTGGATCATGCCTCCTTTATGAACACATTTCATATTTCCAGCAATAAGGATTATTAGAGAAATATCTCAGATGACGAAGGGGAGCAGACACAGATCCATCCAGAAACAGACAGAATAGGACGAATGGCTTGTTTTACTGGAGGGACAGTTGTGATGCGATAGTTTTAATGAGTGTGATTCAGCAATTAGCTAGCTCCCCTTTCTCCAAGGACATTGATTTCCATTTGTCAAAATGTCAAACTAAGCGCTAAACTGAGATAAAAGAAACAGCCTGACAGCCTGCCTTGATTCGGGCGAGCAGAGAGAAAGAATAAAAACAGGTAATTGACTCTGACAGCCGAGCACTGCATCCTCACCTGCTCCTGCAGCTCACGCCCCCCTAAATCTGCCTGTCTCTCACTCCCCTCTGAGTATGGGAGTTTGTTATAAGGTAGGTTAACGGGCAGGTGAGCAGGACAAACAGCAGGTAAGTTTGTTAAAAGGTCTGTGGGCTCATTAAGGGTACATTGCAGATACATTTGTTACAGGATCTGTTAACTCATTACAGAGCAAGTGAGCTCATTAAAGGGTAGCAGAGCTTGTTATAGGGCAGGTGAGCTCATTAAAGGGTAGCAGAGCTTGTTATAGGGCAGGTGAGCTCATTAAAGGGTAGCAGAGCTTGTTATAGGGCAGGTGAGCTCATTAAGGGGTAGCAGAGCTTGTTATAGGGCAGGTGAGCTCATTAAAGGGTAGTTGAGCTCGTTATAGGACAGGTGAGCTCATTAAAGGGAAGTACAGCTCATTATAGGGCAGGTGAGCTCATTAAAGGGTAGTAGAGCTCGAGCTCATTATAGGGCAGGTGAGCTTGTTAAAGGGAAGTAGAGCTCGTTATAGGGCAGGTGAGCTCATTAAAGGTAAGTACAGCTCATTATAGGGCAGGTGAGCTCATTAAAGAGTAGTAGAGCTCGAGCTCGTTATAGGGCAGGTGAGTTTGTTAAAGGGTAGTAGAGCTCGAGCTCATTATAGGGCAGGTGAGTTTGTTAAAGGGTAGTAGAGCTCGAGCTCGTTATAGGGCAGGTGAGTTTGTTAAAGGGTAGTAGAGCTCGAGCTCATTATAGGGCAGGTGAGCTCATTAAAGGGAAGTACAGCTCATTATAGGGCAGGTGAGCTCATTAAAGAGTAGTAGAGCTCGAGCTCGTTATAGGGCAGGTGAGTTTGTTAAAGGGTAGTAGAGCTCGAGCTCGTTATAGGGCAGGTGAGTTTGTTAAAGGGTAGTAGAGCTCGAGCTCGTTATAGGGCAGGTGAGCTTGTTAAAGGGAAGTAGAGCTCATTGTAGGGCAGGTGAGCTCATTAAAGAGTAGTAGAGCTCGAGCTCGTTATAGGGCAGGTGAGTTTGTTAAAGGGTAGTAGAGCTCGTTATAGGGCAGTTGAGCTCGTTAAAGGGTAGTAGAGCTCGGTACAGGGCAGGTGAGCTCGTTAAAGGGTAGTAGAACTCGGTATAGGGCAGGTGAGTTCGTTAAAGGGTAGTAGAGCTCGTTATAGGCCAGGTGAGCTCGTTAAAGGGTAGTAGAGCTTGTTATAGGGCAGGTGAGCTCGTTTAAGGGTAGTTGAGCTCGTTATTGGGCAGGTGAGCTCATGACAGGGTAGTTGAGCTCGTTATTGGGCAGGTGAGCTCGTTAAACCGCAGTAGAGCTCATAGAGCTCATTATAGGGCAGGTGAGCTCATTAAGTCCCCTAACTCTTTTATGGACTGGGGTTCTTCCAGTCTGATTGGTGAAAGAGCATTTCTGATAGTCGATTCGTTTGGCGAAGGTGATGCAGCAGTTCTGCACACGCTCTGTTGAGGTACTCATCAGCAGCATCAGTTGACCTTTGGTTTTTGGCAAAGAGCCTCCCTCTGGGAAGAGGTTTTTCCATGACACTAACCATGTTCCATGCTCATAGTCTTAACAGCTTAAAAGGTGAGACTGGAATTCCTCTCTCCCCTGATATCACAGCAAAAACATTCAGCACACTCACTCCTCTCTGCCCTCCCATGACAAAGTCAAAGCTTTTGATAAATAATACCAAAGCCCTCCCCTCAAAGAGAGGGTAAAGCAGTCTGCACCACCATGTTTGGCCTCCACAGTCACTCAACATTCATTCATTTGTTTATGCATTTAAATAAGATATTTAATACAAATGAAATTAAAGTCATTATGACAGCACTAATGTGACCGCAACAATCCAGTTCCAACCCAGTGCCTCAACTTTGGCAACTTACCGGAGTTAGCCCACCAGCTTCAGCAAAGCAAATGTTACCTGAAGCTTCAGCATGACAGAGGAGTGAGTCACTGCCGCCTGTGGAGTTCACTGCATGTCAAATGAGGGTACCTGTTATTCGTCAAATGTTTTTAATGAATAAATTAAAATGAAATTAAATGTTAGGCGGCAATCATCGCAATTAATCCTTTAAATGTGCAAAGTTTCAGACAAACTTCTCCACTCCAACCCGAGCTCTCACCATGTCACACTGGGACACATTTACATGCTGGTCTGGAACGCAACCATTTCTCACTAGATCTCACCCTTAAGACAAGCAGTATGCTCTTCTTGCATACATATTCATCGGTGAATATTTTTTATAATATCAAAGACACACAATGCTGGGAACTGCAGTACATGATGTCTCATCTGTAATTACAAGCACATCACCAACGTTCACAATCCTGCACCCATCTCAGATCCTCCGCAGCGTATGGAGCTCTGCAGACGGGGATTCTGTCACCGCACTGGTGGTTCAGATGAATCAAAGTCTAGTGATATGATGAGTAATGAATGGCATCATCGCCCACAGTTTTTATTTATCACAATAACATTTTCTTGAAAACTTCATCAAAATGATATTTTGCATATGAGATATCCAGTGGTTTAACTTTGGCAAATGTTAAAAAGTGTGACGTCAGCTGAGTTACTGGAGTCAGCCGCAGGTGCCCGGTGGGACAGTGCGCGCCCCACGCTGCAGGAGGGCCGAGCGGGAGTCAGCCGCAGGTGCCCGGTGGGACAGTGCGCGCCCCACGCTGCAGGAGGGCCGAGCGGGAGTCAGCCGCAGGTGCCCGGTGGGACAGTGCGCGCCCCACGCTGCAGGAGGGCCGAGCGGGGTGCTCAGGTATCTGCAAAGGTGGATACAGCTTCAAAGCCATTCACAGCAAATGTGGACAAAACGAAATCCACATTCTATTATCCACCTGTGAATCAGTCTTATCTCAGAGTGGCAGGCTAATCTATACTTTCACAAAAATGCCTCTTCTGCCATTGAAAACTGCAAATACCGAGCCTGTTTCCAAGGTAACATCAAGCTATCAAGGTTAAACGAGAACGACAGAGAAGATAGAGATAATCCCAGTAACAAAGTAAATATATACATAACTCATTCTTACATTTATTTGTTTATGTAACTGTAATATGAGCCCCATTACTTCTGCGACTTTGGCCGAAAAATACAACTCAGAATGTTTTCATCCAAACAGTGTTTTTTTCTTAGCGGTGAGATTTTTGTAGGAGTTGAAGCTTCAGAGCACAGCCCTCCCAAGATGCCACCAACAACTGAAAACTTTCCGACCAACGTCAGTGTTAGACTCCACCTCCTGGGCCCAAACAGGCATGGCACAAGATATGCTATGGGTCAGGGTAAGACAGTGATGAGAGAGGTAGAAGGGTACAGGGTGGTATGGCTGCTTAGCTTCAGCAGTGTGACAGTAGAAGGGTACAGGGTGGTGTGGCTGCTTAGCTTCAGCAGTGTGACAGTAGAAGGGTACAGGGTGGTGTGGCTGCTTAGCTTCAGCAGTGTGACAGTAGAAGGGTACAGGGTGGTGTGGCTGCTTAGCTTCAGCAGTGTGACAGTAGAAGGGTACAGGGTGGTGTGGCTGCTTAGCTTCAGCAGTGTGACAGTAGAAGGGTACAGGGTGGTGTGGCTGCTTAGCTTCAGCAGTGTGACCATAGAAGGGTACAGGGTGGTATGGCTGCTTAGCTTCAGCAGTGTGACAATAGAAGGGTACAGTGTGGTATGGCTGCTTAGCTTCAGCAGTGTGACCGTAGAAGGGTACAGGGTGATGTGGCTGCTTAGCTTCAGCAGTGTGACAGTAGAAGGGTACAGGGTGGTGTGGCTGCTTAGCTTCAGCAGTGTGACAGTAGAAGGGTACAGGGTGGTGTGGCTGCTTAGCTTCAGCAGTGTGACAGTAGAAGGGTACAGGATGGTGTGGCTGCTTAGCTTCAGCAGTGTGACAGTAGAAGGGTACAGGGTGGTGTGGCTGCTTAGCTTCAGCAGTGTGACAGTAGAAGGGTACAGGGTGGTATGGCTGCTTTGCTTCAGCAGTGTGACAGTAGAAGGGTACAGGGTGGTGTGGCTGCTTAGCTTCAGCAGTGAGACAGAAGGGTACAGGGTGGTGTGGCTACTTAGCTTCAGCAGTGTGACAGTAGAAGGGTACAGGGTGGTGTGGCTGCTTAGCTTCAGCCGTGTGACAGTAGAAGGGTACAGGGTGGTGTGGCTACTTAGCTTCAGCAGTGTGACAGTAGAAGGGTACAGGGTGGTGTGGCTGCTTAGCTTCAGCAGTGTGACAGTAGAAGGGTACAGGGTGGTGTGGCTGCTTAGCTTCAGCAGTGTGACAGTAGAAGGGTACAGGGTGGTGTGGCTGCTTAGCTTCAGCAGTGTGACAGTAGAAGGGTACAGGGTGGTGTGGCTGCTTAGCTTCAGCAGTGTGACAGTAGAAGGGTACAGGGTGGTGTGGCTGCTTAGCTTCAGCAGTGTGACAGTGGAAGGGTACAGGGTGGTGTGGTTGCTGGTGCAGTTATGTGCAAGTTCTATTTCTTCATATCTATGCAAAGCACCCAGAGCTAGAAATCGAGCGTTTGGAATTAATAATTATGTTGTAACATTTTAATGAAGGCATCAGCAAAATTAATCTTTTGACCTTCTTGTGTACTTTTACTCAGACGAATGGTCTTGCTTATTAGACATTTGAAAATTCAATAACGTTAGTGCTTTGGGAAGCTTTAAATAAACAGCTAATTTTTTTAATGTGTGTACAGTGCAGAGAGGAGCAGAGCAGTGGCTGAGAGGAGCAGAGCAGTGCAGAGAGGAGCAGAGCAGTGCAGAGAGGAGCAGAGCAGTGGCTGAGAGGAGCAGAGCAGGGGCTAAGAGGAGCAGAGCAGAGCAGAAAGGAGCAGAGCAGTGCAGAGAGGTGCAGAGCAGAGAGGAGCAGAGCAGTGCAGAGAGGAGCAGAGCAGTGCAGAGAGGAGCAGAGCAGTGCAGAGAGGAGCAGAGCAGGGGCTGAGAGGAGCAGTGCAGAGAGGAGCAGAGCAGAAAGGAGCAGAGCAGTGCAGAGAGGAGCAGAGCAGTGGCTGAGAGGAGCAGAGCGGTGCAGAGAGGAGCAGAGCAGTGGCTGAGAGGAGCAGAGCAGAGCAGAGAGGAGCAGAGCAGAGCAGAAAGGAGCAGAGCAGTGCAGAGAGGAGCAGAGCAGAGCAGAAAGGAGCAGAGCAGTGGCTGAGAGGAGCAGAGCAGTGCAGAGAGGAGCAGAGCAGTGGCTGAGAGGAGCAGAGCAGTGCAGAGAGGAGCAGAGCAGTGGCTGAGAGGAGCAGAGCAGAGCAGAGAGCTGAAGCTGAATTTACAGACAAACAACTGATGATTCACCTACAGACACACATATGGACCCGTTTGTTTTTATGCTCAGGCAGCAGCAATGGGAGCAAATCACTATATTGTCTATGTACTATATATTATACCATATTTTCAATTTTAAGGAATTTATCTTTAAATATATTCAAGTATCATGGAGTTTTCAACTTAAACTTAAGTTTATGGATCCTTTTTTTTTACAGTTCATAAAATGTTTCTTTGCAAATCAATGAAAAACCTAAAAGTGACACTGAACAGAAAAAGATGAAATGATCCCATGCAAAGCGTTCTGATTCAGAGCAGTGCGGAAATGGCTCAGTGTGACTCAAATCAGCTGCTCAGTTTGAAAAGAAAATTCTGCCTATTTCCGTGTGTCTATGAAGCCTTCTGAACCCCATTTGCACAGCGACACATGCGGGAGCTGCAGGGAGGCCCTGCGCCCTGCGCCCTGCACCCTGCACCCTGCGCCCTACCCCCTACGCAGCCACACACACATACATCATCCTGTCACAGTTTTCCTGTTTTTATAGGTTAATGAATGAGAAGAAATGGAGTGTATACACACATAAATCTTAATTCATACATCATTTCTCATGCCATGAATTCACCAGAAGGCTCGCGGTCAAAGATGGCAACTGCCAAACATCTGCCTCCCTGACTGAGTGGAGCCTAATTGTGCGTGCGTGCATGTGTGTGTGCGTGCGTGCGTGTCTGCCTGTGCCTGTGTATTGTGTTTTAAAGCGTGTGCATGTATGCGTGTGTGCGCTTGCCTGTGTATTGTGTTTTGTGCGTGCGTCTACCTGTGCCTGTGTATTCTGTTTTGTGCGTACGTGTGTACGTGTGAGTGAGTGTGTGTGTGCATCTGCCTGTGTCTGTGCCTGTGTATTGTGTGTGTCTGTGCCTGTGCCTGTGTATTGTGCATGTCTGTGTCTGTGCCTGTGTATTGTGCATGTCTGTGTCTGTGCCTGTGTATTGTGTGTGTCTGTGCCTATGCCTGTGTGTCGTGTCTGCCTGTGCCTGTGTATTGTGTGTGTCTGTGCCTGTGCCTGTGTATTGTGTGTGTCTGTGCCTGTGCCTGTGTGTCGTGTCTGCCTGTGCCTGTGGATTGTGTGTGTCTGCCTGTGTCTGTGTTTTATGTGTGTCTGTGTCTGTACCTGTGTCTGTGTTTTATGTGTGTCTGTGTCTGTACCTGTGCCTGTGTATTATGTGTGTCTGTGCCTGTGTCTGTGTATTATGTGTGCCTGTTTCTGTGCCTGTGTATTATGTGTGTCTGTGCCTGTGCCTATTATGTGTGCCTGTGTCTGTGCCTGTGTATTGTGTGTGTCTGTGCCTGTGTATTATGTTTTAAAGTTGAATTTACTGTGCTAAATCCAAGAACTCGTGTCTCTCTCTTTTCTGCTCTCTCACTCTAATAGTGTTCATCTCTGACGGCTCATTCTGGAATGTCTCTCTCTCCCTCTCTCTCTCTCTCTCTCACACACACACAGTGAATCCCCCCACCACAGACATGCTATCTGACAACAGAAAGACCACAGACACGCAATCTGACCACAGTAAGACCACAGACATGCTATCTGACTACAGTAAGACCATAGATGCTGCGGTTGAATAGAGTAAGACCATAAATGTGGTGGTTGATTGCAGTAAAACCATAGATGCACAGTTTGACTACAGACAGATCACAGATATATGTTATAACTGCAGACCAATCGTGGGGCATCGCTGGCACTCAGTGTGTAAGGTCCTCATTCCCAAACTGTAGCTGCAGGATATCACTGAAAAGAACATATCCCATAATCCACTTAGCTCTGGAGGCCTACGGACAAAAAGTCATTCCAGAACAATAACCAAATAAATAATACCATCACTTTTTCCTGAACAATTTTAAAAATTCATACCCTCAACATAATCACAGCCAATGCATACGGACGGTGATGAAAGTTTAATTCAGGGTTTTGGTGTGATCTGTGTGAGGAGGTGCAGAGTGTGGGAGGTGAGCAGGTCGGGGGAGGCAGGCAGGCAGAGTCTGTCACACAGCCACACTCTTCTGCCTGCTGGCTGAAAGGTCTAAATAAAGACCGTCAGACGCACCCCACTTATTTAGCATACACTTCACATTCATTTAATCAGACCCTTCAGCACAATTACATAACCTCATGCTTTACATTATGCATCTGCTAAGGAGCAGAGAGGGACACGGTAATGGGCCTAAATAAAAGACCAGTGCTGTAACTGGAGTCACGTATCCACAGCCACTAAAATCTCACACAAACTCAAACTGCTCTCATGCTTGTTTGCTGCCAACATAATCAGTTTCAAAAAGCTTGCCAAAAAACCTATTTTTCATTTTAATGACAAAAATTCTGTAATTCCCTAACATGGACAGCAGCAGTGTAACCCGTCCTCAGAACTGCAGACCATTCACTGCTCCTGTAGTATGACAAGTATCGGAGTCACACTGCTCTCACTCACAGTTAGCACTGTAACCGCTGAGCTACAAGCCCAGCTCCCTAACCATTATACTACACTGTAACCTCTGAGCTACAAGCCCAGCTCCCTAACCATTATACTACACTGTAACCTTTGAGCTACAAGCCCAGCTCCCTAACCATTATACTACACTGTAACCTCTGAGCTACAAGCCCAGCTCCCTAACCATTACACTACACTGTAACCTCTGAGCTACAAGCCCAGCTCCCTAACCATTATACTACACTGTAACCTTTGAGCTACAAGCCCAGCTCCCTAACCATTATACTACACTGTAACCTTTGAGCTACAAGCCCAGCTCCCTAACCATTACACTACACTGTAACCTCTGAGCTACAAGCCCAGCTCCCTAACCATTACACTACACTGTAACCTCTGAGCTACAAGCCCAGCTCCCTAACCATTACACTACACTGTAACCTCTAAGCTACAAGCCCAGCTCCCTAACCATTATACTACACTGTAACCTCTGAGCTACAAGCCCAGCTCCCTAACCATTACACTACACTGTAACCTCTGAGCTACAAGCGCAGCTCCCTAACCATTACACTACACTGTAACCTCTGAGCTACAAGCCCAGCTCCCTAACCATTATACTACACTGTAACCTCTGAGCTACAAGCCCAGCTCCCTAACCATTATACTACACTGTAACCTCTGAGCTACAAGCCCAGCTCCCTAACCATTATACTACACTGTAACCTCTGAGCTACAAGCCCAGCTCCCTAACCATTATACTACACTGTAACCTCTGAGTTACAAGCCCAGCTCCCTAACCATTATACTACACTGTAACCTCTGAGCTACAAGCCCAGCTCCCTAACCAATTCACTACACTGTAACCTCTGAGCTACAAGCCCAGCTCCCTAACCATTACACTACACTGTAACCTCTGAGCTACAAGCCCAGCTCCCTAACCATTACACTACACTGTAACCTCTGAGCTACAAGCCCAGCTCCCTAACCATTATACTACACTGTAACCTCTGAGTTACAAGCCCAGCTCCCTAACCATTATACTACACTGTAACCTCTGAGCTACAAGCCCAGCTCCCTAACCAATTCACTACACTGTAACCTCTGAGCTACAAGCCCAGCTCCCTAACCATTACACTACACTGTAACCTCTGAGCTACAAGCCCAGCTCCCTAACCATTACACTACACTGTAACCTCTGAGCTACAAGCCCAGCTCCCTAACCATTACACTGCACTGTAACCTCTGAGCTACAAGCCCAGCTCCCTAACCATTACACTACACTGTAACCTCTGAGCTACAAGCGCAGCTCCCTAACCGTTACACTACACTGTAACCTCTGAGCTACAAGCCCAGCTCCCTAACCATTATACTACACTGTAACCTCTGAGCTACAAGCCCAGCTCCCTAACCATTATACTACACTGTAACCTCTGAGCTACAAGCCCAGCTCCCTAACCATTATACTACACTGTAACCTCTGAGCTACAAGCCCAGCTCCCTAACCATTATACTACACTGTAACCTCTGAGTTACAAGCCCAGCTCCCTAACCATTATACTACACTGTAACCTCTGAGCTACAAGCCCAGCTCCCTAACCAATTCACTACACTGTAACCTCTGAGCTACAAGCCCAGCTCCCTAACCATTACACTACACTGTAACCTCTGAGCTACAAGCCCAGCTCCCTAACCATTACACTACACTGTAACCTCTGAGCTACAAGCCCAGCTCCCTAACCATTACACTGCACTGTAACCTCTGAGCTACAAGCCCAGCTCCCTAACCATTACACTACACTGTAACCTCTGAGCTACAGGTACTTGAAGTCTGAAATTTCAGACTGAAGTCTGTCGGTGTAAAAAGTGCAGAGCCGGTTCTGTTCTGGAGCAGCCCGTCTGAGAGAGAATAACAGCTTGTGTTTGGGCTTGCTGGACTGTGGGCTGGACCTCTCTCAGGATCAGCAAGAAGAAACTCTGTTTATTTCTGTTTCATGATGTACGCCCACATTGAGCAAATACAGCCTCCTGGCCCGTCTCTCCATGGCTCTTAACACAGGCTGTTGTCCCCATATTTTGCAATGATAAAACACGCGTCAGGAAGTCTTTCATCCAAGTCTTGTGGGTGTTTCTCATTGTATGGCTGGTGCATGAACCTCAGATATGCTAAAAGAGTAAAGCTGAGTCAGTCGACATTGTTTTTCTGAATGTTTCCTTGATTTATTGTGTTGAATCTGGCATTAGGCAGTCACGGCTGGCACTATGAATTATGAAAATTCCTCACATCTCCTTGGATTCTGCAACAAATACAGCAAGTCAGCTCTGTCTTAGGAGCCCTCAGGCAGAGTCACTCACAGACCGGTGTTCATGCCAGCGGCCTTGCCACCCTGCAGAACCTGCCCGAGCTCAGCTCTGCTGCTAGAATCAAGAGACCCTCCCTCCCCCAGGATCCAATTAACCCCAATGCAATGACAGGGACACTGTGCTGCAGGAGGGGCCATCCTGTGGATGAGATGTTAAACTGAACTTCTGATCCATTACACTCCCCGCCCATGCTGATGGTCGGCACTGCTGTAGAGCACCGTGCTGTCATCTCACCTGTCTGAATACCGTGAGGGAACACCGTGAGGGAACACTGAGGGAACACTGTGAGGGAACACCGTGAGGGAACACCGTGAGGGAACACCGTGAGGGAACACCGTGAGGGAATACTCTGAGGGAACACTGTGAGGGAACACTGTGAGGGAACACTGTGAGGGAATACTCTGAGGGAACACTGTGAGGGAACACCGTGAGGGAACACCGTGAGGGAACACCATGAGGGAACACCATGAGGGAATACTCTGAGGGAACACTGTGAGGGAACACTGTGAGGGAACACTCTGAGGGAACACTGTGAGGGAACACCGTGAGGGAACACCGTGAGGGAATACTCTGAGGGAACACCGTGAGGGAACACTGTGAGGGAATACTCTGAGGGAACACTGTGAGGGAACACCGTGAGGGAACACCGTGAGGGAACACCGTGAAGGAACACCGTGAGGGAACACTGTGAGGGAACACCGTGAGGGAACACTGTGAGGGAATACTCTGAAGGAACACTGTGAGGGAACACTGTGAGGGAACACCGTGAGGGAACACTGTGAGGGAATACTGTGAGGGAACACAGTGAGGGAACACTGTGAGGGAACACCATGAGGGAACACCGTGAGGGAACACTGTTAGGGAACACTGTGAGGGAACACTCTAAGGCAGAGAGTGGAGATGTAGGACCTCATGGTGCTGGTGTCTTTCACAGGGTTTAGTCTCTGCCTTCCTTGCTGCCACTTGGGACTTAATGCACTTTGAATTGTAAGTCACTCTGGATAACAGCATCTGCAAAATACCTTTACTGTACTGCCGTGTAATGAGACTGTCGTGTACTGTAATGTAATGAGACTGTAGTGTAGTGTACTGTAATGTAATGTAATGAGACTGTAGTGTACTGTAATGTAATGAGACTGTAGTGTACTGCCATGTAATGAGACTGTAGTGTACTGTAATGTAATGAGACTGTAGTGTAGTGTACTGTAATGTAATGAGACTGTAGTGTACTGTAATGTAATGAGACTGTCGTGTACTGTAATGTAATGAGACTGTAGTGTACTGCCATGTAATGAGACTGTAGTGTACTGTAATGTAATGAGACTGTAGTGTAGTGTACTGTAATGTAATGAGACTGTAGTGTATTGTAATGTAATGAGACTGTCGTGTACTGTAATGTAATGAGACTGTCGTGTACTGTAATGTAATGAGACTGTAGTGTAGTGTACTGTAATGTAATGTAATGAGACTGTAGTGTACTGTAATGTAATGAGACTGTAGTGTACTGCCATGTAATGAGACTGTAGTGTACTGTAATGTAATGAGACTGTAGTGTACTGTAATGTAATGAGACTGTAGTGTACTGTAATGTAATGAGACTGTCGTGTACTGTAATGTAATGAGACTGTAGTGTACTGCCATGTAATGAGACTGTAGTGTACTGTAATGTAATGAGACTGTAGTGTAGTGTACTGTAATGTAATGAGACTGTAGTGTATTGTAATGTAATGAGACTGTCGTGTACTGTAATGTAATGAGACTGTAGTGTAGTGTACTGTAATGTAATGTAATGAGACTGTAGTGTAGTGTACTGTAATGTAATGAGACTGTAGTGTATTGTAATGTAATGAGACTGTCGTGTACTGTAATGTAATGAGACTGTAGTGTAGTGTACTGTAATGTAATGAGACTGTAGTGTATTGTAATGTAATGAGACTGTCGTGTACTGTAATGTAATGAGACTGTAGTGTACTGTAATGTAATGAGACTGTAGTGTAGTGTACTGTAATGTAATGAGACTGTAGTGTACTGTAATGTAATGAGACTGTCGTGTACTGTAATGTAATGAGACTGTAGTGTACTGTAATGTAATGAGACTGTAGTGTACTGCCATGTAATTAAACTGTAGTGTACTGTAATGTAATGAGACTGTAGTGTACTGTAATGTAATGTAATGAGACTGTAGTGTACTGTAATGTAATGAGACTGTCGTGTAGTGTACTGTAATGTAATGAGACTGTAGTGTACTGTAATGTAATGTGAAGCATTGTCTCCCAAACAGGACAGAATCTGTTCTGAATGCAGTAACGTATGTCATGGCATGTTGGAAATCATTTTAGGAGGGATGCAGAAAATTGAATTCATTTGGCCAAATGATCACACTGTCACTGATACGTTTATTTTCAGCCTGGGACCCCTGCGTAATCAAACTTTATCAAACTATAGGATGTGATATTCAGCTGAGGAAAACGCCAGGATGAGTCAAAGATTTTAAAGAGCTGTTTGGCCCGACAGGCCGAACTTGTAGGAGGATGAAATCTCTCACTTATCTAAATTCTGTCACACCGTGTAATTTCAGAAAATGTTAGCTTGACGCATTCAGATTTCCATCTTTAATGGGCCAGAACACACCAGCCTCTGGCCCCAGTCTGAGAGACACAGCTGATCCGGGCCTGATCCCAGCGTAACAACTGGCAGCGGAGACAAACAAAGGCAGCTTTACGATGCTCGATGTTTGTGTGGAGCTGAACTCTGACGCAGTCTTCACTGTGGGAATCAGGAAAGAACACTTTTAAAACGAGCACATCTGACTTAAGTTTTATACTGTAAGAACACAAGTGTGGCTGGTTGGAAGTTGTAAGGACAGAGATGGGGTTTGGGGGTGGGGAGGTTGCTCAATGGCAGACTGAACTAAATGAAATATATTCTCAATAATATTCATAACATTACATAAAACAGACTACCCATGCTACTGTTCTGTGCTGATAAGGGGGCAGACATTAGTCTGTCATAACCAGCACAGATTCATCTGTCCCCAGCAGTCTGCCTCAGCTCAGCCTGTCTGACCCGTTACACACACTTCTCTTCATATTTATCAGGGTTCTTTCATTTGATCTGTTTGATTTAATCACCATTTATTTTGTGAAATTTGTATTGATTACTCATTGGTCTGGGCTGTGTTTTTAAGCGAAATGGTTCCCCAGTGTGATACATTCTTTCCACTGCTTGCTTGCCTGCTTGCTGATTGGTTGATTGTTGGCGAGGCTGACGGAGTGGATTGTGATGTAAAGTGATGCGTTAAAGCCCAGATGAAGACATGTCATTACCCTGTTTACATATGAAGAGCTCCAGACTGATGTGCGTATCACCCGTGTGCACACACTGCAGTCTCTGATGTACACATCATTACCCTGCCCTGATAGCCGGGCTCAGGGGCTGGAGTACGCTGGAGAGGTTTGTTAAGTGTGTAATCAGCGCGTGCCGCCTGTCTGATCTCCTCATGCATGTCGCGTGCGTTTAAGCGTGTGCCCAGCTGCACCTGCTGTGTGTCGCTGCGGCGCGGGCTGAATGAGTGATGTGGGCGTATGGAGCGGAGGTGAGTCGGAGTGAACATGGTTAATGTGCTGTTTAATGTGATCGGCGCGTTTGACGGCGTGCTGGAAAAACAGTCAGGATTGATGAATGGCAGATCCTCTGGCTGTGGGCTGGCAGATTCATTTCCCCCGGCCACGGCTCCACGCCCTCCCCCATGGGGCACAATTTATAGGGCTGGGTCAGCTGATCAAGTACCGCGCGCACACACATACACACACACACACACACACACACACACTCACACACACACACATACACACACACACTCTCTCACACACACATACACACACACACACACACACACACACACTCACACACACACACACACACACACAAGCTCAAAGATCTGGTGAAACCTGAGAATTCATGCCTTTATTTTTAGGGTAGTTTGCTGTAATACCTGAAAATAATACCTTTTTTAAACTATGTTTAATATTTATGAAGGAATATAGGTTGACTGCTTTTGTCAAGCAGTACCCTACCTGGGAATCAAACCTGCAACCTCTGAGTTAGGAGCCCTGTACCCATGACACTGTGCTGATGTAGCGCTTGGGGCCAGTGGATGGCATGTTCAGCATTCACACAGAAAACGCAGTGACAGAGTGAGGAATGACCCTGAGTTTACTCTCACTGAATGAGTCAACAGACCAATCTGCGTAACAGGGCAATCAGCTTAAACTTAACCCCACCCCCGAGGCCCCTCCCTCCCCGGCCCTGCAGATCACAGCGCAGTGTGGAAAAGCTCCGTAATGAAAATGTTACAGGCTAAATACATTCTGTAGAAGTAAAGGCCATGACGAGCCTTACATTAATTCAGCTGTCAGCTGTGGAGCAAAGAAAAACATCTGGTGAGAAAATGGCAGAAGAACCCTGCAGGGAGGGGGCCATGTGCCGTGTAAAGGGGGGGGGCGGGGGGGGTTATTGATCTGCGTTCTACTTCTCCTCTGAGTGCACAGGCCAACAGCACTGTCTGTACTGCACTGCTCTGGTACAGGGGGAGTCTGTACTGCACACTGCTATAGTACAGGGGGAGTCTGTACTGCACACTGCTCTGGCGCAGGGGGAGTCTGTACTGCACACTGCTCTGGTACAGGGGGAGTCTGTACTGCACACTGCTCTGGCACAGGGGGAGTCTGTACTGCACACTGCTCTGGCACAGGGGGAGTCTGTACTGCACACTGCTATGGTACAGGGGGAGTCTGTACTGCACTGCTCTGGCACAGGGGGAATCTGTACTGCACTGCTCTGGTATGGGGGAGTGTGTACTGCACACTGCTATGGCACAGGGGGAGTCTGTACTGCACACTGCTCTGGTACAGGGGGAGTGTGTACTGCACTGCTCTGGCACAGGGGGAGTCTGTACTGCACTGCTCTGGTACAGGGGGAGTGTGTACTGCACACTGCTCTAGCACAGGGGGAGTGTGTACTGCACACTGCTCTGGTACAGGGGGAGTCTGTACTGCACACTGCTCTGGTAGAGGGTGGTCTGTACTGCACACTGCTCTGGCACAGGGGGAGTCTGTACTGCACACTGCTCTGGTACAGGGGGAGTCTGTACTGCACACTGCTCTGGTACAGGGGGAGTCTGTACTGCACACTGCTCTGGTACAGGGGGAGTCTGTACTGCACACTGCTCTGGTACAGGGGGAGTCTGTACTGCACACTGCTCTGGTACAGGGGGAGTCTGTACTGCACTGCTCTGGTACAGGGGGAGTCTGTACTGCACACTGCTCTGGTACAGGGGGAGTGTGTACTGCACACTGCACTGGTACAGGGGGAGTCTGTACTGCACTGCTCTGGTACAGGGGGAGTGTGTACTGCACACTGCTCTGGTACAGGGGGAGTGTGTACTGCACACTGCTCTGGCACAGGGGGAGTCTGTACTGCACACTGCTCTAGCACAGGGGGAGTGTGTACTGCACACTGCTCCGGTACAGGGGGAGTGTGTACTGCACACTGCTATGGCACAGGGGGAGTCTGTACTGCACACTGCTCTGGTACAGGGGGAGTCTGTACTGCACACTGCTCTGCTATAGGGGGAGTCTGTACTGCACACTGCTCTGATACAGGGGGAGTCTGTACTGCACACTGCTCTGATACAGGGGGAGTCTGTACTGCACACTGCTCTGGCACAGGGGGAGTCTGTACTGCACACTGCCCTGGTACAGGGGGAGTCTGTACTGCACACTGCTCTGGCACAGGGGAGTGTGTACTGCACACTGCTCTGGTACAGGGGGAGTCTGTACTGCACACTGCTCTGGTACAGGGGGAGTCTGTACTGCACTGCTCTGGTACAGGGGGAGTGTGTACTGCACTGCTCTGGTACAGGGGGAGTCTGTACTGCACACTGCTCTGGCACAGGGGGAGTCTGTACTGCACACTGCTATGGTACAGGGGGAGTCTGTACTGCACTGCTCTCGCACAGGGGGAGTCTGTACTGCACTGCTCTGGTATGGGGGAGTGTGTACTGCACACTGCTATGGCACAGGGGGAGTCTGTACTGCACACTGCTCTGGTACAGGGGGAGTCTGTACTGCACTGCTCTGGCACAGGGGGAGTGTGTACTGCACACTGCTCTGGTACAGGGGGAGTGTGTACTGCACACTGCTCTGGTACAGGGGGAGTCTGTACTGCACACTGCTCTGCGGGGGAGTCTGTACTGCACACTGCTCTGATACAGGGGGAGTCTGTACTGCACACTGCTCTGGTACAGGGGGAGTCTGTACTGCACACTGCTCTGGCACAGGGGGAGTCTGTACTGCACACTGCTCTGGTACAGGGGGAGTCTGTACTGCACACTGCTCTGGCACAGGGGAGTGTGTACTGCACACTGCTCTGGTACAGGGGGAGTCTGTACTGCACACTGCTCTGGTACAGGGGGAGTCTGTACTGCACACTGCTCTGGGACAGGGGGAGTCTGTACTGCACACTGCTCTGCTATAGGGGGAGTCTGTACTGCACACTGCTCTGGCACAGGGGGAGTCTGTACTGCACACTGCTCTAACACAGGGGGAGTCTGTACTGCACACTGCTCTGGTACAGGGGGAGTCTGTACTGCACACTGCTCTGGTACAGGGGGAGTCTGTACTGCACACTGCTCTAGCACAGGGGGAGTGTGTACTGCACACTGCTCTGGTACAGGGGGAGTGTGTATTGCACACTGCTCTGGTACAGGGGGAGTCTGTACTGCACACTGCTCTGCTATAGGGGGAGTCTGTACTGCACACTGCTCTGGCACAGGGGGAGTCTGTACTGCACACTGCTCTAGCACAGGGGGAGTGTGTACTGCACACTGCTCTGGTGCAGGGGGAGTGTGTACTGCACACTGCTCTGGCACAGGGGGAGTCTGTACTGCACACTGCTCTGGTACTGGGGGAGTCTGTACTGCACACTGCTCTGGTACAGGGGGAGTCTGTACTGCACACTGCTCTGGTACAGGGGGAGTCTGTACTGCACACTGCTCTGGCACAGGGGGAGTCTGTACTGCACTGCTCTGGCACAGGGGGAGTCTGTACTGCACACTGCTCTGGTATGGGGGAGTCTGTACTGCACTGCTCAGGCACAGGGGGAGTCTGTACTGCACACTGCTCTGGTACAGGGGGTGTCTGTACTGCACACTGCTCTGGTACAGGGGGAGTCTGTACTGCACTGCTCTGGCACAGGGGGAGTCTGTACTGCACACTGCTCTGGTACAGGGGGAGTCTGTACTGCACTGCTCTGGCACAGGGGGAGTCTGTACTGCACACGTCTGTACAGTGCCTTAAAAGGATGCAGACTGTGGGGCCCATCCACACACTGGAGCAGTGCCTTAACAGGATGCAGGCCGTGGGGCCCATCCAAACACTGGAACAGTGCCTTAACAGGATGCAGACCGTGGGGCCCATCCACACACTGGAGCAGTGCCTTAACAGGATGCAGACTGTGGGGCCCATCCACACACTGGAACAGTGCCTTAAATGGATGCAGGCCGTGGGGCCCATCCAAACACTGGAACAGTGCCTTAACAGGATGCAGACCGTGGGGCCCATCCACACACTGGAACAGTGCCTTAAATGGATGCAGGCCGTGGGGCCCATCCAAACACTGGAACAGTGCCTTAACAGGATGCAGACCGTGCGGCCCATCCACACACTGGAACAGTGCCTTAACAGGATGCAGACCGTGGGGCCCATCCACACACTGGAACAGTGCCTTAACAGGATGCAGACTGTGGGGCCCATCCACACACTGGAACAGTGCCTTAAAAGGATGCAGACTGTGGGGCCCATCCACACACTGGAGCAGTGCCTTAACAGGATGCAGACTGTGGGGCCCATCCACACACTGGAACAGTGCCTTAAATGGATGCAGGCCGTGGGGCCCATCCAAACACTGGAACAGTGCCTTAACAGGATGCAGACTGTGGGGCCCATCCACACACTGGAACAGTGCCTTAACAGAATGCAGACTGTGGGGCCCATCCACACACTGGAACAGAGCCTTAACAGGATGCAGACCATTGGGCCCATCCACACACTGGAACAGTGCCTTAAAAGGATGCAGACTGTGGGGCCCATCCACACACTGGAACAGGGCCTTAAAAGGATGCAGACCGTGGGGCCCATCCACACAATGGAGCAGGGCCTTAACAGGATGCTGACTGTGGGGCCCATCCACACACTGGAACAGTGCGTTAACACTCTGAACACTCATAAGCCATTTCTCTTTCTCTCTCTTGGTCCCTTGCTCCAACTCTCTCTCTCTCTCTCTCTCTCTCATACACACACAGCATTACAGTTCCATATTAAAGGGTTTTTCCTGGAGTTGAAACCTCTCTAAAGTGGGCAGAGTATAGGTTTGATCAAGGCTTCCAGCACTGTGACACTTTCTGTGAGTCTGACTTCACTGATCTCAGAAAGCCTTTTCCCACTAAAACCCTCCGTCTCGCATCTCTTGGGTTGCCATGGGCAACAGCAGTGTGTCTCCCACCATCTCTGTTCTCACACCTTGGGCTCCTCACCTCATCGCCATGGCAATGTTTCATTGACTGGCATGGGCTGGGCATGTCACAGCGAGATCCTGATCAACCCCGCACATGTGTGTGAGAGTGTGTGTGAGCCTGTGTGTGTGTGTGTGTGTGTGTGTGTGTGTGTGTGTGTGTATGTGCATTTTAGTGTGTGTGTGTGAGTGTGTGTGTCTGTGTTTGTATGTACATGTTAGTGTGTGAGGGTGTGTGTGTGTGTTTGTATGTGCATGTTAGTGTGTGTGTGTGTGAGTGTGTGTGTTTGTATGTGCTCTTCGTGTGTGTGTGTGTGTGTATGTATGTGCATGTTAGTGTGTGTGAGTGTGTGTGTGTGCATGTGAGTATGTGTGAGTGTGTGTGTGTGGGTGTGTGTGTGAGTGTGTGTGAGAGTGTGAGTGAGTGTGTGTGAGTGTGTGCGAGTGTGTATGTGAGCGTGTGTGTGAGTGTGTGTGTGTGTGTGCAAGTGTGGTGGAGTGCGAGTGAGTGTGTGTGAGTGGGTGTGTGCGGTGTGTGCGTTGTGTGACGAGTGGAGTGTGTGTGTGTGTGGTGAGTGTGTGTGTGAGTTTGTATGTGCATGTTAGTGGGTGTGGTGTGTGTATGTGTGTGTGTGAGTTGTGAGGTGAGTGTGTTTTTGTGAGTGTGAGTGTGTGTTTGTATGTGCGTGTGTGTGTGTGAGTGTGTGTTGGAATTAGATCCAAAGGCTCAGTGGTCCATGTGTTCATCCCTCCCTCCTCTTGTTCCTCTCGTTCCTCTCTCCTCCTCCGCTGTGGTTCAGTGTTTGTGGGCTGGTTCGGCCGGAACGTTTCCCTGCCAGACAGAAATTAGGCCAGCGGAGCCTCTACACTGACCCAGCCCAAACGGACCACCCCTCGCCCCCTCCACCCCCAACACTCAACCCCCTCCACCCCACCCTCCTCCTCTTTAACAGGGATAAATTCATGCCTTGTCTCCAGCAGGTTATGGGATGTTAATGGGCAGATTACTTTTGTCAGTTCTGTGCATCTGAGCGTAAGCCCTGAGCAGAGTGGAGCTCAGCCGTGTGTGAGCTGTTTTAAATGGCTTTGTGGAGCCGCTAATTCTCGTGCAGGAATGTAAAGTGATTTCAGGTATCCATGCTGTGAGCAGTGCTCAGCATGCTGATGAAAACAGCGTTAAAACCGTTCAGCCTGCCGACAAAAGCAGCGTTAAATCAAACTGAGAGTTAGAGGCACCGGAGAGGAGAGAGAGGGATACGTTCTGCCTCGCTCTCCCTCCCAGGGCAGGCTGAAAGCGTGGCTGTCAGGTGCTGGGTTTGACGTTTATCGAGAGGCTGCACACTCCAGTTGACGCACTCTCTCCTGTCTCTGACACATCTGCACATCACACACACACATCACACATTTCCACCACCAACACGCACGCCCTGCCCCTTTAAGCTCACTTCAGAGAAACAGGGCAATGTTTCTCTTTTTTATAAAAATCTTCTTCATCAAAGAAAACATAAAAATAGATGAATGAAAAAAAACAGCTCTTAAGAACAGAGGGTTTGACTGTCGAACATCTTGACTCCTGGTAGGGTGAAGCTTGTGATGGGAAACCAATCAGAATGAAAAGCGTTTGGAGTGTGGCCTAAGAGCGGCTATGTGCTGCCTGAGCAGAACGGTGTAGAAGTGTGAAATGTGATGGGGCATCTGAAAGGGGCTGAAATACTGGACTGTCCTGAGGAAGGATGACTGGTCACCCTGTCCTAAACCTTGCCCCGTAGGAGACTGTGTGCTCTTGGGCCCCTACACCTGCACAGGGCCCTACACCTGCATACACTTGCATAGGCCCCCTGTGTTTAATTCAGTCTGAAAATGAAGTACAAGTGTGTTATATTTCTCTGATATACAGTGTGTCAGTGTGTTATAACTGTCTGATATACAGTGTGTTATGTCCTTCTGATGTATTGTGTGTTATAGCGGTGTTATGTATAGTGTGTTATAGTGGTCTGATGGTAAGTGTGTTATAGCTGTGTTATAGCGACCTTAAGTTTTATTCTTTTTCCAACAATTTTTAACAGGATAGCATCTCTCTGTTCCCCTCGGGCAGAATAACCTGAGAAAGACCCTGCCTTCCTGTCATACACACTCAAATGCACACCATCACACACACACACACACATGCATATACAAACAGGTGTGTGGGCCCTGTGTGTGTGTGTTTGTGTTATATCACAGGGGCTCAGTGATAAGCTCCTCCCTCTAATGCTACACAGGCACATCAACACTCACAACAAAGAGTTTTTCATCATTTTGATTTTGTGTCACTGCATTTTCACCTGAACTAATAACGATTAAAACCAGTCGGAACTACTTTAAACACAGAGTATCAGACTAGGGAGTATCAGTCCAGGAGGGTCAAAGTGTTTGCCTGATTTGGGTGTGTTTCAGTGCTTAATTGCTTAATTTAAGCCATTGATTGGATACAAAGTCACACACTTTGGTTTCCTCTCAATCACTAGCCAATTTACACCCAGGACACAAAGCAAACTTGCTGACACTGCAGCCCTCTGAGATATCAGTGAGAAACTCCTGCTGTTTTTCTGCAAGGAGAGCAAAGTTTTCTACTGTTCTTTCACAATGCTCGTTTAGTGTAGCTCAGTCAAGGCTTGAAATACAATGTAGACAAATTTGAAATATAAGTTCAATAAATTGCAACAGATGCATCTACATCATCATCAGACTGAAATAGTTTAATAGTAAAGGTGTTATCTCAGAGTAGGTTTGGAATTTGCTTCAAGGTGGAGTGCAGAGAGCGATAAGAAGAATTTTCTATTTGGTCTGTGGAGTCCCCCAGGGACTCATGTTGGACCCTTTGCTCTTCCTTATTAAATTAAAAATCACAATGACAGCACCACACCGGCTCATCACCAGAATATTTTACAATAAAACACCTCAAATGTAAATTGAAGGTATTTTTGGAGGCTTTCATTAAGACACACTGTACATTGCATTTGGCGCGTTTGGATGTGTTTGATCTCGGGCTTGGAGACCAGAGGCAGATCTCAGCTGGCCAGGAGGATAAGGCTTTTGCCCCCTATTTGCACATCAAAGACAAAGAGAGGAGAGAAATTAAAGCAGAATAAAAGCATGGAACGAGAGGAGGAAGAGCACGGCAAACAGCAAACACATGGCAGTACGGCTTGTGTGTGGAGTGAAACTTGTTAATAATGATTTAAGATTATGTTGCCTGAAATTTAACCTTCTGAATGTTTTACTTGCAAACAGAAGATGACCTTATCCAGAGCAGCTAGCACAGCTTAAACTGCCTTTCATCATTCTCAACAGCACAATGGCTGTGCCCTGCCTGGCCACTGAACCTGCAACCTCTGAGTCACAGACCCTGCTCCCTAACCACTACATGACTAGGCCAAATCATTGTTTTATAACTCCGGATGAGAAAGTGGGACAGATTTGATGCTAATTCCAACAGTCACGGTAATGTCTAATAAACCTCATGACTGAAGTTGTCTGAATCAGATGTGACTGTCTCCATCACAGTGGGAATGCTGATGGTAATTGTATGAATAATATAATAACCACATTCCTCTCCTCCAGGTACAGGGAGGCTCAGGGGATTTCATTCAGAACTGCACTTTTTGCCAAGGAAGAAAAAACAATAATGCATACAGTATAATACAGTGCTACTCTGGGTTAGAGTATGGGTATATCCCTGCAGTGTTACTAATTATTTACTCACACACACACACACACTCACACACACAAATGAACACACTCACACGTTCTCACGAGGGGGTCACACATACACTAAATCACATAAACCTCACACACACAAGCACACACATTCACGGACTCACACACACACACGCACACACATTGACGGACTCACACACACACACACGCACACACATTGACGGACTCACACACACAAGCACACACATTCAAGGACTCACACACACAAGCACACACATTGACGGACTCACACACACAAGCACACACATTCACAGACAAGCACATACAAGCACACACACTCACAGACTCGCACACCCAAGCACACACATTCAAGGCTGGTACTCGTTGTTGAGCTCATGGCTGAAAGTGGAGCCCAGAATGTGGCGATACACGACGCTCTCAGAGGAGCTTCCCACACAGTGACAGCTGCAGAAGGGCCCACAGCAGCTCCCTAAGGGCCCTGAGCTGGAGGGGTCTCTTCTCATTTTAATTATTCAATATATGGATATAAGAGAGAGAGAGAAACAAACAACTAACCAAGCCGGTAGTCACCAAAAACACAAAACACACAAACCAAAAAATTCCCTCCTTCCCTGTGCAATGCTACAGCCAATCACATGTCTCCCCCAGAGTCTCTGCCCTCACGGTGCACTGCTACAGCCAATCACATGTCTCCCCCGGGGTCTCTGCCCTCCCTGTGCACTGCTACAGCCAATCACATGTCTCCCCCGGGGTCTCTGCCCTACCTGTGCACTGCTACAGCCAATCACATGTCTCCCCCAGAGTCTCTGCCCTACCTGTGCACTGCTACAGCCAATCACATGTCTCCCCCAGAGTCTCTGCCCTCCCGGTGCACTGCTACAGCCAATCACATGTCTCCCCCAGAGTCTCTACCCTACCTGTGCACTGCTACAGCCAATCACATGTCTCCCCCGGGGTCTCTGCCCTCCCTGTGCACTGCTACAGCCAATCACATGTCCCCCCCAGAGTCTCTGCCCTCCCAGGGCAACGATACAGCCAATCACATGTCCCCCCCAGAGTCTCTGCCCTCCCGGGGCAACGATACAGCCAATCACATGTCTCCCCCAGAGTCTCTGCCCTCCCAGGGCAACGCTACAGCCAATCACATGTCTCCCCCAGAGTCTCTGCCCTCCCAGGGCAGCGATACAGCCAATCGCATGTCTCCCTCCCAGGGTTTCCAGCCACAGCCAGCTGGTACAGGCCAGACTATGGGGACCATCCACACACTGGAACAGTGCTCTCAACAAGACTTCAGAAAATTATAAACCTAATCAATTATAAATACTGCCCTTGATCAGCCTCCACCTATAAATATGGTGACTGCATTCTTCTTGTGACAGTTGAGTTCTGTGAAGTTTCCTGTCCGGCACCATAATTGGTCCCCCATTGTGCAGTTCCCAGCTGCTGTGGTTACTGCCTCTGGTTGGTTCATAACCCCTGGTTTCAGGACCCTGAGTAAGGCTTTTCATACTTCACTGGTAACATCATATTTACTACATGGTGACTGCTTAATCTTTAATATTTAAATCCCTGTCAATATTTAATATTTGATTCAATAATTTGTATGGTTACACTGGCATGAAATATGTACGAATACATCTTGCGCAGAAGCTCGTGAGGACGGAAACGTTGCAGACTGCGGAGCTGGGGAGCCCCAGACCAGCACAGCTCAGCGGCTCCGCATTAGCTGTGAGGTTCTGTATTTCAGCTGGAAGTACGGATGCTCTTTGCCCGTCTGTTTATACAGCAGGATAGCTGCTGATGCGACTCGGGCGCCTGGGCTGAACCCCAAGCCTCCGAGTCCTGTTCCCTGACTGCTACACTACTCATTCTCCTGCCCTTCGACTAGCCACTGCTGCTCCGGGCCTGCTCAGTGAAGTGAGTGCAAAGCTGCTCGCTGCAATGGTGCCATGGGACGACGGCACTGTAAAAGCATAGCATCGTAACTGCATTCATACGCTGTGATGTGTCTTTGGGCTCCTGGGCACCCCCTTAGGTAAAAGAGGTGCCCTCTCCACCACCAGAGAGAGTACAGGAGCTCTGAAGACTAAAACAAAATTTCCCAACTTTTTTTCTAAATGTTTAAAGTACTGAAACTTTTATCATGCACCTGTAGGACTGATGTGAGGTTGTTGGGTCTGAGGTGATCAGGCTGTGATATGGACAGGCTTCCTCTTTTATCCATGCAGGTATCGACCAGCTGGCTCTCACCAGCATCCCAGGTAGAATTATTTACACCTGCCCATCCCAGGTGTGAGAGAGCAGGGGAAGAATATGGAACAGGGCGGGGCAGAGGGGCAGAGGGGCAGAGCAGGGGGGCAGAGGGGCAGAGGGGGGCAGAGGGGCAGAGCAGGGGGGCAGAGGCAGAGAGGCAGAGGGGCAGAGCAGGGGGGCAGAGAGGCAGAGGGGGGCAGAGGGGCAGAGGGGGGCAGCGGGGCAGAGCAGGGGGGCAGAGGGGCAGAGCAGGGGGGCAGAGGGGCAGAGCAGGGGGCAGAGGGCAGAGAGGCAGAGCAGGGGGGCAGAGAGGCAGAGGGGCAGAGCAGGGGGGCAGAGAGGCAGAGAGGCAGAGGGGCAGAGCAGGGGGGCAGAGAGGCAGAGGGGCAGAGGGCAGAGGGACAGAGGGACAGAGGGGCAGAGGGCAGAGAGGCAGAGGGGCAGAGGGGCAGAGAGGCAGAGGGACAGAGGGGCAGAGCAGGGGGGCAGAGAGGCAGAGGGGCAGAGGGGCAGAGAGGCAGAGGGGCAGAGGGGCAGAGCAGGGGGGCAGAGAGGCAGAGGGGCAGAGGGGCAGAGGGGCAGAGCAGGGGGGCAGAGAGGCAGAGGGGGCAGAGGGGCAGAGGGACAGAGGGCAGAGCAGGGGGGCAGAAAGGCAGAGGGGCAGGGGGGCAGAGAGGCAGAGGGACAGAGGGGCAGAGCAGGGGGGCAGAGAGGCAGAGGGGCAGAGGGGCAGAGGGGCAGAGGGGCAGAGCAGGGGGGCAGAGAGGCAGAGGGGCAGAGGGGGCAGAGGGGCAGAGCAGGGGGGCAGAGAGGCAGAGGGGCAGAGGGGCAGAGCAGGGGGGCAGAGGGGCAGAGCAGGGGGCAGAGAGGCAGAGGGGCAGAGGGGCAGAGCAGGGGGGCAGAGAGGCAGAGGGGCAGAGGGGCAGAGCAGGGGGGCAGAGAGGCAGAGGGGGCAGAGGGGCAGAGCAGGGGGGCAGAGAGGCAGAGGGGGGCAGAGGGGCAGAGGGGGGCAGCGGGGCAGAGCAGGGGGGCAGAGGGGCAGAGCAGGGGGCAGAGGGGCAGAGCGGGGGCAGAGAGGCAGAGAGGCAGAGCAGGGGGGCAGAGAGGCAGAGGGGCAGAGCAGGGGGGCAGAGGGGCAGAGCAGGGGGCAGAGAGGCAGAGGGGCAGAGGGGCAGAGGGGCAGAGAGGCAGAGGGGCAGATGGACAGAGGGGCAGATGGACAGAGGGGCAGATGGACAGAGGGCAGAGGGGCAGAGGGGCAGAGCAGGGGGGCAGAGAGGCAGAGGGGCAGAGGGGCAGAGGGGCAGAGCAGGGGGGCAGAGAGCAGAGGGCAGAGAGGGCAGAGGGCAGAGGGGCAGAGGGGCAGAGGGGCAGAGAGGCAGAGGGGCAGAGGGGCAGAGAGGGCAGAGGGGCAGAGGGCAGAGGGGCAGAGCAGGGGGGCAGAGAGGCAGAGGGGCAGAGGGCAGAGGGGCAGAGAGGCAGAGGGGCAGAGGGGCAGAGAGGCATAGAGGCAGAGGGGCAGAGGGCAGAGGGGCAGAGAGGCAGAGGGGCAGAGGGCAGAGGGGGCAGAGGGGCAGAGGGCAGAGCAGGGGGGGGCAGAGAGGCAGAGGGGCAGAGGGGCAGAGGGGCAGAGCAGGGGGGCAGAGAGGCAGAGGGGCAGAGGGGCAGAGAGGCAGAGAGGCAGAGGGGCAGAGGGGCAGAGAGGCAGAGGGGCAGAGGGGCAGAGGGGCAGAGAGGCAGAGAGGCAGAGGGGCAGAGGGGCAGAGAGGCAGAGGGGGCAGGGGCAGAGGGGCAGAGAGGCAGAGAGGCAGAGGGGCAGAGGGGGCAGAGGGGCAGAGGGGCAGAGGGCAGAGCAGGGGGGCAGAGAGGCAGAGGGCAGAGGGGCAGAGCAGGGGGGCAGAGAGGCAGAGGGCAGAGGGGCAGAGGGGTGGGGCAGGGGGGCAGGGGGGCAGAGGGGCAGAGGGGCAGAGGGCAAGGGGCAGAGGGCAGAGGGGCAGAGCAGGGGGGCAGAGAGGCAGAGGGGCAGAGGGGCAGAGAGGCAGAGAGGCAGAGAGGCAGAGGGGCAGAGGGGCAGAGAGGCAGAGGGACAGAGGGGCAGAGCAGGGGGGCAGAGGGGCAGAGCAGGGGGCAGAGAGGCAGAGGGGCAGAGGGGCAGAGGGGCAGAGAGGCAGAGAGGCAGAGGGGCAGAGGGGGCAGAGGGGCAGAGGGCAGAGGGGCAGAGCAGGGGGCAGAGAGGCAGAGGGGCAGAGGGGCAGAGGGGCAGAGCAGGGGGGCAGAGAGGCAGAGGGGCAGAGGGGCAGAGGGGCAGAGGGGCAGAGGGGGGCAGAGCAGGGGGGCAGAGAGGCAGAGGGGCAGAGGGGCAGAGGGGCAGAGCAGGGGGCAGAGAGGCAGAGGGGCAGAGGGGCAGAGCAGGGGGGCAGAGAGGCAGAGGGGCAGAGGGGCAGAGCAGGGGGGCAGAGAGGCAGAGGGGCAGAGGGGCAGAGCAGGGGGGCAGAGGGGCAGAGCAGGGGGCAGAGAGGGCAGAGGGGCAGAGGGGCAGAGGGGCAGAGGGGCAGAGAGGCAGAGGGCAGAGGGTGGGGCAGGGGGGCAGAGGGCAGAGGGGCAGAGAGGCAGAGGGGTGGGGCATGGGGCAGAGGGGCAGAGGGGCAGAGGGGCAGGGGCAGAGGGGCAGAGGGGTGGGGCAGGGGGGCAGAGGGGCAGAGGGGCAGAGGGAGGCCCCAGCATGATTCTGGGATTTGCACGTTTCTCAGCGTTTCTGGGATTCGTGTGTCTTTGGCATCCTCTGATTCACCCAGCCGAACACATGGCCAGAGTATGGGGCAGCTGGCATCTCTGGGCAGGTAGAGGTGGGCATTCTGATGGAACATTTACAAATATTTGCGGATTGTGTGGAATGAAACAGGAAGCGCTGCGTCAAAATGGACGGAGAATTCCCCGAAAGTGAAAGATTTATCTGTGTGTGCTCCAACAACAGCAACCCTGCAGCAGCCTGTCAGAAACTTTACTCTGTGGAGGAGTACTGTGTGTGTGTGTGTGTGTGTGTGTGTGTGTGTGTTAGAGAGATGTGTTAGGCCAGTCTGACTGTATAGCTAGCTATACAGAATATACAGAAAACCCCCAAATGGGTAGATTGTGCGTGACCCAATCATACGGTTTGGCTGTGCGGATGACTGTTTTGATTGGTTCTCTTGGGCTCAATACTTAATAGGTCATGGGAATGGTACCCATGTTAGCAGACTGCCACTCTCCTGCCTCTTAACCCTTTAATGCCACTGTGCATGGCTGCATGCTGTCTGCGTCTGCTGATCACCATGATGGGGTGCCGATGCTTTGGGTACGCATGCCAGTTAACACCCCTCATTTGGATCGCAGTGCCCTGAATGCGAAGGCCCTTGAGCTACCCTGCCATAAACTCAGGGCGCAGGTGAGAGAGCTGTGACAGGGTGAGCATTTTAAAGCTTTAATGATGTTTTCCTGTTAGGCATCATCGTTATCACAGTCTGTGATTATATACAGGGGTTATGATTTAGAGGCTGCAGGTTCAGTTCCTGAGTGAGGTAATGTCACTGCTGTAAAACCGAATTGCTTCAGTAAATGTGTGGCCTGGATGTACAGCATGTATAAAACAAAGCTGTGAATCTAAAAATGTAATGCCAGACTGAAGAGCTAATGTCGATCTGCAGTAGCCTGTGGGTCAGGAAGACAGTGACGGGCTACTGAAAGCGCAGGGATCATTAGCGGGAGAGCTGGCTTGTTTTTGGGTGACCGAACACCTCGTTAGGGGCACTGCACAGTGCAGGACCTGTTTCCTGTTTGCTCCTCCTCCACACTCTGCACGGACACACAGCCAGCCCCGGCCCTCCACAGGCCAGGCTCAGGGCTTTGATTTCTGACACTTCAGGCTCCAGTACCAGCAGAGTCACATGAAAGTAATAATGAATAAACAGAGCTTTCCAAAGTGCCAGAGTAACGCACACACACACACACACACACACACACACACACACACACACAGAAACAGCAGGGAGGTGACCACAGTAACGCACACACACACACACACACAGAGAAACAGCAGGGGGGTGACCAGAGTAACGCACACACACACACAGAGAAACAGCAGGGAGGTGACCAGAGTAACGCACACACACACAGAAACAGCAGGGAGGTGACCACAGTAACGCACACACACACAGAGAAACAGCAGGGAGGTGACCAGAGTAACGCACACACACACACAGAGAAACAGCAGGGAGGTGACCAGAGTAACGAACACACACACAGAGAAACAGCAGGGAGGAGACCAGAGTAACGCACACACACACACAGAGAAACAGCAGGGGGGTGACCAGAGTAACGCACACACACACACACACAGAGAAACAGCAGGGAGGTGACCAGAGTAATGCACACACACACAGAGAAACAGCAGGGAGGTGACCAGAGTAACGCACACACACACAGAGAAACAGCAGGGAAGTGACCAGAGTAACGCACACACACACACACACAGAGAAACAGCAGGGAGGAGACCAGAGTAATGCACACACACACACAGAAACAGCAGGGAGGTGACCAGAGTAACGCACACACACACACACACACAGAAACAGCAGGGAGGAGACCAGAGTAATGCAAATACACACAGAGAAACAGCAGGGAGGTGACCAGAGTAACGCACACACACACACACAGAGAAACAGCAGGGAGGAGACCAGAGTAACGCACACACACACACAGAGAAACAGCAGGGAGGTGACCAGAGTAATGCACACACACACAGAGAAACAGCAGGGAGGTGACCAGAGTAACGCACACACACACAGAGAAACAGCAGGGAAGTGACCAGAGTAACGCACACACACACACACACAGAGAAACAGCAGGGAGGAGACCAGAGTAATGCACACACACACACAGAAACAGCAGGGAGGTGACCAGAGTAACGCACACACACACACACACACAGAAACAGCAGGGAGGAGACCAGAGTAATGCAAATACACACAGAGAAACAGCATAGCCCGTAACTGCAGGTCCTCCCAGCATGGCTGCCCGGTCACAGGGGAATCGGGAGCTCAGTGTGGGGATTTGATTGGTCTGTGGCCTTGTGTGATTGAGTCAATATTACATTTATAATGGCTGAAAACGTATAAGGCATAATAATGGCAGAGAAATTTGCGATAAGCCAAACATAATGGAATAGCAATAGAAACAAACAGAGAGGAAAAATAAAGAATGAAGAATATATACATGAGAATATACTGTGGTACTTTAACATTTATGTATGATAAAGTAATAGCTTACTGTAACCCCACCTCCCTCTCTTTTCCTCCTTGTTACCACTGCATCTCAGTAAGAGACACCAGATGTGATAAGTTTATATTTTCTATCCTTTTAGTTTATCTCTATTTGTTTCAGCGAGATCTTGCTTTTTTTTTCTTCGTTTAGACATGCAGGCAGAATATCCAAGGTCCTTTATAGCTCTTTATAAATATAATCCTGGTTATATTTTATTGACATTGTGTATTTTATGTTGATGTTATTGTTATATCTCGGCACAAATGGTAAGTTAACCAGAGCCAAAGCTAAACACCGTGCATGACCAATCAGCTGCAACTGTGCTGATGGACATGACCAATCAGCTGCAGTGTTGCTGATCAGTGTGACCAATCAGCTGCCACCGTGCTAATGTGTCTCATCCAGAGACTGCAAGCTGGGCTCATACTTCAGCTCGCCTCCTCCTCATGTTTAGTGATGTAAGGAGTGCGTAATAACGTTTTTCTTTCACCGAAAGCCATTCTGCTGTTGCCCAGGGCTACGCTCCAAGCAGTTTTTATCCCAGCATGCCGTTGTGTACATCATAATGTGCGTTGAGAAACCATCAGAAACAGACTGTGTTTTCAGTTTTATAAAGGATTTATAGTGCAGAGGGTCTGTATAAAATAAAATTACAACCTCTTTCAGCTAGGATACAAATTAAAAAAAATAACACTGACCATAAAAGCATTTGATCACAGACCGGTGTGGTTATTAGTGGTCCCTTCTCCTTCTTGGAGACAATCTCTGATTCACACACTACATTTTTAATTTACTACAGTCCTAGAAACGTGCTGACTGGAGCAGCCCCTGATTCACAGCTGAAATGAGTCTCAAAGCAGTTTCACAATGCAGAGAAGATAAAAGAGCTGGAGATAAATCAGTGGAGTTTATTAGTGTGAGGCTCTTCACAAAACGGCTGAGCGTTACTGTCACTGGGAACGGCGACTGAACCAGCCATCCTGGCAGTGTGTTTCCAAAACAATTCAGGCGGAGAAGAGAATCAATCAAGCGGTTCTGCAGTTGGTAGCATTACCCAAATTAGCAAGGAGACGCATCGCATTTTAAGAGCATTTTATGAGAGAACAGCTCACACTGCACCGGGGCATCTTGGGTGACATAAAACACAACAGATTCACAAGGAAATGCCAGACCTTACACTTCCAGCCTGAGATCAAAACAAATGCTTAACACAAAAACCTATTCTACTGCTGTAACCCACACAACCAGACACACACACACACACACACACAGTCAACGTCCCTCCTCAGAGCTTGCTCACTCTAACACATTATTTCTGCTCACTTCATTATCTGCCGCCTCAGATAAGAGGGGGATCTTGATTAAACTGTCAGAAGCAGTAGGATACTGTGCAGTAGGATACTGCTGTATTTAGACAGAGCTGAGTGAAGGCTGTGATTGACGGCTCTGATGGAGCAGGGAGTGGAACGGGGATGGCCCTGTCAGTCACTGTTGATGGAAAACCAAGATCTGCAGATCCTCCTGATAAGGGCCAAACCCCACCCCTCCACCCCAAACCTCACCCCTGAGCCACACCCCCCCCCCCCACCCCCAAACCCAACCCCCTCCCCAACCCCCCCCCCCCCCCCCCAACCCACCCCACCCCCCACACCCCCACACCCCCTGAGCCAAACCCCACCCCTCATCCCTAAACCCCACCCTCTTCAGAGCCACACCCCACCCCTCCACCCCAAACCCCACCCCTGAGCCAAACCCCATCCTTCCACCCCAGACCCCAACCCTGAGCTATACACCCCACCCCTCCACCCTAAACCCCACCCCTGAGCCAAACCCCACATCTCCACCCCAAACTTCACCCTCTTCAGAGCCAAACCCCACCCCCTCTGAGACAATCCCAACTTTCTGCTGAGTTAAACACCACCCCTGTATTTATCCTCAGTGTTTTCCTCAGGGCTGACGGAGAGTTTATTTTTTCTTACATGGCAGTGTGAGGTGATTACCTGTGCGATTGCTTCCACAGTTCTGACGTGTTGGGATGTTTAAATGGATATGGGTAATGGAGCGTTTTTATTTGATCCTGTGCAGAGAGGGTTTTACGAGGCGGAGTGTGCAGCGCTGTTGGTTTAGCAGCACAAACAGACAGGGTTTTAGCGGGTTTTAGAGCCGGTTAGAGAGGTGTGTGTGAGTGTTTCACACAGGTAATGAACAGATGAATGAGTGAGTGACAGTAGCCACAGCAACATCGCCATTGCTGTTGGACCCTTGAGTCAGGCCCTTGACCCCACCTTGCTCCCAGGGGCGATTGGCCCTTGGTTAGCCTCATCAGCTGTGAGTGGGTTTGGATAAAAGCGTGCGCTAAATGACTGCACTGTTGGAGTTTGTCCCTGAGGAGCATGTTTCTCTGAGATCACACAGACTCACACGATCACTGTGCTGCTCAGGTGCCTGCCGCTGATGAAAGCTTGATAAAAATAAAATAGAAAAATTAAAAAATAATAAAGAATACATTTAAAATGCATAGTTTAATGCAATTAAATAATTAAATATTTAAAGAACTTAATTTTAATGTATAGAAATGAATCCTTTTCTTGGGAAATATGGCCTACATTTTATTTGTCCAGCAGCCGGAGCTGAACACTGATACTGAACCCTGAGACTGAACCCCAGGGCGACTCTGAGCTTTCTGATCACCAGCGATGACACCCTGCTCCAAGAACACTCAGGCAATCCCAGCCATAACTCTGATAATCATAATAATCATAATAATGATGAGTACAATTATCGTTATTATTATCAACATAATTATGTCAGTGGGCAAAGCTAACATCTACATAATTCAAATGCTGAATGAGAATGAGACGATTCAGGAGTTCATCTGAGTGTTTTTAACATGCGTCCTCTCCAACTGACCTCTGGGGCAGGAAGACACCGGTCAGCTGACCTGCCTGGGCCAATCAGACGCAGAGTGCTTATTAAAGCTCCATAAAAGAGAGAGAGAGAGACTGCATCACAACCAGGGGTAAGAGGGCATGCTAACGAGATCACATTGAGCTCACACAGGCAGTAATTAATCGGCAGTGTGCCGCAGTGGCAGAAAGGGTGCATAAGAACCCACTCAAGTGTGAGTTACTGGAGCAGATAGAAAAACACTCATTCTGGAAGCTACTGGAGTAAGACTGAAAGAAAAGCTCCATGGGTAAATCTTCAAGAAAAAGAACCCCTTCACTCTTTTTAACATATAAATTCACATGCATCCTATTTAAATAGCAGAAAGATTTCAGCATCGAGCGACCTTTAACTGGATCAAGAACATTTAATCACTATGAATATATATTTGAAGGTTTTTTGCAGTCAGATTTTTTTGGCACAGCTGCAATGAAAACATTATTTATATGATATTAATCTTAACTATTATAATTATGATATAATGACCTGCAGTGGCAGATTATCATGCTTACAGTTAATCTCATCACAGTGTAAATTAACCTGAATCTGCAGACTGTACTTGAGAACAGATTAGATTGATGCGTTAAGACAAATTACACGCTTGTGATCATTTGCTGAAATCTCTGCGCTGATTGCTGTTTTCTGCAAGAAGTGATAATGCAAATAAATACTGTGCTGCATGGAAATTACAAAAAAAAAACACTTGAGAGAAAAAGAAAACCTGATTTTGATCAGCCAGACAGAAGTCACACGGGCAGAAATGGGAGCTGCATGGAATTTAAGATACCCAACACCCAAACAGGATCTGGATCTGTGTGACTACTTTTTAGACCTCAAAGAAAAGATCTGATCAGAATCAGATATGGGAAAAAAACAGGTTCGAGTCACCTTTGCTGTCTGTCAAACACAGCTTCAGAGGGAAGCAGAGAGGGGGAATTAACCTTTTATAGAACCTCTATAAAACCTCCTCTTACTCACAGTTCATAGTTCAACAGATAGACTACAATATCTGTCACTGTTGCTGTACTGCATTGAATTTAACAGACAGTACTGCTCCTGTAGTGCAGTTGGCCAGTTGGTTTTGTTTGATGAAAACATCAGACTAACAGTTGAACATGCTGCACTCATTTGTCAAAGAGCTCAGAAGGAGAACCCTGCTCTCCTGAAATCATCAGCTAAATCATTTACGAGGCCCGACATTGTTCAGGTTGGAAAAAGAAACATTTTCATTTGAAAGGTGTCCTGTACTATCTGCAACTTACCATTCCACCTTTTCAAAAATGTAACTGTTGAATTAAATATTTACATTCTTTTTTCCTTTATTTTAAACAACCCATAAGTGAACAAATCTGCTGAAAATATCACATCATAACCTGGGGATATGAAACAATATAATAACATCATTAACAGCAGCTGTTGGAAATGGGTGTGATCAGTGTGGCGCTGCTTAAGGAGAAGCCCTGGAGCTGCGGCTTTCCTCGTGACGGTGAAACAGACTCATAGCTCCCAGAACAGAAGCCAAGTGTACTCAGGTTTCCTAAAGCACAACTACTGTCACTTACAGTTACTCCGAGAGGAGAGCCTCAGGAGCGAATGGACCTCAGGGCAGTAAAAGCGCACTGCTACTTATTTCTTTTCCTGCGCTGCGTTAAGCTGGACTTACACATTCACAGGGAGTCTGATTCTAAGACATGATGGGGCGGACTGTTCCGGGCTTTGATAGCAGTGAAGGAGAAGAGCCGAAGCTGCTCGCTCTCTTCCCAGCATGTGAACCCAATGTGTTTCACTGCAAGACCTCAGAACTGTGCAGGTGTTCATGTTTTATTTACTCAGAATTTCGGTCCTCACATTTTAAAATTCAGAAGGAGATGTAAGGCCAGGATTCCAGTGGTGTTTCAGTATTCTTCTCCCTTTTCCCCTTACATCCTGTCTTTTTTCTTTCATTTTGGTTTGATTTGCTGAATTAGCCAAACTGTGTTCAAGGAAGGAAACAAACAGCGTTTACATTTATTTAGATTCCAAATGAGTCTCTCTCAAAATGTCCCCTCACACATCTTTCACCTCAGAAGGGAACTTGACAAGCTGAAATTTACACTCTTCAGTTCGTGTTTGTCCTACAGTTTGATTTACAAATAAATGTTGTAAAGTTTTAGTTTTGTTTGTTTGTGTGGTTTGAAAAGTGACGCTGGGTGATTGCTGACCTCGACCACAATGCCTGAGCGAGACTGAAAGGAATGCTGCCATTTCTTTATCGGCCCTCCACCCTGCTGTCTGCCGCCATTGTTCGCTTTGTGTCTGAGATTTCATTCATCCATTTCTCTCGACCTGTCTCCTCCTCCCTTTTCCCTCTCTCTGTTTCCGGTCTCCTCTCTCAGTCAGTAACTTTCTGGGCTGAATGTGGATCTCACAGGACTGAAGCTGTAGATAGTGCAGCGTCCCCGTCCCCAAACACGCAGTGTCTCCAAACACCACAGTGTCCCCAAACCCGCAGTGCCCCCAAACACACAGTGTCACAAACACCACAGTGTCCCCAAACACTCCTCACTGTACCATGTGGTGTTGATGAGACTGTAATAGTGTTTATGAGTGTAAAATGGGTAATATGCACCCTTTGAGTGTGTGAGAGAGTCAGAGATGAGCTTGTGTGGAGCCTTCTCTCCCACATGCAGATGGCCCTCAGATCAGAGCAGGCAGGCGGCAGGATCAAGGCCTGTGTGTTCATAATTTTAATATAATATTTATGAGTCTGCAAGGTGACAGACCCTTAGCGTGTGGAAACATGTTTGGTATGAGTGCAGCGTGGACCCCCGCCCCCCCCGGTGCCCATTCTACCAGCCCAGTCTACACCTCTTCAACCCTCTCGCAATTTCTCTATCCAGCCATTTTATAATTATATTTCTTTTTGGGCTGTGGTATGATGGATTATTATCTGGGGTTTGGGTTGAAATGGTTCAAGATATTATCACACTTTTTTTTGGTCAAGGAGAATGTTCCATGGAACATTTTGGCAGTGAAGCTCCAGAGAACATGGTCTTTCTGGAGAGTTCCACTGTTTACTGGAGCTAGTTCATGTTCTGGGAAGTTGCTCATAGACTTTTATTCATTTTGATGAATAAACTAAGTAAAGATGATGTGACTGCTTACCGTAGTCCGGTGGATCATTCAGAGGATTTCTCTGGAATAAGCAAATAGACATTAAACAGGAGAGCAGCAGGGGGTTTCTCTCGTGTTGATGAGTAATTGTCAAACTTTAAAGAGCAACAAAAGTCCTGAGCCCTTTGATCCCTATCTCAGACACTCACTCTAGTGTGTGTGTGCTAGTGATATTGGGTCTTGTGTGTGTTGTCTGAGTGCTGTGTTTATTCCTTACATCCCTCTCTTCCCTGTCCTTTATTGTACTCCCTGCTCTCTTTCACCTTCTCTTTTTCTATTCCCTCCCAGTCTCTAACTCTTCCATTTTCTCTCTCTGTTCTTTTCCCCACTGTTAGCAACGTTTATTCTCTTTGAGCCTGTGTTGTCTGAAAGCTGTGTGTTAAACTGCCGCTGTATGTAAACACACACACAGGTGAGACAAAGAGGGAGGTCCTCATTAGGGCTGAGGGGTGTCTGTATAATCACTGCTCTAATGGTCCTCAGAAGTCAGGCGGAGAGACAGGGGGATTTTTGTGTAATCACTGCTCTAATGGTCCACAGAAGAGAGAGAAAGTGTCGGGTGTGGGTTAAATCACTCTGATGCTGGCGAGGGAGAGCACAGACAGCATATCAAAGCATGAAGGATCAAAAGAGATCACAGGTATGTGCGTGCAAAACATGTGCCTGCCAGCAACAAACAGCCCGAGCCCAACACAACACAGCCTGCAGAGCATGCTGGGACTCCTTTCAACTCTGCTCGTACCATCGTGACCCATCTCTACATCTCAGAGAATGCACAATAACAGAGTGTGTGTCTGTGTGAATGAGTGTAAGAGAAAGACAGTGTGTGTTTGTTACTGGAAGAGAGAGATTGAGAGAGAGAAATGAATTTATCTGCTAAAAGACCTGAGGGAAAACTCCACTAATGAAGCTCTTGTGTTGAACTGCACACATGCACTGTCATACATACCCACTCTCCCTCTCTGTCACACACACATTCACACACAGTCACTCTCTCTCTTACACACACATGCACTCACACACATACACACACAGTCACTCTCTCTCTTACACACACATGCACTCACACACATTCACACACAGTCACTCTCTCTCTTACACACACATGCACTCACACACATACACACACAGTCACTCTCTCTCTTACACACACATGCACTCACACACATACACACACAGTCACTCTCTCTCTTACACACACATGCACTCACACACATTCACAGACAGTCACTCTCTCTCTTACACACACATGCACTCACACACATTCACAGACAGTCACTCTCTCTCTTACACACACATGCACTCACACACATTCACAGACAGTCACTCTCTCTCTCTTACACACACCTGCACTCACACACATACACATACAGTCACTCTCTCTCTCTCACACACACACACACACACACACACACGCACGCTCGATCTCTCTCACATACACACAGTCACACATAGACACATGCATGCACACACATAGGCATACACGCATGCACACATATGCACACGCACATACACGTATGCACACAAGCTCTCACACGCATAAGCACACACACAAGCACTCATGCTCATTCTCATACATATCCTTTCTCTCACACTCACACACACACGCTCAATCTCACACACACTCACAAACAGACACATACACGCAAAATGCGAACACACTCACGCACACACCTGCACCAGAAAGAGGGACATTGAGAGAAACTGTTCCTTCATCTCTCATACTTTAGATTTACCCCGCCATTTGGAGCACGCTTACCCCTCCCAGGACCCTCTGTCCCTCACAGCTGTGGGTCTCACACAGCAGTATTCAAATGTGTGAAGACAATTGTTCAGTTCATTTTTTCAAATTTGCAAGAGACTGCTCCTCACTCGCAAAGGAGGACAATTTGTATGTGTGCGTGAGAGGAGGAGACAGAGCTCCTCCTTTAAAACCATAAGCATTCTGCAAGAGGGAAAACAAGCTGTAGCAGAAAAATAACTGCCATATTTGTCACATGCTTGCTGAATAACTACAAATCACAAACAAACACAGATCTTAAACTCTGAATGCTGCAGATTGTGAAAAACAAGTATGGAGAGTCTGCTTTTTTATTTTTAGAAACAACAACAAAAAAAAAAACATGAGGTGCGATGAAGCGGAAGATCACACAACTCCAACACAGCACTGCTCTGGTACAGGGGGAGTGTGTACTGCACACTGCTCTGGTACAGGGGGAGTGTGTACTGCACACTGCTCTGGTACAGGGGGAGTCTGTACTGCACACTGCTCTGGTACAGGGGGAGTCTGTACTGCACACTGCTCTGGTACAGGGGGAGTGTGTACTGCACACTGCTCTGGTACAGGGGGAGTCTGTACTGCACACTGCTCTGGTACAGGGGGAGTCTGTACTGCACACTGCTCTGGTACAGGGGGAGTCTGTACTGCACACTGCTCTGGTACAGGGGGAGTCTGTACTGCACTGCTCTGGTACAGGGGGAGTGTGTACTGCACTGCTCTGGTACAGGGGGAGTCTGTACTGCACACTGCTCTGGTACAGGGGGAGTCTGTACTGCACACTGCTCTGGTACAGGGGGAGTGTGTACTGCACACTGCTCTGGTACAGGGGGAGTCTGTACTGCACACTGCTCTGGTACAGGGGGAGTCTGTACTGCACACTGCTCTGGTACAGGGGGAGTGTGTACTGCACACTGCTCTGGTACAGGGGGAGTCTGTACTGCACACTGCTCTGGTACAGGGGGAGTCTGTACTGCACACTGCTCTGGTACAGGGGGAGTCTGTACTGCACACTGCTCTGGCACAGGGGGAGTCTGTACTGCACACTGCGCTGGTACAGGGGGAGTCTGTACTGCACACTGCTCTGGCACAGGGGGAGTCTGTACTGCACACTGCTCTGGTACAGGGGGAGTGTGTACTGCACACTGCTCTGGCACAGGGGGAGTCTGTACTGCACACTGCTCTGGCACAGGGGGAGTCTGTACTGCACACTGCTCTGGTACAGGGGGAGTCTGTACTGCACTGCTCTGGTACAGGGGGAGTGTGTACTGCACTGCTCTGGCACAGGGGGAGTGTGTACTGCACACTGCTCTGGTACAGGGGGAGTCTGTACTGCACTGCTCTGGTACAGGGGGAGTCTGTACTGCACTGCTCTGGCACAGGGGGAGTCTGTACTGCACACTGCTCTGGTACAGGGGGAGTCTGTACTGCACACTGCTCTGGCACAGGGGGAGTCTGTACTGCACACTGCTCTGGTACAGGGGGAGTCTGTACTGCACACTGCTCTGGTACAGGGGGAGTCTGTACTGCACACTGCTCTGGTACAGGGGGAGTCTGTACTGCACACTGCTCTGGTACAGGGGGAGTCTGTACTGCACACTGCTCTGGTACAGGGGGAGTCTGTACTGCACTGCTCTGGCACAGGGGGAGTCTGTACTGCACACTGCTCTGGTACAGGGGGAGTGTGTACTGCACACTGCTCTGGTACAGGGGGAGTCTGTACTGCACACTGCTCTGGCACAGGGGGAGTCTGTACTGCACACTGCTCTGGCACAGGGGGAGTCTGTACTGCACACTGCTCTGGTACAGGGGGAGTCTGTACTGCACACTGCTCTGGCACAGGGGGAGTGTGTACTGCACACTGCTCTGGTACAGGGGGAGTGTGTACTGCACACTGCTCTGGCACAGGGGGAGTCTGTACTGCACACTGCTCTGGTACAGGGGGAGTGTGTACTGCACACTGCTCTGGTACAGGGGGAGTGTGTACTGCACACTGCTCTGGCACAGGGGGAGTCTGTACTGCACACTGCTCTGGTACAGGGGGAGTCTGTACTGCACACTGCTCTGGCACAGGGGGAGTCTGTACTGCACACTGCTCTGGTACAGGGGGAGTGTGTACTGCACACTGCTCTGGCACAGGGGGAGTCTGTACTGCACTGCTCTGGCACAGGGGGAGTCTGTACTGCACACTGCTCTGGTACAGGGGGAGTCTGTACTGCACACTGCTCTGGTACAGGGGGAGTGTGTACTGCACACTGCTCTGGCACAGGGGGAGTGTGTACTGCACACTGCTCTGGCACAGGGGGAGTCTGTACTGCACACTGCTCTGGTACAGGGGGAGTCTGTACTGCACACTGCTCTGGCACAGGGGGAGTCTGTACTGCACACTGCTCTGGTACAGGGGGAGTGTGTACTGCACACTGCTCTGGTACAGGGGGAGTCTGTACTGCACACTGCTCTGGTACAGGGGGAGTCTGTACTGCACACTGCTCTGGTACAGGGGGAGTCTGTACTGCACACTGCTCTGGTACAGGGGGAGTCTGTACTGCACACTGCTCTGGCACAGGGGGAGTCTGTACTGCACACTGCTCTGGTACAGGGGGAGTCTGTACTGCACACTGCTCTGGTACAGGGGGAGTCTGTACTGCACACTGCTCTGGTACAGGGGGAGTCTGTACTGCACACTGCTCTGGTACAGGGGGAGTGTGTACTGCACACTGCTCTGGCACAGGGGGAGTCTGTACTGCACTGCTCTGGCACAGGGGGAGTCTGTACTGCACACTGCTCTGGCACAGGGGGAGTCTGTACTGCACTTTTAGTTAAATTTCAAAACTGGCATGTAAATCCCTGAGCTCTGTGGAAGAAACATGCCGATAGCCATCAGGGGCAGTGGAGGGGGAAGGCTGGAGAGCAGTGCTGAAAATGCTTCTGTTTGAATGGCCTGTAAGAGCCCTGGTGACTGAAGAATGTGGCCCAGGTGTGTTTGGGTGTTTTTCTTCATATTGCTGTATTGTATCTTCTTGTTTTTATTTGGTTTTTTGCCTCATGCCACAGGGGAACATTGCCTGCATAATTCATAATTCATAATTTTCCTTTGTGTGTTTTTGCTGTTTTGCTGGCCTCCTCTGGCAGTTGTCCCCCAGAGCTCAGACCATTTTACACAGTGCTGGTTTAATTTGTGAAAAAACATTGCTGCCATCTTCACCAATGAGAACAATGCATTGTGGGAGCACAGACAACAGGACATAACAGTCTATAAATACAATGTCCCTCCCGGAAAAGTTCATCTGAGCTCAACTTCTGGTGGAAGGCATTTTCACATAGTAGTATTTCAGCCAATATTATGCAGTCTATGGGAATCAGCTAACAGGACATGGATTATGGGTTCTCCAATGGAATACAGTCTAGCACAGCCATTAACCGTTTGCTTCCTGGACTTATGTATTTCATGTACATTAGTAAGACTGGGATCGGTCTGGAGCTTTCTCTCCCAGTAGTGTAGCTCAGAGGTTACAGTGTAGTGTAATGGTTAGGGAGCTGGGCTTGTAGCTCAGAGGTTACAGTGTAGTGTAATGGTTAGGGAGCTGGGCTTGTAGCTCAGAGGTTACAGTGTAGTGTAATGGTTAGGGAGCTGGGCTTGTAGCTCAGAGGTTACAGTGTAGTGTAATGGTTTGGGAGCTGGGCTTGTAGCTCAGAGGTTACAGTGTAGTGTAATGGTTAGGGAGCTGGGCTTGTAGCTCAGAGGTTACAGTGTAGTGTAATGGTTAGGGAGCTGGGCTTGTAGCTCAGAGCTTACAGTGTAGTGTAATGGTTAGAGAGCTGGGCTTGTAGCTCAGAGGTTACAGTGTAGTGTAATGGTTAGGGAGCTGGGCTTGTAGCTCAGAGGTTACAGTGTAGTGTAATGGTTAGGGAGCTGGGCTTGTAGCTCAGAGGTTACAGTGTAGTGTAATGGTTAGGGAGCTGGGCTTGTAGCTCAGAGGTTACAGTGTAGTATAATGGTTAGGGAGCTGGGCTTGTAGCTCAGAGGTTACAGTGTAGTGTAATGGTTAGGGAGCTGGGCTTGTAGCTCAGAGGTTACAGTGTAGTGTAATGGTTAGGGAGCTGGGCTTGTAGCTCAGAGGTTACAGTGTAGTATAATGATTAGGGAGCTGGGCTTGTAGCTCAGAGGTTACAGTGTAGTGTAATGGTTAGGGAGCTGGGCTTGTAGCTCAGAGGTTACAGTGTAGTATAATGGTTAGGGAGCTGGGCTTGTAGCTCAGAGGTTACAGTGTAGTATAATGGTTAGGGAGCTGGGCTTGTAGCTCAGAGGTTACAGTGTAGTATAATGGTTAGGGAGCTGGGCTTGTAGCTCAGAGGTTACAGTGTAGTATAATGGTTAGGGAGCTGGGCTTGTAGCTCAGGGGTTACAGTGTAGTATAATGGTTAGGGAGCTGGGCTTGTAGCTCAGAGGTTACAGTGTAGTATAATGGTTAGGGAGCTGGGCTTGTAGCTCAGAGGTTACAGTGTAGTATAATGGTTAGGGAGCTGGGCTTGTAGCTCAGAGGTTACAGTGTAGTGTAATGGTTAGGGAGCTGGGCTTGTAGCTCAGAGGTTACAGTGTAGTATAATGGTTAGGGAGCTGGGCCTATAGCTCAGAGGTTACAGTGTAGTGTAATGGTTAGGGAGCTGGGCTTGTAGCTCAGAGGCTACAGTGTAGTATAATGGTTAGGGAGCTGAGCTTGTAGCTCAGAGGTTACAGTGTAGTATATTGGTTAGGGAGCTGGGCTTGTAGCTCAGAGGTTACAGTGTAGTATAATGGTTAGGGAGCTGGGCTTGTAGCTCAGAGGTTACAGTGTAGTATAATGGTTAGGGAGCTGGGCTTGTAGCTCAGAGGTTACAGTGTAGTGTAATGGTTAGGGAGCTGGGCTTGTAGCTCAGAGGTTACAGTGTAGTGTAATGGTTAGGGAGCTGGGCTTGTAGCTCAGAGGTTACAGTGTAGTATAATGGTTAGGGAGCTGGGCTTGTAGCTCAGAGGTTACAGTGTAGTATAATGGTTAGGGAGCTGGGCTTGTAGCTCAGAGGTTACAGTGTAGTATAATGGTTAGGGAGCTGGGCTTGTAGCTCAGAGGTTACAGTGTAGTGTAATGGTTAGGGAGCTGGGCTTGTAGCTCAGAGGTTACAGTGTAGTATAATGGTTAGGGAGCTGGGCTTGTAGCTCAGAGGTTACAGTGTAGTGTAATGGTTAGGGAGCTGGGCTTGTAGCTCAGAGGTTACAGTGTAGTGTAATGGTTAGGGAGCTGGGCTTGTAGCTCAGAGGTTACAGTGTAGTGTAATGGTTAGGGAGCTGGGCTTGTAACTCAGAGGTTACAGTGTAGTATAATGGTTAGGGAGCTGGGCTTGTAACTCAGAGGTTACAGTGTAGTATAATGGTTAGGGAGCTGGGCTTGTAGCTCAGAGGTTACAGTGAAGGTATAGAGGTTGTGTGGCTGGGCTTGTTACTCAGAGGTTGCAGGTTTGATTCCCAGGTGGGGAAGTGCTACTGTGCCCTTGAGCAAGGTTCTGAAATTGCTTCATGAATATCCATCCATATAAATAGCCTGTATAAAAATAGCCGGTGATACATATTACTCTGTATAAGAATGTCGGTGAAGGATAAACCACTCAAAGGTGAACACCGCCCATAGCCTTGTGGATAGTGACCCACCACCCTTGACTGCCGGCTCACAGGCCCCGCCTCTGGATGACTCTTTGTCACATGGGAGCTGAAGAATGCTCCTGATTGGCTGTGCTTTCCCATGGGAGCTGCAGAATGCTCCTGATTGCCTGTGCTTTCCCATGGAACACCATCAGTAAGCTGATGACTGGATCTGAATTTATTCAGCAACGCAAAGAAAAAAAAAAAGTTTCTTTCCGTTTTTCTTTTTTTTTTAAAAAAAAAGGGACAAAGTTGCAAACTCACTTTCCCTGTCACACTGAACAGATGACCCATCCTGCAGATAAAGCATGACAAACGCCAGCCTCTCAGACACCAGCCGTGCTGCGATTACGCTACTGTTTCCTCAGAAACGGGTTAGCTCATCAGCTGTCAGATGGATAGCGCACTGTAAACGCTGTGACACATTCCCCTGCTCCCGTGGAGAGAGAAATGGCCGCTCTGGGCTCTGGGTGATTAGTTTGGATCAATACGAGTGGCAGGACCAGAAGTGGGAAGTGTTTCTCAGTCTCTGTGGTGACGCTGCTCTCTCAGCACAGCGCAGTGATGGGCAGACAAACTGCACCACCGCTGCCTCTGTGCGCTTTCTTGGTGCACCGATGTCTTTGTGGTTGATTGGTTTTGTGTTTGGTGTACCGGTGTCTTTGTGGTTTATTGGTTTTGTGTTTGGTGTACCGGTGTCTTTGTGGTTTATTGGTTTTGTGTTTGGTGTACCGGTGTCTTTGTGGTTTATTGGTTTTGTGTGTGGTGTACCGGTGTCTTTGTGGTTTATTGGTTTTGTGTTTGGTGTACCGGTGTCTTTGTGGTTTATTGGTTTTGTGTTTGGTGTACCGGTGTCTTTGTGGTTTATTGGTTTTGTGTTTGGTGTACCGGTGTCTTTGTGGTTTATTGGTTTTGTGTTTGGTGTACCGGTGTCTTTGTGGTTTATTGGTTTTGTGTTTGGTGTACCGGTGTCTTTGTGGTTTATTGGTTTTGTGTTTGGTGTACCGGTGTCTTTGTGGTTTATTGGTTTTGTGTTTGGTGTACCGGTGTCTTTGTGGTTTATTGGTTTTGTGTTTGGTGTACCGGTGTCTTTGTGGTTTATTGGTTTTGTGTTTGGTGTACCGGTGTCTTTGTGGTTTATTGGTTTTGTGTTTGGTGTACCGGTGTCTTTGTGGTTTATTGGTTTTGTGTTTGGTGTACCGGTGTCTTTGTGGTTTATTGGTTTTGTGTTTGGTGTACCGGTGTCTTTGTGGTTTATTGGTTTTGTGTTTGGTGTACCGGTGTCTTTGTGGTTTATTGGTTTTGTGTTTGGTGTACCGGTGTCTTTGTGGTTTATTGGTTTTGTGTTTGGTGTACCGGTGTCTTTGTGGTTTATTGGTTTTGTGTTTAGTGTACCGGTGTCTTTGTGGTTTATTGGTTTTGTGTTTGGTGTACCGGTGTTTGCTGTTGTGCTGGTGTTGATTATATACTGATGTAATCGTGCAGTTTCTTTGTAGTTTTGTTGTTGTGTTATTGTTACTGTATACTGGAGTTATACAGATGTTTGTAGTTTTGTATGTGTGAGTATATGTGTGGGTGTTTGCATATAAATGTGTGTGTGTGAGAGTATTTGTGCATGTTCGTGTGTGTATGTGTGTGTAAATGTGTGTGTGTAAGGAGATTAAGCTTTGCTTCACCTCATTTGACTGCATTAAAGTAGAACCGGCTCAGCTGAATTCTGTCTCTCCACACTGATGCCAGTCTGAGACGAATGTGCCCCTCTTGCGCTGCATTTTAGATAAAAACATGGCATGGCACAGCAGAGTCTGTCCCGTCTCTGAGAGCCTTGTTGCGAGGCTCTTTAAATGTTAATCACATCCAAATGAGCCGAGATTCCTGCCTATTACATCAGATTAGCTTTTCATTTGATCTGATGCTTATCATTTTAACCTTTGGCACAGTTCCTACTTTCATTCTCATTTAATCAAGACTTAAATTAAATTAAAAGGAGCAGCCAAACAAAAATATACATAGCCCAAAGCATATTATGACTCGTGCTACTACTTCTGATGCCAAGAGCAGCAACAACAGCAAATATAGCTGCAAGCAGCCATGAGGGGGCCAGGCAGTCCAGCAGGGTAGAGTTGCTAGGGGAGCTTGATCTGATCATGTTAAAAGCGTGGCTGTAAGCACCGACCAGCAGTTTTATGCCAGTTGACAAAGCTGACCAAAGACACTGGAATTACTTTAAGACAAACACAACAACAGTTATTAGCCAAAGCACATTTTTGTTTATTGCAGCGCCCCCCGGTGGTCAAATGACACAAATGTTTTTAGACATCCTCAGAATCGGGTTCCGAATCCATATACCAAGTTTGGTGTCAATGCATCAAAGAGTTGCTCAGATATGACCTCACTTCTTGTTTGGTGGCTTCACCGCTGATTTTTATTGTCTGTAATGAACAAACAGTTATGAATATCAAAAATCCATCTAATAGTTTTTTGAGGCTTGGTCTGAAGATCATCTGTGCCCATTTTGGGGAAGATCGGACAAAATTGTTGGACTGTGACGGATATTTAAACTTTTTCAAAAAATTCAGAATGGCTGGAAAATTGACATTGAACTCGGCTTGATCCAGGTAGTCTAATAGTGCCACATTTATTTTTGGGCATATGGTTCAAAACTTACGTGTGTAAACACACCTCCAAATATGACCTATTGGTGGTGCAAAGAGTACTCCAGGCACAGACAGGAAACTTAGTGAAAAGAGTCAGGGGACTGTCCCCGATCAGTATGCTAAATTTCTTTAAGCTTTGCTGCTTGGCCCCCAGTAATCTGTAACCTCTGTAACATGCTGCAGTTGATTATATTTATTCGCTTTGAAAACAACTTTATTAATTAGATTTACAGCGCTTTGAAATTTAAATGAAAGCCTATAGAGTTTGTTAACAGGCAGAAATGAGGGGACTCTGGATGTGGCTATGCAGTGTGTGTGTTCAAAATCAAGATAAATGAGCTTCCATGAAGAGACGCTGCTTTTCCATTACTGTGATTATAACAGAGAATCACTATTCCAAAAGCGCACACATTACGGCTAAGTGCTTGTTTTTATGCTGGTGTTTTTGTCCCTTTATGTTAGAAACACGTCTCTGACAAACTTTTACAGAGCAATCAACTCATATTTGGCCTTCAGAGGAAAGTAGGAAAACATTAAAAACAAAGCAGGAAGTTTCACTGAAGATCTTAACTGAATTATTCTACATAAAAGTAAATGTTTCATAATTTTCACAATGCCAGAGGGGTTTGGTATAGTTTGCTAGTGCACTGATTCAGGCTGGCTCTGCAGACAGACACTAACCTGCTAATGAAGCCAAACACTGGATCTCCAGTCAGGACGCTAGGCTACAACCTGCTAATGAAGCCAAACACTGGATCTCCAGTAAGGACGCTAGGCTACAACCTGCTAATGAAGACGAGCACTGGATCTCCAGTCAGGGCACTCGGCTACAACCTGCTAATGAAGCCAAACACTGGATCTCCAGTCAGGACGATAGGCTACAACCTGCTAATGAAGCCGAGCACTGGATCTCCAGTCAGGACGCTAGGCTACAACCTGCTAATGAAGCCAAACACTGGATCTCCAGTAAGGACGCTAGGCTACAACCTGCTAATGAAGACGAGCACTGGATCTCCAGTCAGGACGCTAGGCTACAACCTGCTAATTAAGCCAAACTCCAGCTCTCCAGTCAGGACACTCGGCTACAACCTGCTAATGAAGCCGAGCACTGGATCTCCAGTCAGGACACCAGGCTACAACCTGCTAATGAAGCTAAACTCCAGATCTCCAGTCAGGACACTCGGCTACAACCTGCTAATGAAGCCGAGCACTGGATCTCCAGTCAGGGCACTCGGCTACAACCTGCTAATGAAGCCAAACACTGGATCTCCAGTCAGGACGCTAGGCTACAACCTGCTAATGAAGCCAAACACTGGATCTCCAGTCAGGACGCTAGACTACAACCTGCTAATGAAGCCGAGCACTGGATCTCCAGTCAGGACGCTAGGCTACAACCTGCTAATGAAGCCGAGCACTGGATCTCCAGTCAGGACGATAGGCTACAACCTGCATGAAGCCGAGCACTGGATCTCCAGTCAGGACGCTAGGCTACAACCTGCTAATGAAGCCGAGCACTGGATCTCCAGTCAGGACGCTAGGCTACAACCTGCTAATGAAGCCGAGCACTGGATCTCCAGTCAGGACGCTAGGCTACAACCTGCTAATGAAGCCGAGCACTTGATCTCCAGTCAGGACGCTAGGCTACAACCTGCTAATGAAGCCGAGCACTGGATCTCCAGTCAGGACGCTAGGCTACAACCTGCTAATGAAGCCGAGCACTGGATCTCCAGTCAGGACGCTAGGCTACAACCTGCTAATGAAGCCGAGCACTGGATATCCAGTCAGGACGCTAGGCTACAACAGCACAGGAGCACACTTGCACAATGGCTGCAGGGTTGTATGTGTGGGTGTTCAGTGCCTGAGAGCAGGCTGACTTTTAAAATGATGTCACACTTCAGATTCCAATGGGGTGAAGGCCTGAAAGGCCTCCATTTTAGCATAAAGAGAGAAACACTCATAGCTAACGCACACTCACAATGAACACACTCATAACTAACGCACACTCACAAAGAACACACTCACAACTAACACACACTCACAATGAGATAAAGCCATTCAGATGTTTTTTTCAGAGCCATGTCTACGTGTGTGCGCGCGTGTGCATGCGTGTGCTTGTGTGTGTGTGTGTTCGCGAGTGTGTGCATTTGTGCATGTGAATTCCTGCATGCGAGTGCATATAGATGACAGGCAGCTGTATCAGCATAAAATAAGAGGAGCACACAGTCATAATTAACACAGTATTTGTGGGTGATGTGGCGTGTTATTTCAATATGCCATTAAACTTCACAGAGATGGCCTGGCACTCAGGAAATGAACTGCTCACTCACGGGAGAGCAGGGGAAAATGAGATGGAGTAATAGTTTCAAATAACCTGGCGTGATTTCTTAAAGCAGTATTTTACAAATGTAATGGAAGTGATGGGCCCATCAGTCGTATTTAATTGAAGACTCTCATTCCCTGCACTGAAACAGGACCAGAGTTCACTCCTTTCAGAAAAACCAGCCTGCTGCTGCATCGCTTTGCAGGAAAACATCTCACACACACACACACAAGCACACTATCACTCACCGATACACGCACACACACACTCTCACACATACACACACAGACCCTCACTCACTCATACACGCACGCACGCATGCACACTCATACACGCACACACACACACACACACGCAAGCACACTCTCTCTCTCACTCACACACACACACACACACACACACCCTCACACACTCATACACGCATGCACACACACACACGCACACAGACCCCCACTTACTCATACACGCATGCATGCACACACACATGCTCTCACTTTCTCTCTCTCTCTCTCTCACACACACTCACACTCTCTCTCTCTCTCACACACACACAAACACACACTCACTCATGCTCTCTCTCTCTCACACACACACTCTCACACACACAGGAGAGGGTAAAGAGAAGTGAGACACACACACACACACACACACACACAGGGTAAAGAGAGGTACAGTGGGAGATGTGGTGAGGGAGGACAGGCTACAGGCTGTAAACTCACCTGAAGCGTGTCAGACTGACAGCTACAGGGGGATCTGCTCCCTCTGCTCTGTCTATCACCTGAGTATCTACAGAGCAGAGCCATTCAGAAACTCACACTGGAGTATGCATTACTCTCCACTCAGACACACTGGAGTATACATTACTCTCCACTCAGACACACTGGAGTATACATTACTCTCCGTACAGACACACTGTAGTATACATTACTCTCCACTCAGACACAATGGAGTATACATTACTCTCCGTACAGACACACTGGAGTATGCATTACTGTCCACTCAGACACAATGGAGTATACATTACTCTCCATACAGACACACTGTAGTATACATTACTCTCCACTCAGACACACTGGAGTATATTGTACTCTGCACAGACGTGCTGAAATACATTTACATCGAAGAGGTTACAATGATGGGGCCTGTTAAGTCAGGTTAGACTTCTTGAGTTTTCTTACTCTCTTTTTTATTATTATTTTTTCTTACACTTTGTAAAAAGTGGAACATGGCACAGCATTATGAAAGGATGGAACGGTTAGCGATATCAGAACCTCCAGACCGGTGAAAATGGTGGCACAGAGCCACGAAATTACTCTGTGGTGCCCATTTGCACCTGTGACCAGCTCTGGACCCAGACTGCACTGAATGGAGAGCCAAGGGGAGAACTCTCTCCATGGCTAAAGAAAGGCAGTGCCGTTTACAAACGTTCCTGCAGAAACGGCAGCTGTGATCTACTCTGTTATACCGTATATCAAGGCTGGGGTCGAATCCATTTAAAATTCAGGGAATTAAATGAAAACCCTTTTCACCTTATTCTATTGGGACTTTTCTATGTTCAATGAGCTGAATATCAGGTCAAATTTCAAAGAAGTTTATTTATATAAAACCACTGCACAAAGCCAGGCCTGCTGCTGGCATGAGTGTCGCCATGGGAACGGCTTTGCGGCCGTCTCGCTGGACCTGCCTGCGCATAAAGGCGGCTTTGCTGTCAGGGAGAGGGACTGAGCTCCGGGTGCATCTAGATTGGTCCGTCAGGGGTTTCAGTTCACCTGAGACTCAGGTGCGCAGAGGGCTTCCGTCAGCCTTCGGCGGGGGAGGGTGATGGAGTGGAACGGCACATTCTCCTGCCATCTCAGGAGCACGGGCACCAGAACAAAGGCAGGCTGTCTATACCACTGCAAATAGGACTTTGTGGACTTGGGCATTTTAGCAGTGTTTCAAACACCCCTACAGATATGCGATTTCGCTGTGTGCCTGGTGTTCCACTGTGAAACAGCTCCGACAGAGATTTGATTTCATAAGACGATATGATCTCTCTCTCTCTCTCTCCTTCTTCCTCTACCTCTCCCAGCTTTGCTCTCTCTCTCTCTCTCTCTCTCTCTCTCTCTCTCTCTTTCCTTTCCTCTATCTTCCTCGGGTCAGAGGCAGCTTCCTGTCAGGGCCCTTTAATGTTTTTATCATTTGGTTTTTACTTTGACAGGAGCAGCATCCGAGTAAAACTTTGTTATGCAACTGCTGTTTACCTGAGGTGCACTTCCCAACTCTCACATAAGTCTCCCACATCCCTTTGAGCCAATCAACAGTTTGACAGTTTGTTCGGGGGCCGCTGATCTGAGGAGTGACAGGTGTTTTGGCCAATTAGCGCTCAGTAAGTATGGTTCTGTCCTCTGTTCCTTAGCAACTAGGGCTGTAGTGCGTGTACCCTGTAGGGTCTCTCATTGGTTTAACATCAGCACAGTGAGCATCAGATTAGCCAAGGTTGCCCAACGTGAGAGGGGCCTGACAGGGTGCAGACTCGCTCCAGTGCGACAATAAATTCTGATGAGTGGCCCAGGGTCTTCAGTCAGGAGCAAAGTCTGCAGGATCAGATCCGGCACCCTGTGCTGGATGAGTGCATTCATCTCAGTGATAAGGGTCCTGTGTTTGAGTGAAGCGCACATGCGTGCGTGTATGTGTGTGTGTGTGTGTGTGTGTGTGTGGTTTGTGGGTTTGAGAGTGTAAGCATGTGATGCAATGTGTGTAATGTAGCTGTGGTGTGAGTGTGAGAGAATGTGTGTTATTTCTGTATCTGCGACTGGATAATGAGCTCATTGTGTTTATCTAATTAAGACCGCATTCGTGCAAGTGTTTGTCCCTGTGTGGAAGGCAGTGTAGAACACCAGCCTGAAGATGAACTGACAGCTTGCAGTGTATTTAAAAAAAAAAACAATTCATGTGTGAAGACTCAGCTTTGAAATCAAGGTGTGCTCACTCCAAGGGCTGCAAGAGTTCATTATATTTTTATCAAACTTTCACTTCCCTGCCTGTAATAGACTTGGTGTGACAAGTTTCTATAAATTTTATTATATACATTATTATGATGATATAAATATGGTATAACACAATCAATTCTGGCCAGACTCATTCATTTGGATATAAATTACTGCTGTTGTTGAGTAAAAACAAAGCAAAAAAAAAAAAAGAAAGAAATGTGCTGCGCAATAAGAGCTCTCCAAATGCACATGTCAGGTGACAGAGATAAAATGTGTGCAATATGCTTTGATGTTCATGTTATCCCCTACAGGACAGAGGAGTGTGAGAAGCTTCTGGAAGGGAGCTGGGCGACTCCAGACCCTTAGCCAGCAGCATCCTGAGACTGGATGTGGTGCTTCTGATGCAGTTGCCGGGTGACAGAACTAGGTTGCCACACACCCTGTGCTGCCCCTGTAGCTCAGAGATACAGCCAGAAGCTGTCATCCTCCACACTCCAGGGTCAATATAAAGTAAGAGAGCCCCAAGAGGTGGTTACCATGGCTACAGAGCAGCTCATTCTCAGCACATTTATTTTGCGTTCTTTCAAAGTTTTGATGCAAAGTGAATTTTTGTGTGAAGCCTGCAAGAAAATCAATCTTTAGATAATGAGGCAGTCAGTCAGACACAGCTAACGGCGTACGACTGTAAAACAATAAACTACCACAACACTGCCAATCAGCTAACGGCATACAACAATAAACTACCACAACACTGCCAATCAGCTAACGGCATACAACAATAAACTACCACAACACTGCCAATCAGCTAACGGCATACAACAATAAACTACCACAACACTGCCAATCTGCCTCTCTCACACACACACACTCACACTCTCTCTCTCACACACACACACACACTCTCTCTCTCACACACACACACACACTCTCTCTCACACATACACACACACACACACACACACACACTCTCTCTCTCTTTCTCTCTCACACACACACACACACACACACACCCCCATGTTTGACAGAGTGATATTTTCTTCAGATACAGAGCGTGAGTGTTGCTGAAGGTGTTGACTGAAAGCAGAGTGCCGCTGCTCACTGACAGACGAGTCCTTTGGACCGCATCCTCTCCGGCCCCAGAGCAGCATCTGAGATACAGGCTGATCCTCGGCACTGTGAGGCGGCTCAATATTCCACCAGCCACAGAGTATCTGCTTTCCCTCACCCTTCACAACCCCCTCCTCAGCCAGGTACAGTCAGGCTATGCCGGCATCACCGCTTCACCCTTCTGCTGCCTCTGCTCTGCCACCATGTTAAAGAGAGTTTATCCTCTCACCCCTAGTCCCTTTCTCCCTCTCCCCTGCTCCCTCTCTCCCTCCCTCTCTCCCCTGCTCCCTCTCTCCTGCTCCCTCTCTCCCTCTCTCCCCTGCTCCCTCCCTCCCTCCCTCTCTCTCTTGCTCCCTCTCTCCCTCTCTCCCCTAGCGAGCCAAACCACGTAGCCCCCGAGGTGACCCTCCCCCCTAGTTCAGAAGAAAGGGCGCCATGTGCGCGTGACTACTCTGATTCACACAGTGAGCGCTGGCTTCTCTCCACACCGCAGATACATCACTGATCATGCACTACCTGAGCTGTGCAGGATGTCCACGCAGCCTCACCACCTTCCCCCATAAAATGTCCTAATACTGGGAGAACAAATAAAGGACTGACTCCACTGAGAAACAGCCAGGCCCCCTCACACGGTCTTTGGAAACTATAATTAGGGACTGGAACTAGATAGTGGAATAATCAGGCGCAATAATCATATTTCTCATCATATATTTTCATACTCAGATATCAGGGTACAGTAATGATGCAGATTGTTGAGTACACCATTTACCTGCTCCTGTCTGCCCAATGATGACAGGCTACACTGGAAATCAGTGCGTCTCTCTGTGTGCGTGTGTGTGTGTGCATGCATGTGCCTGTCTGTGTAAGTTATGTGTGTGTGCATGTGTATGTGTGAGCATGTGACTGAGTGTGTGTGTGTGTGTGTGTGTGTGCATGCATGCGCCTGTCTGTGTAAGTTATGTGTGTGTGCATGTGTATGTGTGAGCATGTGACTAAGTGTGTGTGTGTGTGTGTGTGTGTGTGTGTGTGTGTGTGTGTGCACGTGTGCATGTGTCTGTATAATGTATGTGTGTGTGCATGTGTGTGTATGTGTGAGGAAGAGATTTTTAGAGAGCTCCACACTCTGGAAGGAGATGAAAAGTAAAATGTGTAATTGGTGAGAGAGAGAGGAGCATACAGAGGTGAGACGGTGCTTTCGGCTCCCCTGCGAATCTCTCTGTCAGAGGCAATGAGAGGATCACTTTCTCAGAGCTAAATCTCTGTATAAACATCATGTGGTCCTGGATTGGAGAATGTCATAAAATACAGGCTGTGGTTCAACAGTTAAACACAGGGCTGTGATTGGGTAAACACACAGGGCTGTGATTGAACAATTAAGCACACAGGGTTGTGATTGGGTAAACACACAGAGCTGTGATTGGACAATTAAGCACACAGGGTTGTGTAATTAATAAGGAAGGAGAATAGAAAGTGTGATGTTTCTGATTTTATTCTTTTGATTATGTTCTGTTTTTTCAACAATGTCTGTCTGTTTATTGTCCCCCAACAACCTGAATTTGAGGGAAAATAAAGGACATGTCCCTTTGTGCTTCTGTCGTGTGATTTCAGCTGGGTTGCTCTTGTTACAGACCTGCCTGTAAGGTTTTTCAGCTCATTAATGTGGCCTGGACATTGGCGGTTATGCTAATTACACAGTGCATAATGGGAGGGCGAGGATGAACCTCGCGCAGGGATAACACGCTCTTATGAAAACGCTAACCGAACACTGTGGGATCCCATTCTGCCACAGTAACACAAATAACTGCTTCATTGAGATGTGGTGGAAAAGGAGGATGGAGGCAGGAAGTGACAGTAATGGGCGCTTATTTTCATATTTCATATTCTTTATCATATATTATCAAAACAACAACAAATAAGAGATGGAAATAAACACATATATAAATAAATAAATACTGTTTTGTGATTTCAGCAGAATCAAATCTCTTATCCATTGAGTGTTACATCTAGAATCTATGGCATTGTGACCTAATCACACCATTCTATGTCAGTCCCTCTACTGCACTGTGACATCATCACTCCGCTCTATGTCAGTCCCTCTACTGCACTGTGACATCATCACTCCGCTCTATGTCAGTCCCTCTACTGCACTGTGACATCATCACTCCGCTCTATGTCAGTCCCTCTACGGCATTTTGACCTCATCACTCCATTCTATGTCAGTCTCTCTACGGCACTGTGACCTCATTATACTGTTCTATGTCAGTCCCTCTACGGCACTGTGACCTCATCACTCCGCTCTGTGTCAGTCCCTCTACGGCACTGTGACCTCATCACTCCGCTCTATGTCAGTCCCTCTACTGCACTGTGACATCATCACTCCGCTCTATGTCAGTCCCTCTACGGCATTTTGACCTCATCACTCAATTCTATGTCAGTCTCTCTACGGCACTGTGACCTCATCATACTGTTCTATGTCAGTCCCTCTATGGCACTGTGACCTCATCACTCCGCTCTATGTCAGTCCCTCTATGGCACTGTGACCTCATCACTCCTCTCTATGTCAGTCCCTCAGACCCTCCTCCCTGTTCTGCCCCTCTAAGAGCGGGCTGGATGTCTCCCTTCACTGTTTAACGCACTCGTGGCCATAACGTCACTGGCATAGCAGAGATCCTGCCCGGGCTTGTGAGTTTATGAGCTGAATATCGGCCGTGTCATATATGTCAGACGGCAGCATGCCATAACTCTCTTCCTCTCCTGCGTCGCATGGTTTCTGCGGGCCGTTGGCAGAACCGGGCTGTGAAATACGCTTTTAATGAGGCCGGCCCCGACCGCAATTAGAGCACCTGATAGAACGGATTTATCAGCACTCACATGGGACGCCGCAGAAACACGCTTTAAGGTCTGTGTTCACAGTCCAAGCTTGCACTGGGTTTGGCAAATGATCATGACAAATAGAAAAGGACGCCATTTTGTGACCTGGAAGTTCCAGGATGACTGGCCTGATGCTTCCCCATGACCTCAGCGATGCGCACACCTTACATAACCATCTGGTGTAACCACCACACTGGGGAAAATGACCCAGGACACAAAGATCTTCATATTTATTTTTATGGAACATGTAGACCACACACTCCAGATACATCTGTCATTAATTTCATACACAGAGCCATGAGAACGGGAATTAAAATCAGGCACAAATTAAGAGCTTATATTCAGTAACTGGAGTATGGGGCAGGATCATGTCTCTGTGCATCAGGTCTGACTCGCTGTGCTTCAGTGAATGTATGGATTATATGCGTACCAAATCAAATGTGGGTTTTCCCAGGTGAGTGCACATCTCAGCGCACCACAGATATTATCAGAATCAGTCTGTTTCCGCCTGTTAAAAGCGTGTTGTCACGTTCCCCTGGGAGCGGAGCGTTTTCTGTGCTCTGACACGAAAACGCGCTCAGCGTCTCCCCTGCCTCCTGTGCTCTCCTGATCTCCATTTTCACCTTTCACTGCGTTTCACACAGGCCTCATCCTCACCATTTAACCAAGCCCCGCCCCCTGAGGCTTTCATCATCCCACATGGCCTATTTGCTCCGCCCACAAACCCTAGGAACACTTCGTTTTAGGGTCTGAAAAACGCAGACTTAACTTATTATTGAGCAGATTTATTCATTACTGATCCATATGTTAGTCATTCTGTATTTGCCGTTGATTTATGCATTTGTTCATGTGTTTATTAGCGAATGTGACTCTGCGCTGTGATTGGTCACAGCTGGTGAAATGTGACTCTGCGCTGTGATTGGTCACAGCTGGTGATTGATTGCAGGTGTACTGTGAGCTGGCTCAGCAGTGTTACCCAGATCAGCCTGTCTCTAGCCACACACAGCATCAACTAACGTTCACACACACATCAATATCTCATATATCACCATTAAGAAGATTTCCACATATTGACAGTCAACATCATAATGGTATTTGCTGATCTTACAGTGTTACCAAAATCTTGCGTGGGAAGATAGGCAACTGTCCCTGGATCTGCCTGTTTTTAACGTCCTTTTGTAATGGCCTTCCTGCTCTGATCTGCCTGTTTTTAACGTCCTTCTTCTGTAATGGCCTTCCTGCACTGATCTGCCTGTTTTCAATGACCTTCTTCTGTAATGGCCTTCCTGCACTGATCTGCCTGTTTTAACGTCCTTCTTCTGTAATGGCCTTCCTGCACTGATCTGCCTGTTTTAACGTCCTTCTTCTGTAATGGCCTTCCTGCACTGATCTGCCTGTTTTCAATGACCTTCTTCTGTAATGGCCTTCCTGCACTGATCTGCCTGTTTTTAACGTCCTTCTTCTGTAATGTCCTTCCTGCACTGGATACAAAAAAATCACCTGGCTTTCATTCACGGTTTTTCACAATGCTTTAGGTACCATGTTTTTCCTTGTGTGTGAATAATGTCTGTTTGACACCCAGCAGGATGTCTCTGTGCTCCAGCATTCATATGCCTTTGGCCCCGTCTCACTCGTTCCGCAGAGCACTTCAGAAAAGCACTGTGTAAACATTCTCCCCTTGTCTCTCAGCATAGAAATCTAATTAATTACTGGTGAAAATAGCTATGCTTTCACGAGTCTTTAGCTCAAGAGCTACTTGTTTCATTTTAAACACAATGTAAAGCTGTAGCTGTCACTGTAACTGGCCTGTGATTGGCTCCTTCCTAATTGGTCAGAGTATCGCACGGTTCTCTCCAGTGTCACAGCAGCAGAGTGGTTGATTGGATGAGAATGAATGAGCATGTTAAACACAGGTGCTGATTGGCTGGAGCAGAGAGCCCCAGCATTACAATAGCAACCTGCCCCTCTCATCATTAAATATGCAGCTACAGGTCTGTGCTCAGTAATTAAAGCAGCGCACTACATCCATCAGACCGCCCCTCACAAGCGCTACACATCCCGCAAGACTGAGCCCAGGGAGAGGGGGAGGAGAGAGAGGAGAGGAGAGAGAGAGAGAGTGAGAGGGAGAGAGAGAGAGGGAGAGGAGAGGGAGAGAGAGAGAGAGAGAAATGACTCAAAAATTTGCAGACTTCTTCAAAAACTTTAAAAGAATACATCCAAATTTTGAAACACTCCCTGTGGAGAGAAAATAACCAGTTTTACTTGGTGAAGGACACACAGACTCCCTGGCTGCTCTATATGTAGCAACCTGTCACCAGTACTGGAATACAATAAACATATAAATGTTACTTAATAGTCATTCATTTTATTCATTGATGTTTTGTTCCTGTTTGTTTGTTCTGTTATAAATTACATTAATTGTACCATTTGCTTTGGCAACACAGCCTGTCATGCCGATAAAGCACACTGAATTGAAAATTGAATTGAACCGAGAGAGAGAGGAAGGAGATGAGAGAGAGAGAGAGACAGAGGGAAAGAGGGAGAGAGAGTGAGAGAGAAGGAATGGGAAAGGAAGACAGATTGAGAGGAAGAAAAAGATGTAATTGCGTAAAATCTATAAAAGAATAAGTGAAGCACGTGTCCATATTTTTCTCTAATTATAAAAAAATCATTTCCTGATGGAAAGGATGAAAAACTTCTGACTCCAGAGCCCAAAAGTATCCAGTACAGTTCACTTCCCCCCATCCTGAGGGACCATGGACGCCCACCCAACCCCACGCTGTCCATAACCGCATCATAATGACAGAGTCACCGTTCATATGCATGTTATTATAATCACACAATAATTACAGTCTTTGCGCTCGTGTGTTTTAGTGTTATTAGCAGCGGAGATGGCGGTGATGATGGTAATGACAGTAATCACTGCAGAGTGAGGAGGGTGGGAGCGGACGGCTCTGTGTAGTCATTAATTCCAGCTTCTTAATTGTGTGGTACAATTAATGAGAGCATCCAACCATTACCCGTGTGCTCACTTTACCTTCTCACTCAAGACGCCGCAGTGCTGCCTCCATGCTCTGGACCTGCAGCCGGGTCCCGTCCCTCTCTGCTGGACCTGCAGCCGGGTCCCATCCCTCTCTGCTGGCCCTGCAGCCGGGTCCCGCCCCTCTCTGCTGGCCCTGCAGCCGGGTCCTGCCCCTCTCTGCTGGACCTGCAGCCGGGTCCCACCCCTCTCTGCTGGACCTGCAGCCGGGTCCCGTCCCTCTCTGCTGGACCTGCAGCCGGGTCCCGTCTCTCCTCTGGGCCCTCCACACGTTTGGTGGAGTTTCGTCTCCTTGGTGTCACTATAGCAGAATGAAGGGAGTTAGTACATCAAATCTGTAATGCATACAAGTAGTGCATGCAACATAAGTCATGACATGTAAACATGAAGCTACGAACACTGCACCTGTACGAGCTCCACCTCGTTACATTGCACCTGTACGAGCTCCACCTCGTTGCACTGCACCTGTACGAGCTCCACCTCGTTACATTGCACCTGTACGAGCTCCACCTCGTTACAATGCACCTGTACGAGCTCCACCTCGTTACAATGCACCTGTACGAGCTCCACCTCGTTACAATGCACCTGTACGAGCTCCACCTCGTTGCACTGCACCTGTACGAGCTCCACCTCGTTACAATGCACCTGTACGAGCTCCACCTCGTTGCACTGCACCTGTACGAGCTCCACCTCGTTACATTGCACCTGTACGAGCTCCACCTCGTTACATTGCACCTGTGAGAGCTCCACCTCGTTACAATGCACCTGTACGAGCTCCACCTCGTTGCAATGCACCTGTACGAGCTCCACCTCGTTGCACTGCACCTGTACGAGCTCCACCTCGTTACAATGCACCTGTACGAGCTCCACCTCGTTGCACTGCACCTGTACGAGCTCCACCTCGTTACATTGCACCTGTACGAGCTCCACCTCGTTACATTGCACCTGTACGAGCTCCACCTCGTTACAATGCACCTGTACGAGCTCCACCTCGTTACAATGCACCTGTACGAGCTCCACCTCGTTGCACTGCACCTGTACGAGCTCCACCTCGTTACAATGCACCTGTACGAGCTCCACCTCGTTGCACTGCACCTGTACGAGCTCCACCTCGTTACACTGCACCTGTACGAGCTCCACCTCGTTACATTGCACCTGTGAGAGCTCCACCTCGTTACAATGCACCTGTAAGAGCTCCACCTCGTTACAATGCACCTGTACGAGCTCCACCTCGTTGCACTGCACCTGTACGAGCTACACCTCGTTGCACTGCACCTGTACGAGCTCCACCTCGTTGCACTGCACCTGTACGAGCCCCACCTCGTTACATTGCACCTGTATCAGCTCCACCTCGTTACAATGCACCTGTACGAGCTCCACCTCATTACATTGCACCTGTACAAGCTCCACCTCGTTACATTGCACCTGTATCAGCTCCACCTCGTTACAATGCACCTGTACGAGCTCCACCTCGTTACACTGCACCTGTACGAGCTCCACCTCGTTACACTGCACCTGTACGAGCTCCACCTCGTTACAATGCACCTGTACGAGCTCCACCTCGTTGCACTGCACCTGTACGAGCTCCACCTCGTTACAATGCACCTGTACGAGCTCCACCTCGTTGCACTGCACCTGTACGAGCTCCACCTCGTTACAATGCACCTGTACGAGCTCCACCTCGTTGCACTGCACCTGTACGAGCTCCACCTCGTTACATTGCACCTGTGAGAGCTCCACCTCGTTACAATGCACCTGTACGAGCTCCACCTCGTTACAATGCACCTGTACGAGCTCCACCTCGTTGCACTGCACCTGTACGAGCTCCACCTCGTTACAATGCACCTGTATGAGCTCCACCTCGTTACAATGCACCTGTACGAGCTCCACCTCGTTACATTGCACCTGTACGAGCTCCACCTCGTCACATTGCACCTGTGAGAGCTCCACCTCGTTACAATGCACCTGTACGAGCTCCACCTCGTTACATTGCACCTGTACGAGCTCCACCTCGTTACATTGCACCTGTACGAGCTCCACCTCGTTGCACTGCACCTGTACGAGCTCCACCTCGTTACACTGCACCTGTACGAGCTCCACCTCGTTGCACTGCACCTGTACGAGCTCCACCTCGTTACATTGCACCTGTACGAGCTCCACCTCGTTACAATGCACCTGTACGAGCTCCACCTCGTTACACTGCACCTGTACGAGCTCCACCTCGTTACATTGCACCTGTACGAGCTCCACCTCGTTACAATGCACCTGTACGAGCTCCACCTCGTTACATTGCACCTGTACGAGCTCCACCTCGTTACACTGCACCTGTACGAGCTCCACCTCGTTACATTGCACCTGTACGAGCTCCACCTCGTTACAATGCACCTGTACGAGCTCCACCTCGTTACATTGCACCTGTACGAGCTCCACCTCGTTACACTGCACCGGTACGAGCTCCACCTCGTTACACTGCACCTGTACGAGCTCCACCTCGTTACATTGCACCTGTACGAGCTCCACCTCGTTACATTGCACCTGTACGAGCTCCACCTCGTTACACTGCACCTGTACGAGCTCCACCTCGTTACACTGCACCTGTATGAGCTCTACCTCGTTACACTGCACCTGTACGAGCTCCACCTCGTTACATTGCACCTGTACGAGCTCCACCTCGTTACATTGCACCTGTACGAGCTCCACCTCGTTACACTGCACCTGTACGAGCTCCACCTCGTTACACTGCACCTGTACGAGCTCCACCTCGTTACACTGCACCTGTACGAGCTCCACCTCGTTACATTGCACCTGTACGAGCTCCACCTCGTTACACTGCACCTGTACGAGCTCCACCTCGTTACACTGCACCTGCTCTGATTCCTTCATATGCATATTCTGCTTTTCCCTCCATGATTTACCATCACTTCAGATTACTGATAAGAAACTCACTGATGGGGACGCACAAGAGAGATTGATTACTTAATACTTCAAATCCGATTTTTATATTTAAAAAAAAAAAAAAAAACAGAACCTTAAAATAATCCGTCTGATCAAATACAAAAGCACCAAAGATTATTTTAGGCATGCTTTGCCTTGGAATTATTTTGCCAAAGAGAATCATTCATGTGAATGAGTCACGGAAAGAATCACGTTAATATCGAGCCATAAATGAATAAGGCAAATTATTCCTGAGCAATATGATACATAGAACCACAATCATCACTGATTCAATAAATTACTGACTTCAGCGCCAACGTCATTTATTTCCACGAAGAAATCAATACAGACAAATTCACCCATTATCTTAACACTAAAGGGGAGACACTGCCTTTCAAAACAGAAATAAACCCATAAATAAACCATTTTAAAGTTTTACAGTTGACTGAATTTATCCAAAAGTAAAGTTACTGTGTTCGAAATTTATGATAGCATACATCACCCTGTGATAAAAGTGAATTTAGAGCAGGATAGTTAGAGTGACATTTACAAGGCTGTATTTACGATATTGTGTTTATTATAACAAGTTCTGCACTGGTTATCGGGGCGCCAGAACGCTGCATTCTCAGAGACCATCCACATGCACCTTTAATGTCAAGCTAAATATTCTCATATCTCCAAAAAAAAGAACTCAACAAAACCAAGAAAGTGTTTTGTCTTTTTTTAAAAAAAAAAAAAAAATTCACCTGCACAACATAATGGATTTTTGTAATGTGGAATGTGGACCAGCTCAATCCTGGCTGGCCAGTGAGGCATGAGCTATACATAGAGATTACAACCGGGCTACATCTTTCACTGTTTCACAAAACAGACAGTCACAAACAATGGAAATAAGGGCTTTTAATGTCTTTTCCCTCTGTGTTTTAAACTGATTCATAAACATAGTATTTATGTTGATGTCACAGCCTATTCAAAATGGTTAATACACTGTATCAGCTATACACTGTGCACTGTATCTGTATGTGCTGAGTACTGTGCTCTGTATCTGTATGTGCTGAGTACTGTGCTCTGTATCTGTATGTGCTGAGTACTGTGCTCTGTATCTGTATGTGCTGAGTACTGTGCTCTGTATCTGTATGTGCTGAGTACTGTGCACTGTATCTGTATGTGCTGAGTACTGTGCTCTGTATCTGTATGTGCTGAGTACTGTGCTCTGTATCTGTATGTGCTGAGTACTGTGCTCTGTATCTGTATGTGCTGAGTACTGTGCACTGTATCTGTATGTGCTGAGTACTGTGCTCTGTATCTGTATGTGCTGAGTACTGTGCACTGTATCTGTATGTGCTGAGTACTGTGCACACACACAATAGATGAAACAGCTATTTTTAAACCCTGATTACCCATCTGATGAAATCCATAAATCTATATTATGTACATGACAAATCATAACATGATGCATTCTGCATTGATTGATGCGCTGTAATTGAGAGTGTTTGTTCATGGCTTGGAGACCGCGTAAACGGCATGCTGCTGGAATGCAGGCGGCACGTCTCCGGGGAATCTCAGGAGAAGCCGAGCACCGAGCATATGAGACATGATGGGAGCAGGGTTTTCAGAGTGGAGGAGTGGGGTGGAAACAGACATGCTTTGTTTATGAGAGCTGTAGTTTTCAGAGGGTGGGAGTCGGTGGAAATAGATGTCATTTATTAGTGATTTAGGGCTGAGGCTCTCTATAACAGCGTCTGAGATGGTCACGCTGCCGAACTTTATGGTGCCATTTATGGCTGGCTATAAAACACCAGAGCTCAGGCAAAACAGAGTCCCGTCCCCGTTTAAGCACCTCCACCACGTTCACCTGCACCTGACCCTGCTTCACCTGCACCATGTTCACCTGCACCTAACTCTGCTTCACCTGACCCTGCTTCACCTGCACCATGTTCACCTGCACCTGACCCTGCTTCACCTGCACCACGTTCACCTGCACCTGACCCTGCCTCACCTGCAACACGTTCACCTGCACCTGCACCTGCCCCTGCTTCACCTGCATCACGTTCACCTGTACCTGACCCTGCCTCACCTCCACCACGTTCACCTGCACCTGACCCTGCCTCACCTCCACCACGTCCACCTGCACCTGACCCTGCTTCACCTGCACCACGTTCACCTGCACCTGACCCTGCCTCACCTGCACCACGTTCACCTGCACCTGACCCTGCCTCACCTCCACCACGTTCACCTGCACCTGACCCTGCCTCACCTCCACCACGTTCACCTGCACCTGACCCAGCTTCACCTGCACCACGTTCACCTGCACCTGACCCTGCCTCACCTGCACCACGTTCACCTGCACCTGACCCTGCTTCACCTGCACCACGTTCACCTGCACCTGACCCTGCTTCACCTGCACCACGTTCACCTGCACCTGACCCTGCTTCACCTGCACCACGTTCACCTGCACCTGACCCTGCTTCACCTGCACCACGTTCACCTGCACCTGACCCTGCCTCACCTGCACCACGTTCACCTGCACCTGACCCTGCTTCACCTGCACCACGTTCACCTGCACCTGACCCTGCCTCACCTCCACCACGTTCACCTGCTCCTGACCCTGCTTCACCTGCACCACGTTCACCTGCACCTGACCCTGCTTCACCTGCACCACGTTCACCTGCACCTGACCCTGCCTCACCTGCACCACGTTCACCTGCACCTGACCCTGCCTCACCTCCACCACGTTCACCTGCACCTGACCCTGCTTCACCTGCACCACGTTCACCTGCACCTGACCCTGCCTCACCTCCACCACGTTCACCTGCACCTGACCCTGCCTCACCTCCACCACGTTCACCTGCACCTGACCCTGCCTCACCTCCACCACGTTCACCTGCACCTGACCCTGCCTCACCTCCACCACGTTCACCTGCACCTGACCCTGCCTCACCTGCACCACGTTCACCTGCACCTGACCCTGCTTCACCTGCACCACGTTCACCTGCACCTGACCCTGCTTCACCTGCACCACGTTCACCTGCACCTGACCCTGCTTCACCTGCACCACGTTCACCTGCACCTGACCCTGCTTCACCTGCACCACGTTCACCTGCACCTGACCCTGCTTCACCTGCACCACGTTCACCTGCACCTGACCCTGCTTCACCTGAACCACGTTCACCTGCACCTGCTTCAGCAGCTCAGCCACCTCCACTCACGCAGAATCTATACTCTGTTCCAGGCATCCCATATCAGACACTAGCAAACTTCTCATTTCCATATTGGAAAAACATGCTCTATTTCTATGCTCTATATGTAATGCTATTTACTATTAATACTTAGTTTCAGACAATATAAAAATCATCTTCATATTAGGTATATATTATATATATGTGTACATATTTACATATATATAATTTGCCTAGTTTGGCACTGACAGAAGGGTGTGTTAAGTCACAGTGAGAGGAGAGCGGTCTGCTCCACAGTGATAGGTGGGTCAGAGAAAGGGTCGCTCTGACAGGTTCAGGGGTTTAATTGGACAGCGTTGCGGGCTGTGGGAGGGGTGTCACAGTGCACAGGAGTGGGGTTAGAGCCGCGGGCTGTGGGAGGCGTGTAACATGCACCGCGACACACTCACACACACACACACCCACCCCCGCATGCACAAATATGCACGCACACACGCACACACACGCACACACGCGCGCACACACAGACACACACATACACACTCACACACACACACACACACACACACACACACACACACAGCCTTCCAGAAGCCGTTTTTCATCAGGCAGCTGCTCTTGTAAAGGTCAGGTCCTGTGCAGACAGAGTGGAAAGCACATCAAGACAAAACTCCCCAACACAGATAAACAGGACCCCTCACCTCTATTTATCAACTGTGTGTGAGTAAATCCATCATACAAACCAGTCTCTCCCTCTCAGGAATAATTGGATTTGCGGCATGCCAGTCTTGCAGCCACCAGAGTGAGATTTAATGATTTAGGTAGACTTCATTCTCTCCAGCTGAGCGGCAGTTTAAAGGTGATCTGCTCCACCGCGCTCAAAGGCAGAGCTCCCCTGGTCATGACCCAACCAAACACACCTGAGAGGAGGGGCGGCAGGACCTGTGGTCAGGCAGCACCTGTGAGTAACCCGGTCATCACTGCCCAGCGTGGCCTGGGCACGGGACATTAACCTGCACAGAGCACGCTCCGCTCGGCCTGCAGCAGGGCGAAGGAGAGGAAGGATGTGCGAGAGAGGAAGCATAAACACCAAGCACGCTCCGCTCGGCCTGCAGCAGGGCGAAGGAGAGGAAGGATGTGCGAGAGAGGAAGCATAAACACTGAGCACTCTCTGCTCGGCCTGCAGCAGGGCGAAGGAGAGGAAGCATATGGAGTTTTATATTTTCATATTTAAAGGCAGATTTTGTGAGTTACTGAGTTCAGGACACCATCGCTGTAGCATGTCAACCCTCAGTGGTGAAGCGGCCCTGAGCAAACGTCCTGACACCTTGCAGTCTGCTCTCCCATCATGCACTGCAGGGACACTCCAGCATATGCTGCAGCATATGGGTACTCTGGGGTCTGCGTGACACTTGACAGCAGCGGAGAGATCCAGAAGCAGGGCTCTGCTGCTGCTTTATCGCGCACGCTGGAGTTCCTCTCTCCGCTGCTGAGAGATGGACAGAGGGGTCTGAGCTCATCGGCCCGTTTAAAGGTCGCCGGGGCCACTGAATGAGCGCTATGACAGCATTTCCTTCATTTTAAAGGATAACACTAAATAGAAACAATTCTGAATGATGTAGACAAAAATGTTATTGGCCATTGATAATACTACAATTTGGCCAGTATTAATCGTGTAGCCAAGTGCACTGTAGGGCTGTACACACTGTAGGGTATTGCTATAGCATATTAAATGGGTATTTACACACTGTAGGGTATTGCTATAGCTTATTAAATGGGTATTTACACACGGTAGGGTATTGCTATAGCTTATTAAATGGGTATTTACACACTGTAGGGTATTGCTATAGCTTATTAAATGGGTATTTACACGCTGTAGGGTATTGCTATAGCATATTAAATGGGTATTTACACACTGTAGGGTATTGCTATAGCTAATTAAATGGGTATTTACACGCTGTAGGGTATTGCTATAGCTTATTAAATGGGTATTTACATGCTGTAGGGTATTGCTATAGCTTATTAAATGGGTATTTACATGCTGTAGGGTATTGCTATAGCATATTAAATGGGTATTTACACGCTGTAGGGTATTGCTATAGCTTATTAAATGGGTATTTACACACTGTAGGGTATTGCTATAGCTTATTAAATGGGTATTTACACACTGTAGGGTATTGCTATAGCTAATTAAATGGGTATTTACACGCTGTAGGGTATTGCTATAGCTTATTAAATGGGTATTTACACGCTGTAGGGTATTGCTATAGCTTATTAAATGGGTATTTACATGCTGTAGGGTAATGCTACAGCTAATTAAATGGGTATTTACACGCTGTAGGGTATGGCTATAGCTTATTAAATGGGTATTTACATGCTGTAGGGTAATGCTATAGCATATTAAATGGGTATTTACACGCTGTAGGGTATTGCTATAGCTTATTAAATGGGTATTTACACGCTGTAGGGTATGGCTATAGCTTATTAAATGGGTATTTACATGCTGTAGGGTAATGCTATAGCATATTAAATGGGTATTTACACGCTGTAGGGTATTGCTATAGCTTATTAAATGGGTATTTACATGCTGTAGGGTAATGCTATAGCATATTAAATGGGTATTTATATTCGATCACCCACAGTGGAGACCTGCACCATTGGGACAGTGAACTAGTCCAGTGCTGAGAGAGTCTGACTGAATCCTGGCAGGTATTTCTGAAGAAAAGGAAGCGATGATTGAGTTTATTTGAAAGTCAAAGTCAGAGGCAGATACCAATTGAATCAGCAGGACTCAAACAGTCCACATGCAGAAAAGAGGCTCCGGATACTCTGAGTCCTCCTCGCTCTTTGGATAGCTGACAGTGGGGGAAAGATTTTGATATATCTTCGAATGACATATTCTTATATGATATAAATTAGACTATATCTGAGACACATTTCTAGTTTTGTCAAAATGCCACAAAGCCTGCCATATATTGAATCCAGATTTAGTTTTCAGATGTGTATCATTCTTAAATTCCTCTGAACATCTCACATGGCCATTTCCTGTGTCTGGGTGTCTCAGACACGGACACAACCACAGCGGGTTTTGGAGAGGGGGGTAAAAAAACGTCTGTTCCAGATACATAATCAGCTCCGTATATAAAATTAATACCAGGCAAGTGTTTGCACATATTCTCTGCATTAGCCTCGCACAGGGGCCAGGGTATTCTCTGCGTTAGCTTCGCACAGGGGCCGGGGTATTCTCTGCGTTAGCCTCGCACAGGGGCCAGGGTATTCTCTGCGTTAGCCTCGCACAGGGGCCGGGGTATTCTCTGCGTTAGCCTCGCACAGGGGCCGGGGTATTCTCTGCGTTAGCCTCGCACAGGGGCCGGGGTATTCTCTGCGTTAGCCTCGCACAGGGGCCGGGGTATTCTCTGCGTTAGCCTCGCACAGGGGCCGGGGTATTCTCTGCGTTAGCCTCGCACAGGGGACGGGGTATTCTCTGCGTTAGCCTCGCACAGGGGCCGGGGTATTCTCTGCGTTAGCCTCGCACAGGGGCCGGGGTATTCTCTGCGTTAGCCTCGCACAGGGGCCGGGGTATTCTCTGCGTTACCCTCGCACAGGGGCCGCGGTATTCTCTGCGTTACCCTCGCACAGGGGCCGGGGTATTCTCTGCGTTAGCCTCGCACAGGGGCCGGGGTATTCTCTGCGTTACCCTCGCACAGGGGCCGCGGTATTCTCTGCGTTACCCTCGCACAGGGGCCGGGGTATTCTCTGCGTTAGCCTCGCACAGGGGCCGGGGTATTCTCTGTGTGACCCTCGCACAGCGGCCGAGGTATTCAGCCGTTTCTATGGGCTGCGTCAGGCCAGTGCTGTTCCACCCACTGCATACCAAATGCAGCTTATTAGCCCTCTTTAAAGGGATATTGTTGTCATTAAAGAAATAATGGATTCTCCTGGATCAGAGAGAATAAATATTTATAAGGTCAGGAATTTACTTAAGATCTATTTATATTCATCTCCTGTTCTGTCTCAGAGAGAGAGAGAGTGAGTGAAAGGAACAGAGTAGGAAAGACAGAGCGTGAGACAGAGGAAGGAGAGAGAGAGAAAGGGGGAGAGGGAGAAATGGGGAAAGGGAGTTGGAGATGAAGAGGCGGGAGAGTGGGGGGGAAGAGAGAGGATGAGAGAGAAAGAGTGAGACGCTGGGGAAGGCTTACATGGTGGCAGAGTAAACATGTTCATGAAAGTGCCAAATCAAGCAGAGACGCGAGTGTGCTAATGGTAGCGCTGCGCTGTCCCTAACAAGCCCCCTGGGCTAAAGGGGGCGGGGCGGGGGGGGGACATGGCATGCTAATGGTGGGGGCGGGGGGGGGGGGGGGGGGGGGGATTGGTGCTCGTATACTCCAGGGGGAGGGTGTGTTATCCAGATTAGAGTTATGCTTTTGTATTTTATGGTTTTGCAAATATGTGGCGTTGCAGTGTATTTATGACCTGTGTTGGGGGTTGTGGGTGGGGGGGGGGGGCGCAGGATTGGGCTTGCTGCACACCAGCAGCAGGTTTAAAACCTGTTTCCTCGCTCGAGACAGCACTGATCCTGCAACTTTGGCCCTCGTCATAGACAGACACTGTCATATCCATCTTTACTGTAACTACTGCCATATGCTAAATACGGTTACCTAGACAACACACTGCAGTTCATCATATTTGACTGATGATGGCGGAATAAACAGGAGAAAGTGTGCATGTGTGTGCGCACATCTGCATGGAGATGCATGTGTGTGTGCATGGATGTGTATGCATGCATGTGTGTGTGCATGGATGTTTATGCATGTGTTTGTGTATGTTTGTTTGTATGTGTATATGTGGTAAGCTTCATTTTGTGTGTGGTGTGCATGTGTGTGCGTGTGTGTGCGCGAGTGTGTGTGAGTGTGCGTGTGAGTGTGCGTGCGTGCGTACGTGTGTGTGTGTAGTTGAATGGTAGTTTGGTGTGAATTTGGAGCCTCCTCAGTCATCAGTAATGTGTTATCATGTTTAATGGGAATAGACCACACACTCCCATGTCAAACCTGAGACCTTCCTTTATCAAATGATCAGTGAAAGTTTGACAGATTTCGGAGACGGGGTTTGGGCTGGTGTGCGTGAACATCGTCTGTTGTCTTTGTTCATCTTCTGAACAAATAACACACCAGCAGGTTTCCTGTCTCAGAAAATCAAACTTTATGAAGCCAAACATGAGCAAATAGATCTGTCAGTCTGGAGCTCATTATAGCATTTTAAAGGATCTCAAAATAACACCAAGTTCACTCAGAGAAAAGCTTCAAGTAAAATGCAATTAAGTCACAAAATAGACATGAAAAGTTCTCGCCTTCATTCCTTTGTCTTTAATATCAAAGAACACATTTGTGTTTGACGAAAAGTAAAAGTGGATGTTGTGGCAGTGGTAAATGATGTGAAATGAACACTTTATTCCCCTTTATTAGGGCAGAAAGAAGAAAAAGAACGCTAACCTTCATGCTTTTTTTAGTCTGATTCCTTCATCTGCCTCTGCTGGCGTCAGTGCTGACCTGAGCACGCACAGCGTTTATAATCTTAAATGGCGTATGATTCTCAAGGCCCTTTAGCGTTGCATGGCCACCTGCATGCTGACAGAAGAGCTGTCAGACTCTCATACTTCCATGTGATTAACGTTATCCAGTATCAGACGTTAACAGATGCAAACACGTTCAGGCCTTTGGAGCACCGTTCATTTCCCCTGAATGTGATCATGCTTTCTGCTGCTGTTTGTGTAGTGGAGGTGACTGCGATCCTGCGTGTTTGTGTGGGGGAGGTGACTGCGCTCCTGCGTGTTTGTGTGGGGGAGGTGACTGCGCTCCTGCGTGTTTGTGTTGGGGAGGTGACTGCGCTCCTGCGTGTTTGTGTGGGGGAGGTGACTGCGCTCCTGCGTGTTTGTGTTGTGGAGGTGACTGCGCTCCTGCGTGTTTGTGTGGGGGAGGTGACTGCGCTCCTGCGTGTTTGTGTAGCGGAGGTGACTGCGCTCCTGCGTGTTTGTGTGGGGGAGGTGACTGCGCTCCTGCGTGTTTGTGTAGTGGAGGTGACTGCGCTCCTGCGTGTTTGTGTGGGGGAGGTGACTGCGCTCCTGCGTGTTTGTGTAGTGGAGGTGACTGCGCTCCTGCGTGTTTGTGTTGGGGAGGTGACTGCGCTCCTGCGTGTTTGTGTAGGGGAGGTGACTGCGCTCCTGCGTGTTTGTGTAGTGGAGGTGACTGCGCTCCTGCGTGTTTGTGTAGCGGAGATGACTGCGCTCCTGCGTGTTTGTGTAGTGGAGGTGACTGCGCTCCTGCGTGTTTGTGTTGGGGAGGTGACTGCGCTCCTGCGTGTTTGTGTAGTGGAGGTGACTGCGCTCCTGCGTGTTTGTGTGGGGGAGGTGACTGCGCTCCTGCGTGTTTGTGTGGGGGAGGTGACTGCGCTCCTGCGTGTTTGTGTGGGGGAGGTGACTGCGCTCCTGCGTGTTTGTGTTGGGGAGGTGACTGCGCTCCTGCGTGTTTGTGTAGCGGAGGTGACTGCGCTCCTGCGTGTTTGTGTAGTGGAGGTGACTGCGCTCCTGCGTGTTTGTGTAGTGGAGGTGACTGCGCTCCTGCGTGTTTGTGTAGCGGAGGTGACTGCGCTCCTGCGTGTTTGTGTAGTGGAGGTGACTGCGCTCCTGCGTGTTTGTGTTGGGGAGGTGACTGCGCTCCTGCGTGTTTGTGTGGGGGAGGTGACTGCGCTCCTGCGTGTTTGTGTGGGGGAGGTGACTGCGCTCCTGCGTGTTTGTGTGTGGGAGGTGACTGCACTCCTGCGTGTTTGTGTAGTGGAGGTGACTGCGCTCCTGCGTGTTTGTGTTGGGGAGGTGACTGCGCTCCTGCGTGTTTGTGTAGCGGAGATGACTGCGCTCCTGCGTGTTTGTGTAGTGGAGGTGACTGCGCTCCTGCGTGTTTGTGTTGGGGAGGTGACTGCGCCCCTGCGTGTTTGTGTAGCGGAGATGACTGCGCTCCTGCGTGTTTGTGTAGTGGAGGTGACTGCGCTCCTGCGTGTTTGTGTTGGGGAGGTGACTGCGCTCCTGCGTGTTTGTGTGGGGGAGGTGACTGCGCTCCTGCGTGTTTGTGTGGGGGAGGTGACTGTGCTACTGTGTGTTTCACTGACAGACGGAGCGTACATCACAGTGTCAGACAGAGATACGCAGCTCCTCTCGGGATACGAGTGCATTTAAAGCTGCTCTTTGTGAGCGCGCTACCTCCCTCCCTCGATCCCTCCCTCTCACAGGACCAGCTCATCACCACCATAAAGACCGCTCCCCTGCGCTGCCCAGTCCCTGAGGGGGGCCCTCATTATGTGGCCTGAGAAAGCTTCTGCAGCCGGGGAGCTCTAAGCGGGGGACCTCTCTCTCTCACTCTCTCACTCTGTGAGCTGGCTGCAGTGCCTGCCGTTTCGTGAGTTTGGGAGCCGGAGAGTGCAGCCCAATTATTCAGTTTATTTATTTGATATTTAACGCCATGTCGACACCAACCCATATACAAACAAACCATATACAGCACAAAGAAAAAAATTCATTATTTGTGATAAAAATTCCTTCATGAAAACATCTTTCAGAATAAAACCTTTGCCTAATGGCAGTGAAAGCAGAACAGTGTGCTACAACATGATTAAAAGTCAGAGGAGTCTCACACGAGTCACACAGCGGAGCTACATATATACGGTGTATGAGCAGTATTTGTGCCTGTGCGCCACTTGGTTTCCACAGAACATAAAGCTTTATGTTGGGTTTCAGTCGCTCCAGCTGACGGGCTGCGAGAGACAGACACGGAGGAAAGAGAGGGAGGAGAGAGTGTTATTGAAAGGGCCAGAACCCAAACAGCAGCAAACACTTTATGCTTTCTGTGAAAAGTTCCAGGACTTTGTAAAGCTTCAATCACAGCAACTGAAACAGAAAAAGCTCACCCCATGTGCAGGAAGCCCTCGCACTCTGGGGAATAACAGGGCACCAGCTTCCACCTTTCAACCCCACTGGACAAAGCACAGACACAGAGCCGTCAGCGCACCTATCTGCGCATTACATCACTGCGCAGTGCTATCTGCGTCTGTGATACCCTGCAAAGAGCTCTGCTGTGTATGCGTGGGGCGTACGTGGGGTGTGTACATGGGGTGCACAGGGCGCGCGGGGCGTGTACGCAGGGTGCATGGGGCGTGCGCGGGATGTGCGGGGTGTACGCAGGGCGTGTGCGCGGGGTGCGTGGGGCGTACGCGGGGTGCGTGGGGTGCGTGGGGCGTACGCGGGGTGCGCGGGGCGTGCGCGGGATGTGCGGGGTGTGCGGGGTGTACGCAGGGCGTGTGCGCGGGGTGCGTTGGGCGTACTCGGGGTGCGCGGGGCGTGTGCGTGGGCCGTGTACGCAGGGTGCGTGGGGCGTACGCAGGGTGCGTGGGGTGCGCGGGGTGCGTGGGGCGTACGCAGAGTGCGCGGGGCATGTGCGTGGGCCGTGTACGCAGGGTGCATGGGGCGTACACAGGGTGTGTGGGGCGTCTGACAGGAGCTCATCTGGCACCGCTGCCCCAGAGATAGCGTTCAGCAGGAAGGCTTTGGCGTTCCCGGCAGGCCCGTTTGGAGACAACAGGGCTTGTGGCGGCCATGCCCGTGTCACACGCACTGACCCCCACGCCATTCCTGCTGAACCGGGACAGGGCCCTCTCTGAGGTACTGAAGCGCATCGTGTAACAGACCCGACACCGCTCAGAGACACCGAGCGTGATCCCTGTCACACGCATGTCACACCCCCTCCCTATCCCGCATGCAGCGAGGTTTATTCTATTACCCCTCATTACATCATACTGAACATACAACTCCACAACAAATGCAAAGCATTTGACCTGATTCTGATGCGTGCCGTTTTCTCAGAATTGAGACACAAATGGCCCCTTCCCATAACCCTGCAGGTGAACTATGTCAACCCAGATTAGATCTGACAAAGGAGGGCACCAATTGAAGCACCTGCTAATTTAAAAAATTGGTTAATTAACACACGTGCAGATTAGCATGTCAGGCCAGGGCCAGCAGAAAACAGTCTCACCTGTTTGCAGATATGTACTACATACAAATCAATGGCTTTTGTATTGAATGAAATGAAATCAAAATAAAATGACAATATTAGTATTCATAAAGTCACAGGATCACAAATTTATTTTTCTCTGGTTGATATTCAATGTCTCAGAATTGAGATTGAGACTCAAACCCCATATTAGTGACCACACACTGGACTAAAATCCTCCATTCTGTTGATTTGAAAACCCGGTACGAAGTGTCCAGAACACTTTGTGTTTGAGTATTTGTGTTTGTGTACTTGTTTTGTTGGCCCATAAAAAAAACAAATTAATCCAGACTCTTGTCAGCCACCCCTCAAAAAACAAATCTGATTTTAACAACTGACAAATCTGGCCGAACTAGCAGATCCACACCTGATCCTGAAGAGGAATGTAAAGAGGCTCCGTATGTCTGCTCACAGAACAGAGCTCCGTATGTCTGCTCACAGAACAGAGCTCCGTATGTCTGCTCACAGAACAGAGCTGAACACAGCTCTCTGCTCACAGAACAGAGCTCCGTATGTCTGCTCACAGAACAGAGCTGGACACAGCTCTCTGCTCACAGAACAGAGCTCCGTATGTCTGCTCACAGAACAGAGCTGGACACAGCTCTCTGCTCACAGAACAGAGCTCCGTATGTCTGCTCACAGAACAGAGCTGGACACAGCTCTCTGCTCACAGAACAGAGCTCCGTATGTCTGCTCACAGAACAGAGCTGGACACAGCTCTCTGCTCACAGAACAGAGCTCCGTATGTCTGCTCACAGAACAGAGCTGGACACAGCTCTCTGCTCACAGAACAGAGCTCCGTATGTCTGCTCACAGAACAGAGCTGGACACAGCTCTCTGCTCACAGAACAGAGCTCCGTATGTCTGCTCACAGAACAGAGCTGGACACAGCTCTCTGCTCACAGAACAGAGCTCCGTATGTCTGCTCACAGAACAGAGCTGGACACAGCTCTCTGCTCACAGAACAGAGCTCCGTATGTCTGCTCACAGAACAGAGCTGGACACAGCTCTCTGCTCACAGAACAGAGCTCCGTATGTCTGCTCACAGAACAGAGCTGGACACAGCTCTCTGCTCACAGAACAGAGCTCCGTATGTCTGCTCACAGAACAGAGCTGAACACAGCTCTCTGCTCACAGAACAGAGCTCCGTATGTCTGCTCACAGAACAGAGCTGGACACAGCTCTCTGCTCACAGAACAGAGCTCCGTATGTCTGCTCACAGAACAGAGCTGGACACAGCTCTCTGCTCACAGAACAGAGCTCCGTATGTCTGCTCACAGAACAGAGCTCCGTATGTCTGCTCACAGAACAGAGCTGGACACAGCTCTCTGCTCACAGAACAGAGCTCCGTATGTCTGCTCACAGAACAGAGCTGGACACAGCTCTCTGCTCACAGAACAGAGCTCCGTATGTCTGCTCACAGAACAGAGCTCCGTATGTCTGCTCACAGAACAGAGCTGGACACAGCTCTCTGCTCACAGAACAGAGCTCCGTATGTCTGCTCACAGAACAGAGCTGGACACAGCTCTCTGCTCACAGAACAGAGCTCCGTATGTCTGCTCACAGAACAGAGCTGGACACAGCTCTCTGCTCACAGAACAGAGCTCCGTATGTCTGCTCACAGAACAGAGCTGGACACAGCTCTCTGCTCACAGAACAGAGCTCCGTATGTCTGCTCACAGAACAGAGCTCTGTATGTCTGCTCACAGAACAGAGCTGGACACAGCTCTCTGCTCACAGAACAGAGCTCCGTATGTCTGCTCACAGAACAGAGCTCTGTATGTCTGCTCACAGAACAGAGCTCCGTATGTCTGCTCACAGAACAGAGCTGGACACAGCTCTCTGCTCACAGAACAGAGCTCCGTATGTCTGCTCACAGAACAGAGCTGGACACAGCTCTCTGCTCACAGAACAGAGCTCCGTATGTCTGCTCACAGAACAGAGCTGGACACAGCTCTCTGCTCACAGAACAGAGCTCCGTATGTCTGCTCACAGAACAGAGCTGGACACAGCTCTCTGCTCACAGAACAGAGCTCCGTATGTCTGCTCACAGAACAGAGCTCCGTATGTCTGCTCACAGAACAGAGCTCCGTATGTCTGCTCACAGAACAGAGCTGGACACAGCTCTCTGCTCACAGAACAGAGCTCCGTATGTCTGCTCACAGAACAGAGCTGAACACAGCTCTCTGCCAAGGGAGTCCTCAGCCTGCCCATATGCTAATCCGACCACACACACGTCTGCTGTCATACAAACAAAACACTCCGTCTACACGCATACAAGCAAACAAGCTCTCGCTCACACGCACTTGCACGTACATACACGCACAAACACACACGCACACACTTGCCGACACACTGAAGTAAGTTCAAACACAAGCGCACACACTTGCAGGTGAGGAAAGGGGAAGCAGTGGGTAATATGTGGAGAAAAGGCGAGACTTTCTCCAACCGCTCTTCCTCAGTTCACTGGATAAAAACACAAACTTCCTGCAGGTCTCAGCACTAGGCCTGTGTGACAGACAGAGCACTGCCAGCGAGAGCCTGCGGAATGCTAACAGCATACCGACCTGCGCTGTGAACACGCTCCCAACACACTGACAGTCAAATACTGCCAAACAAACCCCCCTCTAAAACATACAGGCAAGCACACACACATGCGCTCACACACACACACCCGCGCACTCACACTCACAGGTGGACGCACACACTCGCACTCACACACAGTTCCTGTTCTGAGGTGGCAGTGGGTTCCTTATATTGCTCCGTTGATATAAATGACAAACCCACACGCACACAGTGCTCATGAATGACTGATGGAGGTCTGACACGGACACACACAGCCAGGCTCAGGACAGGCACTTTTACAGACGGCCTCGTTAGGACCCCAGATGACTCATCCCTGATCATGAATCTTTCAGCGGGGCGATTTTGACCCCAAAAACAAAAGTGCGATCCTGGGCCCTGTGCACACTCATGCATTATTTGTGGGCTGGAGCGTGCTGGAGCGTGCTGGAGCGTGCTGGAGCAGAGACCAGCCCGAATCCTCTCAGCCACTCTATAGCACACAACATCTCAGCCTCTGTGTCCTGTGCTGTGTGCTCTCTGTGCCCTGTGTGTGCTCTGCACTCTGTGCTCTGTGTGCCCTGTGTGCGCTCTGCACTCCATGCTCTGTGCTCTGTGTGCCCTGTGTGTGCTCTGCACTCTGTGCTCTGTGTGCCCTGTGTGTGCTCTGTGTGCCCTGTGTGTGCTCTGCACTCCATGCTCTGTGCTCTGTGTGCCCTGTGTGTGCTCTGCACTCCATGCTCTGTGCTCTGTGTGCCCTGTGTGTGCTCTGCACTCTGTGCTCTGTGTGTCCTGTGTGTGCTCTGCACTCCATGCTCTGTGCTCTCTGTGCCCTGTGTGTGCTCTGCACTCTGTGCTCTGTGTGCTCTGTGTGTGCTCTGCACTCCATGCTCTGTGCTCTGTGTGCCCTGTGTGTGCTCTGCACTCTGTGCTCTGTGTGCCCAGTGTGTGCTCTGTGTGTGCTCTGTGTGTGCTCTGCACTCCATGCTCTGTGCTCTGTGTGCCCTGTGTGTGCTCTGCACTCCATGCTCTGTGCTCTGTGTGTCCTGTGTGTGCTCTGCACTCTGTGCTCTGTGTGCCCTGTGTGTGCTCTGTGCTCTGTGTGCCCTGTGTGTGCTCTGCACTCCATGCTCTGTGCTCTGTGTGCCCTGTGTGTGCTCTGTACTCTGTGCTCTGTGTGCCCGGTGTGTGCTCTGTGTGTGCTCTGCACTCTGTGCTCTGTGCTCTGTGTGCCCTGTGTGTGCTCTGCACTCCATGCTCTGTGCTCTGTGTGCCCTGTGTGTGCTCTGCACTCCATGCTCTGTGCCCTGTGTGCCCTGTGTGTGCTCTGCACTCTGTGCTCTGTGTGCCCTGTGTGTGCTCTGCACTCTGTGTGCCCTGTGTGTGCTCTGCACTCTGTGTGCCCTGTGTGTGCTCTGCACTCCATGCTCTGTGCCCTGTGTGCCCTGTGTGTGCTCTGCACTCTGTGCTCTGTGTGCCCTGTGTGTGCTCTGTGCTCTGTGTGCCCTGTGTGTGCTCTGCACTCCATGCTCTGTGCTCTGTGTGCCCTGTGTGTGCTCTGCACTCTGTGCTCTGTGTGCCCTGTGTGTGCCCTGTGTGTGCTCTGCACTCCATGCTCTGTGCTCTGTGTGCCCTGTGTGTGCTCTGCACTCTGTGCTCTGTGTGCCCTGTGCTGTGTGCTCTCTGTGCCCTGTGTGTGCTCTGCACTCCATGCTCTGTGCTCTGTGTGCCCTGTGTGTGCTCTGCACTCTGTGCTCTGTGCGCTGTGTGCCCTGTGTGTGCTCTGCACTCCATGCTCTGTGCTCTGTGTGCCCTGTGTGTGCTCTGCACTCTGTGCTCTGTGTGCCCTGTGCTGTGTGCTCTCTGTGCCCTGTGTGTGCTCTGCACTCCATGCTCTGTGCTCTGTGTGCCCTGTGTGTGCTCTGCACTCTGTGCTCTGCGTGCCCTGTGTGTGCTCTGCACTCCATGCTCTCTGTGCCCTGTGTGTGCTCTGCACTCTGTGCTCTGTGTGCCCTGTGTGTGCTCTGCACTCCATGCTCTGTGCTCTGTGTGCCCTGTGTGTGCTCTGCACTCTGTGCTCTGTGCCCTGTGTGTGCTCTGCACTCCATGCTCTGTGCTCTGTGTGCCCTGTGCTGTGTGCTCTCTGTGCCCTGTGTGTGCTCTGCACTCCATGCTCTGTGCCCTGTGTGTGCTCTGCACTCCATGCTCTGTGCTCTGTGTGCCCTGTGCTGTGTGCTGTCTGTGCCCTGTGTGTGCTCTGCACTCCATGCTCTGTGCTCTGTGTGCCCTGTGCTGTGTGCTCTCTGTGCCCTGTGTGTGCTCTGCACTCCATGCTCTGTGCCCTGTGTGTGCTCTGCACTCCATGCTCTGTGCCCTGTGTGTGCTCTGCACTCCATGCTCTGTGCCCTGTGTGTGCTCTGCACTCCATGCTCTGTGCTCTGTGTGCCCTGTGCTGTGTGCTCTCTGTGCCCTGTGTGTGCTCTGTGTGCCCTGTGCGTTGCCTTGTACAGTGAGTGTATTAAGTTTTAACAGCTTCATACTGCTGCCCTTAAATCTGCCTCTCTCCTCTCTGATGTGGTTTTATGAAACTCTGCTGAACCCGAGTACCATCTGGGCTTTCACATGGATCCCCAAATCCTATTCACACCCAACACCACAGCGACCCCAGCCACCTCCAGCCAGATTTTCACACCTGATTTCTCTCTGTCTGTATTCTGAGATTCCACATGCTGAGGCTAATCGGCTTTAGCAGAAGTGGGGCCTAAATCCCACTGGAACACAATCTTCAGCCTTCAGTGACTGGAATCTGAGCCCACATCATAATCCACCCCTGCGTCCAACCTTTATGGGTCTGGGTTATTAACCCAAAGCCTTCCCGCTAATGCCACCCCAATGAGAGGCGTATTAACGTGTGCGTATCTGGATGCATGCGCCAAAATGATGACTCCCAGTACTGCACATCCCCCCGACCTCATGGGAATAAATTCAAATTACGCACACTCAAGTCCATACACTTTACTGATGCAAATACCTGTCATTCTGTGCCTGTGCGCTTCCCGGCCCGTCATCCCGTACCCGCGCGCTTCCCGGCCCGTCATTCCGTACCCGCGCGCTTCCCGGCCCGTCATTCCGTACCCGCGGGATTCCCGGCCCGTCATTCCGTACCCGCGCGATTCCCGGCCCGTCATTCCGTACCCGCGCGATTCCCGGCCCGTCATTCCGTACCCGCGCGATTCCCGGCCCAGTATTACATAACTTTCCTGTGTGAAGCAACTCTCCACAGAGGAAGGTTAATAATTAAATAACATTGAACATCTGGCTAAAAATGCTTAAAAAACTGAAATATTTCATGCAAAACACACTTTAGTGAATAAAATAGGTTTGACAGTTCCATCCACCCACTCTGTGTTAAGTGTTTTAAGCAAAAATGGTAACCAAACCATCAGCAAGCTAACACATACAATTCCAAACTGACACCAGTACAGTCATGCACACAATCTGAATTGACCCTTATACATTATGCAAAGAATGCTAACTGATCGTGGTTCAGTAGTATAAGTTGTTTATCTCCCATAATGCAGCGGGCAGATCCCGGGGCTCTGCTGAATGATGCGTGACAGCTAAGGGGCCGGTGTCCCCCGCAGCATGGGGGGCTCATTATGACACAGATATATGACAGGGCAGGGCATGTGTGTACAGGTGATACTTTATTCTGTTAGGCATTACGGCAGGGCCCAGACCCCCCAGAGCCCCTTTATCTCAAACCCAGCTTCCACTTTAAGGACATTTCCTTTGGACATGGCCATACTTATCTCAAACTGTTCCAGCAGTTCCTATTTTCCATAAACTTCACGTCAGAATGATGCAAGACATGAAATGTTGCGTATCCACATTTCTGTCTGGGTATTTCAATATAGTTTTTTAAATCTGGTGGAACAATCAAACATGTGGCGGTCTCAGTAATTATGGATCTGACTGAACTCGGGGGACTCCACGCAGCGCGCGCAGAAAAGGCTTTCCACACTGGCAGGAGGAGGAGGAGTTCTGCAGTCTGCCAATGTCCCTGGGGCGGGAGGGCACTGGGACACCTCTCATCATGCTCTTGTCCATGCATTGAGGCGGGAAAACAAACACTGCAAACTAGCTCAGAATGAGGCCTGGCACTTTCAGTCAGCTTTTTAAGATAAATAATGGCAGAAAAACATAAGGGTGCAAACTGAGGTCATGCAGCAATTACAGTCAGGGGAAGCAGAGAGAGAGTCAGGATCAGACAGAGCATATGAGCTTCTCAACGCTGGTGTGGAAGGACACTGCAAAATACAGTCAAATAATGAACAATCAAAGCATCTCTAACTCTGCTGCCCTGAATCAAAAAGAAAAAGCTTGATCTTCGAACCTGTGGCAGCAGGTGAGTAAACACGCTGGAATAGCAGGTAGCAGCATCTTACTGCATGCCCTGCAGCGGCCAGCGGCGCCCCGCCCCGGTGATGGTGAGTTTCAGGAGAAACTCTGGGTTGGCGGTGGCAGAATTAAGTCCTGCACAGGCAGGTGAGATCTCCATGGCGATGCACAGGCAGGTGAGATCTCCATGGCGACGCACAGGTGGTGGGAATGGCGCACGCTTTTGAGGAGAGCCGCTGTAGACGCCTGTCACCACTCAGACATGAGAAAGCGCTTCGGCATCCTCCTGCACACGGAAACGAGCGCCCCAGTACCACGGGCCGACACAGCCAAACGGAGCCCTGGCCAGGGGTATGGTCACAGGCGCACCTGCACTAATATTAACATAAATTGATATTAATGTGCATGTGTAATATTAACACAAACACAACAGCAGAGGCTTTCATCCTTTAAATATCGGTTGGGGGGGAGGGGTTTGATTTAACGACTGTGGTGCTTTATGGCAAATGAGAATGCAGCGTGCCATGCCCTCCATTTTCATATTCCCCACACACAATATCAGAACCGAGGCAACACACAGCCTTCAATTTATCCGCACAGCTCACCCTTACACACACCTCAAATAAAGGTGCATAAATGTAAATTGTAAAGAAAGAATAAAAGATGTTTTGTGTCCAAAACAGCAGCTCTTGCCATGATGGCCGCGATTTCCCGCTGGGATTCTGTGTGCACTGTGGCAAACGTGAGGAGCCCAAAGGAGCGTGCACAACAGGCAGAGTAACTACATTATGCAGGAGACACCCTGTGCATTTTTAAAGGCAGCATTCTCTCAATCATTTCTAACATACAGCTTACACTGCCCCCTCCAGGACTGGAGTTAAACCTGCAAACACTGCGGCCCTCCAGGACTGGAGTTAAACCTGCAGACACTGCGGCCCTCTGGGACTGGAGTTAAACCTGCAGATGCTGCGGCCCTCCGGGACTGGAGTTAAACCTGCAGACACTGCGGCCCTCCAGGACTGACTTATCATTGTGCGACCCTATTTTCAAACTACTGGATGAAAGACGAAAACGAATGTTAGGTCAAGAGTCAAGTGGTTATTAAAAAAAAAATCACCTTTGAATATTTCATGCTGAGATTCTGTCTTCAGGGTGGCTCTCATTTGGGGCAGGACTGGCAATTCTCAGAAACACTTGGTGACAAACAGTACCAGTTTTTTTCTGGATTTCAGGTCAACTCAGGGCTACATTCGCTGATGAGCAGCGGAATGATGGCTGGAGGCAGGGCGGCAGTCCCTGTGTGGATTTGCTTTACTCTGGTCTGATTTCTGAGTATGCTGGTGTTGGTGTCAAATCTGCTCATTGAACCACACTGGTTCCCTGAACCAATCCCTAATGCACACTGGTTGCCTGAACCAATCCCTAATGCACACTGGTCCCCTGAACCAATCCCTAACGCACAATGGTCGCCTGGACCAAGCGCTAACGCGCACTGGTCCCCGGAACCAAGCGCTAACGCGCACTGGTCCCCTGAACCGATCCCTTACGCGCACTGGTCCCCAGAACCAAGCCCTAACGCGCACTGGTCCCCTGAACCAATCCCTAACGCGCACTGGTCCCCTGAACCAATTCCTAACGCGCACTGGTCCCCTGAACCAATCCCTAACGCGCACTGGTCCCCTGAACCAATCCCTAACGCACACTGGTCCCCTGAACCAATCCCTAACGCGCACTGGTCCCCTGAACCAATCCCTAACGCGCACTGGTCGCCTGAACCAATCCCTAACGCGCACTGGTCGCCTGAACCAATCACTAACGCGCACTGGTCGCCTGAACCAATCCCTAACGCGCACTGGCCGCCTGAACCAATCCCTAACGCGCACTGGTCACCTGAACCAATCCCTAACGCGCACTGGTCGCCTGGACCAATCCCTAACGCGCACTGGTCGCCTGGACCAAGCGCTAACGCGCACTGGCCGCCTGGACCAATCCCTAACGCGCACTGGCCGCCTGAACCAATCCCTAACGCGCACTGGCCGCCTGAACCAATCCCTAACGCGCACTGGCCGCCTGAACCAATCCCTAACGCGCACTGGCCGCCTGAACCAATCCCTAACGCGCACTGGCCCCCTGAACCAATCCCTAACGCGCACTGGCCCCCTGAACCAATCCCTAACGCACACTGGTCGCCTGAACCAATCCCTAACGCACACTGGTCACCTCAACCAATCCCTAACGCACACTGGTCGACCGGAACCAATCCCTAACGCACACTGGTCGCCTGAACCAATCCCTAACGCACAATGGTCGTCTGAACCAAGCGCTAATGCACACTGTTCCCCCAGAAACACAGTGCCCTACCCCTGTCATTGACATTCAGACGTGGACAGTAATCCTCATGTTTAAGAGGATCTCTGAGCTTTGAGGAGAAGTGAAGGTTCCCCATCTCCGTGCCAAAGCCCTCAGTGATCAAAGTGAAACCCATGAAAACAGCAGGACGGACCCACAGAATAAAGATGGACCCACCTCACTTCTCCAGGGGACGAGAGCGGATTTCACACCCAACATGCGGGTGAGACAGAACTTCCTTTCAGATGGAATTAGTGCTGCTGGACAGAAACCAGGGAAACAGAATGGCCAGAATGCAGTCTGCCCCAGCACCACAAACACCAAACTCTGCCCCAGCACCACAAACACCGAACTCTGCCCCAGCACCACAAACACCGAACTCTGCCCCAGCACCACAAACACCGAACTCTGCCCCAGCACCACAAACACCGAACTCTGCCCCAGCACCACAAACACCGAACTCTGCCCCAGCACCAACACCGAACTCTGCCCCAGCACCAACACCGAACTCTGCCCCAGCACCACAAACACTGAACTCTGCCCCAGCACCAACACCGAACTCTGCCCCAGCACCACAAACACTGAACTCTGCCCCAGCACCACAAACACCGAACTCTGCCCAGCACAAACCCAGACACTGTCACCCTGGAGAGTTAGGTCTGTTAGGTCTGTAGGCTGTATTTACCTGCACATTGCAGCAAGTGACTGAAGCAGACAAAATGGGCAACACAGCATTGTGCAGGTACACTCACAGCACAACCCAACAAACTCTCACACCAGAGCAGAGTTTCAACCCAATGAACTGAAAGTCCCCAACACAATCTACAATCTTTGCCCAAACATGCGCCACACTGCAGAGAGAGCCAGAGAGCACAGACCGGAGAAAAAAAATTAAAAAAAAAAAAAGTGGAGGAGAAACTCACCAGGAAGAGTGATCAAAAGTCCCTCCAGAGACATGAGCGAGATTCCAGAAAGCATCAATGCCCATCGAGCTGGAGGAGGAAGTAAACCGACCACAGCAACCACAAACACTGACCAGGGCATTTTCAGCCAATCATCATAATGACATGTATTATAAATGCAGAATACAGATGCCATTGACTCTCTTGACATTTGAATTTATACATGGAAAACAATACTAATCACCAAATAGGCTTTTTCACAGTTCATGAGGTGTGAACACACGTGAAACTTCTGTTAAAAACCGTTTTTTTTTTTAAATGCATGGTTTGACAATATTATTACAGTCGTCCCGCCATATCTGCGGGATTGGCCAACCGCGGAAAATATTTTTAATAATCCAGAATATTCTCCAAAAAGAACATTTGAAATACCCGCGAAATTCTTAGTACTAAATATAGGTGGGGTTTCAAGTTATGAACATGTATAGGGTAAAATTACTTTCATTTTATATACGTGTCCTGAGCATCCGCAGTTTTTGCACATCCTCAGGGGTCCTGGATCCATATACCCGCGGATAACGCGGCCGACTGTATTTCATAATAACACCATTGTGTGAGCGCAGTGGGTTCTGGGCTGCGCCGGGCTAAGCCTCTCAGGGCTTGGTCTGCCTCGGACCGAGCGAGGCGGAACAGTGCGGCGGAGCGAGGACCGCGGACCCAAGGGAATGTCTCCATTCCTTTAGAGACTCATTGTATATTCCACTATAAGCAAGATGAGAGCACGGTAACGTGGTTAAATGTTATTTTAAAGTGATTTCTGAGTCCAAAGTAAATTGCTCAATTCCTTGTGCTCTAATAGACAGAGTGCTGGAGTGGGGCACGGCTGAAGCCTCGACCTGGAACGCAATAACTGCTCACTGAGAGCACAACTTTTAAAGTGACACAAGCCGACAATCACAATGGAAAGAAAGAGAGACATTGTGAACATGACAAAGTATGGTCTGAAAACCCGGGAATCAGACCACGGACTGACTGAATAATTGAGTAAATTAAATAAATCGTAAACAGGTGGAACCCTTAAAATGCATAATTCTTCTCCAAGAGAACACACCGTGTTTGTGAAGGCCTGCGCTGGTCACAGCTCGGGAGGAGAGCGACGGCCTTCACGCTGCGCGCCTGTAATGGCCAAGCTGAGCCGCGCTCGCCCGCCCGCTCGCTCCTTCCATCCATCCATCCATCTCTCCTTCATTGGGCAGTCGGATCACATCCTCAGCGCCACGCAGGCGACTGACGTCTGGGATTTAATCGCCCGATCAACGGGGATATATCCTTATCGCTCAGTCTCCTTTAAGGAGTCAAACACTGTTAGATACAATATTTATCTAACAGGCCTTCTCTTGACAGGAGATGCAAGATTAGCGGGACACGTGTTTACGTCGGACGGCGCACTGGGGCTGGCTTTTATCGGACTTCAGCAAAAGCCAGCATGAAAAGGACAAGTAATCGTTTTTATTCTCACAGATGCCCTGAGATTAACCTTTCAAACATGTGAGACAGACACACACACACACACACACACCTTTACTTTATGCTTTCTGTCGCCTTACCACACCAGGTGTGCCCGATATGCATAACCTGTGATTTCTGTCGTTTCATTCTTGCAAACTGATCTCAATCACAGATGATCGTGAGTGTAAATCTTTGCAGTTTCTTATCGGTAGTTTGTCATCTTTATATATGCATTAGCTTTCGGGGGGCATTGGTGCAGAATGACTGATCTAGTCGTGCAGGTAACAGGATGCGCACGGCCCATTATGACTGGACCAGCGATGTACTCAGAATACAACCCTAGAGTACAACATGTGATGAGGGAACGACAGGAGAGAGTGCTTATGATTACCGCAGAATATTAACCAGCAAAACAAACACAAAACATGAAATGTTAAGACTTTCAAACTAAACCCATCTTCAAATTAAGGACCATGATCTACAGAATTATAAAAAAAAAATGTGTAATGCAATTACTTAAAATATTTTACTTCCTCCTTTGTAAAACAAATCTGCCCTCACGAGCCCGTGCAAAGTCAACGCGCTCAGGGAGCTTGTATGAATATATTAACGAATAAAACTGAAGACGAATACATTTTACACGTTTTACGTGTATACATTTCAGTGAGAAACGAAGCCCACAAATACACCAGTACATTTTACATCATGTTTTCGTCAGCTTCATAAAGGCACTGCTTTACAGACACCGTAGTTGAAATTTTAACGTTTTTCCTTATAACAGAACACATCTAACCAGATCTCTCACACGGAGCATGAATTGCGCATGCAGCCATTAAAGACGTGTAACCGACCATAGCATGTTTTAATGAACAGTCCAGGTCTCTGTATTTCATCCTAAACGTGACAAAATTCATGACAGTGTAAAAAGGTAACAATTCTGCCTCACTGATATTCCACCCCATCGCCCGTATTGGTGAATAGAGACCACCTCCCCGCGCTCAGGCGCCAGATCAGCCAAGACTAGCCAAACACTGCCATCTAGTGGCGAAGCGGACCACGTGTTTTTGTTAAAGATCATCCTGCTAATGAGGGTCCAGATATATGGGTAATTACTTTTATAAGAGTTACAAAAGATACCCATAATTACACTGCCCTGTGGGCTTATTTATAAATCTCTTTTATTCTTATTTCAATTACCCATTTTGAAAAACTTTTCAGGGCACAAGAGCCAACCATGATTAGTTTAACCATATAACATAATGGGTTTGGCAAACCCATTTATTATTGCGTGTAGATGGGATGCTCCATACATCTTTAATTTCAGAGATTTATTCAGAGTAGGACACTGTGTAAAGAATTACGGTTTATGATAATGATAACAGTGGTTAGAAAAGCACAGTGTGATTAGCTCCATTCGTAGCTGGCGATGTAATCTTACCTGTTCGTGCGAAGCGGGAAGTATTAGCATGGCAAATAGGTCGGTCAAAGGCAGCGTCCATTCTTCTCTGCTGCAGCGGCTCTCTAACTCTGCCCTTGGGGACGCTGGGTTCTGTTCCCGCCAATCCCTTGATTAATTTGTTTCATACGTGTTTTACTTCCATACATTTTGTTCTTAAATAGATTAACACTATTCAGGTTTGGCTCATTTGCGTTTACTTTGTCAAGTCTTCACTTCCTATTAATGTTTTTCAGAGGCCGGTCGTCCGCACGGATTTCAGATGCAGCTATAGCCATGTATCATTTAAAATGTGAATGCCCTTTTATGAGGAGGTTTTCAATGAGTAAGAAATGACTAATTACATTTCCTTAAATGATAATGGAATACTAATTCTGTGTAGTATTGATATGTTCCTTACAAAATGAGGTATTAAGAGGCTAAATCATCCACCCTGAAACAGTGGAAGTGTAAAACAATTTCTCATTGCGCTTCGGGCGTTGTAATTATGGCGGGAATGAAATAGGCATATGGCGTGGGTGCTCCATGGCCGAGTTTGTGCTCACGTTCGGCATTTAACGCATACACCTTGGTTAATGAACGTAACTGAGTGTTTTCAGATAGTGATTGATTGTGTGTGTGTGTGTGTGTGTGTGTGTGTGTGTGTGAGAGAGAGAGAGAGAGAGAGAGAGAGAGAGAGAGAGAGAGAGAGAGAGAGAGAGAGAGAGACCACTCAACTGAGCCAGACATACAAACAGACAGAGCTTCCATCCCACTGTAATGTTCAAAAGCTGAGGAAATTCATTTTATTTAAAATGTAAAAACTCAAGGAGAGGAGGAGATGCCAGTGAAACAGAAGAGATGAGAAACCCCAGGGTCTGACCCCAACACACACACTCACACATTCATACTCACTTTCATATGCACTCATTCACACATTCATACACTTTCACACGCACTCATTCACACATTCATACTCACACTTACGCATGCACACTCACACATTCATACTCACTTTCACATGCACGCACACTCACACATTCATACTCACACTTTCACATGCACTCATTCACACATTCATACACTTTCACATGCACTCATTCACACATTCATACTAACTTTCACATGCACGCACTCACACATTCATACACACTTTCACATGCACTCATTCACACATTCATACTCACTTTCATATGCACTCATTCACACATTCATACACTTTCACATGCACACACACACATTCATACTCACACTTTCACATGCAATTATTCACACATTCATACTCACACTTTCACACGCACGCACGCACACTCACATTCATACTCACTTTCACATGCACTCATTCACACATTCATACTCACTTTCACATGCACGCACACTCACACATTCATACTCACTTTCACATGCACTCATTCACACATTCATACTCACTTTCACATGCACTCATTCACACATTCATACTCACTTTCACATGCACGCACACTCACACATTCATACTCACTTTCACATGCACTCATTCACACATTCATACTCACACTTTCACACGCACACTCACACATTCATACTCACTTTCACATGCACACACACTCACACATTCATACTCACACTTTCACATGCAGTCATTCACACATTCATACTCACACTTTCACATGCAGGCACGCACACTCACTTTCACATGCACTCATTCACACATTCATACTCACTTTCACATGCACGCACACTCACACATTCATACTCACTTTCACATGCACGCACACTCACACATTCATACTCACTTTCACATGCACTCATTCACACATTCATACTCACTTTCACATGCACGCACACTCACATTCATACTCACTTTCACATGCACTCATTCACACATTCATACTCACTTTCACATGCACTCATTCACACATTCATACTCTCTTTCACATGCACGCACACTCACACACTCATACTCACTTTCACATGCACGCACACTCACACATTCATACTCACACTTTCACATGCAGTCATTCACACATTCATACTCACTTTCACACGCACGCATGCACGTGTGCACACAAGCGCTCTCACCCACACAAGTGCGCACATACATGCTCTCTCTCTCTCTCACACACACATACACACACACACACATAAATACACACTCAAACACACAGACTCACACACACACATACATACACACACACCCTGTGCATTTCAGCAGAAGGTTAGTACCGAACATGAACCATGCCACTTCCTCGTCACAGGAAGAGGAGGGGTTTATAAAGGTGGACTCAAACAGAAGCAAATATTGCACTCCAGTGTTGGGTGAAAAAGCTGAGGAAGAGGACGGGGGCAGAAAGGGCATGACGAGCCCTTCTGCCCAGCCACAGTGTGAGTGAGAGAAGCACTAGAACCCTGCCTTTAAAGTGACCTCAGAAACTGCATACAAATCACTGTGTAACCAGGACATTCTGGAGCGGTTTGGTACAAAAAATGACACGTCCTGTGGTGAAACATTAAAAAAAGTTCTCAAATGGCTACCGCTTTGTTATCCCTCCCCACTTAGACCCCTCTCCCTAAACAGTTTAACAAAAAACATTTTCTGTTTGTGTGTGAGATCTCAGTGACTGTTTGGGTGTGTGTGTGTGTGTTTGTCACCTCAGTGACTGTTTGGGTGTGTGTGCGCACGTGCGTGTGTGTGTCGCCTCAGTGACTGTTTGGGTGCGTGTGAGTGTGTGTGTGCACGCATGTAAGCTTGATTCCAACTGAACTTTTGTGTTTGCACATGCGCATGCATGCGCATAAAGAAATATGTGCGTGTATGAGAATGGTTGAATGTGTATGTTTCAGTATGTGTGTTTGTATGAGTATCTGTATGCAAGTGTCTGTATGAGATTGTGTGTGTGTGTGTGTGTGTGTGTGTGTCTGTGTGTGTGTGTGAGTGTGTGTGAGTGTTTGTGTGTGTGTGTGTGTGTGTGTGTGTGTGTGAGACTATGTGAGTGTTTGTGTGTGTGTGTGTGTGTGTGCGCGTGTGTGTGTGTGTGTGTGTGTGTGTGTGTGTGTGTGTGTGTGCGCGTGTGTGTGTGTGAGACTATGTGAGTGTTTGTGTGTGTGTGTGTGTGTGCGCGTGTGTGTGTGTGAGTGTGTGCGCGTGTGTCTGTGAGTATGTGTGTGTGTGCATGTGTGTGTGTGTGTGTGTGTGTGTGTGTGTGTGTGTGTGTGTGTGTGTGTGTGTGAGTGTTTGTGTGTGTGTGTGTGTGTGCGCGTGTGTGTACACAAATGGATGGGTTGTACACTCCACCCTCTGGCAGATTCAGGACCATTCATAATACAAAAATAATAATAATAATAAAACCATAATGCAATCCTTCACAACATAAATGAGGCTTGCACAAACATACAGATCTTTACAGCATTGTTCAGCTCTTCTGTGCTAAAAACAAGCTCTCCCATGATTGGACACTGGTCACCGAGTGTGGACTTGTGTGTTAAAACTCTGGCCCATGATTGGACAGCGGTAACCAGGTGGGACTGTGTGTTAAAACGGGGAGCCCATTAGCTGAGCCCTTCCTATGTGCTCTGACTGTCTTGTTCGGCTGGTGAGTCCACAAAGACCTGCCTTTATTTTCCTGTAATCAGTTTTGCTGGACTCATTTTACAATTACACTTAGCACAAACAGCATGTCGTCCCATCCTTCTCCTGCGGGGGGCACTGCTTACTGCACACAGCAGTTGTGGCCGTTGGTATCTTTGAACCTCAGACGCATTTTGGGCCGGTACTTCTCCAGGTACAGCAGCTGTTTGGAGTTGAAGGCTCCACGTCTCTTTCTGTGGGACAGACAGGCATACCAGGGTTACAGCGCACTGAGGGATGCAGGCCATTCACACACACACACAGCGCACTGAGGGACGCAGGCCATTCACACACACTCACAGCGCACTGAGGGACGCAGGCCATTCACACACAGCGCACTGAGGGACGCAGGCCATTCACACACAGCGCACTGGAGAAGAAAGGAGACTTTGAGAGGGATAAGATGGCAGGCTGTGTGGGTTGCAAGGTGTGTGAATGGGTTGCCAGTTCTGTGCACAAATCACAAGGCTTCCTGAAGTCTCTGTAATACCCTCTCTATGAGAGTGACCAGGCCTGTGTGAGAGGTTGCCAGGCCTGTCTCATTATCCCTGTAATCCCACTCAGTGAATTTGACCAAATCTGTGTGCTGGTTGCCAGATCTGCCAGCACCCTCTGGAATTCCACCCTGTAAGAGTGAGCAGGTCTGTGAGGGTTGCCAGGTCAGTGTACAGCCATGTAAATCCCTGCTGTGTGTGTGTGTGTGTGTGTGTGTGTAAGTGTGTAGGTTGCCAGGTCTGCGCTCGGTTAAGGGGGATATACTTACTGCCGGATAAACTGAACTGCATCCTCATACTTCATCCCACACTCGATTAAGGCCAGAGCAACCAACACCGGCGCCCTGCAGGAGAGCGGGAAGGGGGTAAGAACTCCCCACTAACACACCACACTGTGCATTTACCATCCTGATCACTGCTGCTTTGTCTGCAGCTCCCTAATTAAACTGCCCTCAGCTACAAACACACCCCAGAGAGGGGAGAATGTGCTGATAAACTCATGCTGAGCTCCTACGCCTGACAAACAGAGTCAGCACTACGCTAAACTAACCATCATTCACCATCTGCTGCCACCAATCAGATTACAGACAGCCTGAGGCACAAAGGGAAAGGTTACCCAAAAACTCCGAGACTGAGCGACAGCAGAGAGAGAGGAGAGTAGGGATCAGAGTAACACAGAGGAGAGCATGGAACAGAGTAACACAGGAGAGTAGGGATCACAGTAACACAGAGGAGAGTAGGGAACAGAGTAACACAGAGGAGAGTAGGGATCACAGTAACACAGAGGAGAGCATGGAACAGAGTAACACAGGAGAGTAGGGATCAGAGTAACACAGAGGAGAGCATGGAACAGAGTAACACAGGAGAGTAGGGATCACAGTAACACAGAGGAGAGTAGGGAACAGAGTAACACAGAGGAGAGTAGGGATCACAGTAACACAGAGGAGAGCATGAAACAGAGTAACAGAGAGGAGAGAAGGGATCAGAGTAACACTGAGGAGAGCATGGAACAGAGTAACACAGAGGAGAGTAGGGAACAGAGTAACACAGAGGAGAGTAGGGATCACAGTAACACAGAGGAGAGCAGGGATCAGAGTAACACTGAGGAGAGCATGGAACAGAGTAACACAGAGGAGAGTAGGGATCACAGTAACACAGAGGAGAGCATGGAACAGAGTAACACAGAGGAGAGCATGGAACAGAGTAACACAGAGGAGAGTAGGGATCAGAGAAACACAGGAGAGTAGGGATCAGAGTAACACAGAGGAGAGCATGAAACAGAGTAACAGAGAGGAGAGAAGGGAACAGAGTAACACTGAGGAGAGGAGGGATCAGAGTAACACTGAGGAGAGCATGGAACAGAGTAACACAGAGGAGAGTAGGGATCAGAGTAACACAGAGGAGAACATGGAACAGAGTAACACAGAGGAGAGCATGGAACAGAGTAACACTGAGGAGAGCATGAAACAGAGTAACACAGAGGAGAGTAGGGATCAGAGAAACACATAGGAGAGTAGGGATCAGAGTAACACAGAGGAGAGGAGGGATCAGAGTAACACAGAGGAGAGTAGGGATCAGAGTAACACATAGGAGAGGAGGGATCAGAGTAACACTGAGGAGAGCATGGATCAGAGTAACACAGAGGAGAGTAGGGATCAGAGAAACACAGAGGAGAGGAGGGATCAGAGTAACACTGAGGAGAGCATGGAACAGAGTAACACAGAGGAGAGTAGGGATCAGAGTAACACAGAGGAGAGCATGGAACAGAGTAACACAGAGGAGAGTAGGGATCAGAGAAACACAGGAGAGTAGGGATCAGAGTAACACTGAGGAGAGCATGGAACAGAGTAACACAGAGGAGAGTAGGGATCAGAGAAACACAGAGGAGAGGAGGGATCAGAGTAACACAGAGGAGAGTAGGGATCAGAGAAACACAGAGGAGAGGAGGGATCAGAGTAACACTGAGGAGAGCATGGAACAGAGTAACAGAGAGGAGAGTAGGGATCAGAGTAACACAAAGGAGAGCAGGGGACAGAGTAACACAGAGGTGAGTGACAGAGTAACAGAGATGCCGCCCGCCCGCTCACCTGCCAAGTCCAGCCACACAGTGCACGGCAATGCAGCAGCCTGGTTCCTCCCTAAACTTGGTCTTCAGCAAGTTCAGCCAATCATCAACGATCTGGCTGGGGGGCGGGGCACCGTCATCAAAGGGCCAATCCTGAACAGTTAATGAGAAAAGGGGTGCCATGAATTGTTATAATGTTGTATCATGGTTAGGGAGCTGGGCTTGTAGCTCAGAGGTTACAGTGTAGTATAATGGTTGGGGAGCTGGGCTTGTAGCTCAGAGGTTACAGTGTAGTTAGTATAATGGTTAGGGAGCTGGGCTTGTAGCTCAGAGGTTACAGTGTAGTATAATGGTTAGGGAGCTGGGCTTGTAGCTCAGAGGTTACAGTGTATTATAATGGTTAGGGAGCTGGGCTTGTAGCTCAGAGGTTACAGTGTATTATAATGGTTAGGGAGCTGGGCTTGTAGCTCAGAGGTTACAGTGTAGTATAATGGTTAGGGAGCTGGGCTTGTAGCTCAGAGGTTACAGTGTAGTATAATGGTTAGGGAGCTGGGCTTGTAGCTCAGAGGTTACAGTGTAGTATAATGGTTAGGGAGCTGGGCTTGTAGCTCAGAGGTTACAGTGTAGTGTAATGGTTAGGGAGCTGGGCTTGTAGCTCAGAGGTTACAGTGTAGTTTAATGGTTAGGGAGCTGGGCTTGTAGCTCAAAGGTTACAGTGTAGTATAATGGTTAGGGAGCTGGGCTTGTAGCTCAGAGGTTACAGTGTAGTGTAATGGTTAGGGAGCTGGGCTTGTAGCTCAGAGGTCACAGTGTAGTATAATGGTTAGGGAGCTGGGCTTGTAGCTCAGAGGTCACAGTGTAGTATAATGGTTAGGGAGCTGGGCTTGTAGCTCAGAGGTTAGTGTAGTATAATGGTTAGGGAGCTGGGATTGTAGCTCAGAGGTTACAGTGTAGTATAATGGTTAGGGAGCTGGGCTTGTAGCTCAGAGGTTACAGTGTAGTATAATAATTAGGGAGCTGGGCTTGTAGCTCAGAGGTTACAGTGTAGTGTAATGGTTAGGGAGCTGGGCTTGTAGCTCAGAGGTTACAGTGTAGTGTAATGGTTAGGGAGCTGGGCTTGTAGCTCAGAGGTTACAGTGTAGTATAATAATTAGGGAGCTGGGCTTGTAGCTCAGAGGTTACAGTGTAGTGTAATGGTTAGGGAGCTGGGCTTGTAGCTCAGAGGTTACAGTGTAGTATAATGGTTAGGGAGCTGGGCTTGTAGCTCAGAGGTTACAGTGTAGTATAATGGTTAGGGAGCTGGGCTTGTAGCTCAGAGGTTACAGTGTAGTATATTGGTTAGGGAGCTGGGCTTGTAGCTCAGAGGTTACAGTGTAGTATAATGGTTAGGGAGCTGGGCTTGTAGCTCAGAGGTTACAGTGTAGTGTAATGGTTAGGGAGCTGGGCTTGTAGCTCAGAGGTTACAGTGCAGTGTAACGGTTAGAGAGGTGAGATTCAGCTTTTCCACTCTACACAAATAGGGTGTAATTCATTATCTTCACCATAAAAAATTGCTCTTTCACACACTATGCACACTACTGTGTGCAAAAACCAAACTCCTGCTTACTGATGGGTAATATGGCAGCACTTACCAGGACCTGGATTCCCTCCTTTTCTACAGGAGCCTTATCATACGTAGCATCACACACCCTCACCAACGTCTGTACCCCGAACCGCTTCAGCTCCTGAGAAACACACACACATTATACTCACATTACACATGCACCCGCACACTCAAACACACACTCACATTACACATGCACCCGCACACTCAAGCACACACTCACATTAAACATGCACAAACACACCCTTAAAGTCTGCACCCTAATCCCATTCAGCTCTTACACACACTCACACACCAGTGCAAACAACCACCTTACAAGTCAATTCTTGCAACATCTGAAGTGTTGACTTGTTTTACTATAGCTGTGTCGGTATCTAATGTTGACTGTAACTGTAGCTGTGTCTGTGATGTTGACTGTCGCTGTCTGTGATGTTTAATGTAACTGTGTCTGTGATGTTGACTGTCGCTGTCTGTGATGTTTAATGTAACTGTGTCTGTGATGTTGACTGTCGCTGTCTGTGATGTTTAACGTAGCTGTAGCTGTGTCTGTGATGTTTAATGTAGCTGTGGCTGTGTCTGTGATGTTTAATGTAGCTGTGGCTGTGTCTGTGATGTTTAATGTAGCTGTGGCTGTGATGTTGACTGTAGCTGTGGCTGTGATGTTGACTGTAGCTGTAGCAGTGTCTGTGATGTTTAATGTAGCTGTAGCTGTGTCTGTGATGTTTAATGTAGCTGTGGCTGTGTCTGTGATGTTTAATGTAGCTGTAGCTGTGTCTGTGATGTTTAATGTAGCTGTGGCTGTGTCTGTGATGTTTAATGTAGCTGTGGCTGTGTCTGTGATGTTTAATGTAGCTGTAACTGTGTCTGTGATGTTTAATGTGGCTGTGTCTGTGATGTTTAATGTAGCTGTAGCTGCGTCTGTGATGTTTAATGTAGCTGTAGCTGCGTCTGTGATGTTTAATGTAGCTGTAACTGTGTCTGTGATGTTTAATGTAGCTGTAGCAGTGTCTGTGATGTTTAATGTAGCTGTGTCTGTGATGTTTAATGTAGCTGTAACTGTGTCTGTGATGTTTAATGTAGCTGTGGCTGTGTCTGTGATGTGTAATGTAGCTGTGGCTGTGTCTGTGATGTTTAATGTAGCTGTAACTGTGTCTGTGATGTTTAATGTAGCTGTGGCTGTGATGTTTAATGTAGCTGTAACTGTGTCTGTGATGTTTAATGTAGCTGTGGCTGTGATGTTGACTGTCGCTGTCTGTGATGTTTAACGTAGCTGTAGCTGTGTCTGTGATGTTTAATGTAGCTGTGGCTGTGTCTGTGATGTTTAATGTAGCTGTGGCTGTGATGTTGACTGTAGCTGTGGCTGTGATGTTGACTGTAGCTGTAGCAGTGTCTGTGATGTTTAATGTAGCTGTAGCTGTGTCTGTGATGTTTAATGTAGCTGTGGCTGTGTCTGTGATGTTTAATGTAGCTGTAGCAGTGTCTGTGATGTTTAATGTAGCTGTAGCTGCGTCTGTGATGTTTAATGTAGCTGTAGCTGCGTCTGTGATGTTTAATGTAGCTGTAACTGTGTCTGTGATGTTTAATGTAGCTGTAGCAGTGTCTGTGATGTTTAATGTAGCTGTGTCTGTGATGTTTAATGTAGCTGTAACTGTGTCTGTGATGTTTAATGTAGCTGTGGCTGTGTCTGTGATGTGTAATGTAGCTGTGGCTGTGTCTGTGATGTTTAATGTAGCTGTAACTGTGTCTGTGATGTTTAATGTAGCTGTGGCTGTGATGTTTAATGTAGCTGTAACTGTGTCTGTGATGTTTAATGTAGCTGTGGCTGTGATGTTTAATGTAGCTGTGGCTGTGTCTGTGATGTGTAATGTAGCTGTGGCTGTGTCTGTGATGTTTAATGTAGCTGTAGCAGTGTCTGTGATGTTTAATGTAGCTGTATCTAAAGCTCTGGCTGTAAGTAACTCCAGTGGTGAGCAGTTTGGGTTACCTCAGTGAACCTGTTGAGCTGTGCGTTGGTGGGATTGTGGGTAATCAGGAACCTCATGCACTCGTACGTGATCTCCACGGGGGCTGGACGGTTCATGTTGACAATCCAAAAACTAAAAACTTACAGAAGTACTCCGGAAAATAAAGCTTCCTCAAACACAAACTAGAGGTTTCAAAAAAGTATGTACGTTTAAAAAGGAGACTTTGGCTCAGATCTCAGTGAGGTTTGAAGTAGAAATATTTAGATAAAAATTAAATTAAAAAAACTTAAATTACAAGAACATGGCAAAAGAAAGGCAGCAGAATTTGGACAAAATGGAAATGTTTAAAAAAAAATCAAAGGACAGATGTGAAGAGTTATCAACTGGGGCAAACTGAAAAGAAAAGGGGACTTATCCTTCAGACATCCAATCAAATTACCCCATTCAGGAAAGTTATTCCGACTGGCTGATGTGAGAGTAAGCGCAGGGAGACAAGGGGATTGTTTCTCTGTAAGGCCTGCACAGACGGGAAAGTTCTAGTCAGGGACTACACGTGGCCCCAGTGGGCAGCAGGAGAGAGCGGCTTCAGTGCCAGTGTGTGCTTCAGGGGGGCTTCTGGGTAATGTAGTCTCTGAAGGGGGGGCCGCCGGTTCACTTGTCCACGAAGGAGAGGTGCTGTGCCTGGCAGAAGTCTCCGCTGACCCTCACAAACGCCATAAATGTGCGACCCAAATCAGCACAGAAACACTGCAGAGAGACAAACCGAGAGAGACCCAAATCAGTACAGAAACAGTGCAGAGAGACAAACCGAGAGAGACCCAAATCAGTACAGAAACAGTGCAGAGAGACAAACCGACAGAGACCCAAATCAGCAGAGAAACACTGCAGAGAGACAAACCGAGAGAGACCCAAATCAGCACAGAAACACTGCAGAGAGAGATGTGTGACAGACAGGTTAATCAGATTCATATCTCATTACCCCACCAGGAATAACCCATATACATATACAAGCTTTGCAGCTGAGATGCCATTGCAGCATTGTTTCTGCCTTCTTAAAAATAAGTGTTATTTCACTTCCTCATATCCAGTCCTCTGATTCTAAGTTCCCAAAACAGGCAGAGGGGAAGTGCAGTTTTCAGCTTTTGCTCATTACTGGCTGACCTGTATCAGTAAACTACACTCCCACAATGCATTTCCCTGAGTCAGCATCTGAGGTCCAGCAGAGCGACAGTCAGCACCATGATGCAGAGCTACAGCAACAGTTCATGATAGCTGCACACAGAGCAGTCAACAGCCCATATTAGCTGCACACAGGGCAGTGAACAGCCCATAATAGCTGCACACAGAGCAATCAACAGCCCATAATAGCTGCACACAGAGCAGTGAACAGCCCACAATAGCTGCACACAGAGCAGTGAAAACTCACTCAGCACAAGCAGGGCAGTGAAAGGACAGAAACACATGGAGCATCGCTAACCCAAAGGTGACAGGCTTAAAGGGGCTTTTCCCGGCATACCCGTCAGTGACCCCCAGCCCTGGGGAGGGCAGAGCAGAGAGGGGAGAGGCAGGGTCAGGAAAGAGAGCAGCACATCAGACAGACATGGGCGCTCCACTGCTGAAGGGCCAGCGCTCACACAGTACAGCGTAACGTTTTGGTACGGACTGACGAAAGGTATTCAGCTGACCAGATTTAGTAAATATCCAGCATGTAAAATGTGAGCTGTGAAAGTCTGCATAAAGGAGTCTGCTAAATGCCCATAATGTGATGTAGTGCAGTGATGTTTCTGCATCCATTAGCTATGTGGCCTTCATTATCTAATAAAATGCAAACCCCCAGAAATACAGATAAACCCGAGTGAAATGTTAACAGGACGCCACAGTCTTCAGTCGTATCACTCGATCGCCATGCTGCTGACACACGGGACTGGGCTGATACTTAATTACCCGCAGAGGATACGCTAAGGCGGCCACGCTGGGGGAGGATCTGCCGCTCTGGGCTGCTAACAGCGCCACGCCAGTCAGAAACACCTCACAGAACAACGCCACGCCGGTCAGAAACACCTCACAGAACAACGCCACGCCGGTCAGAAACACCTCACAGAACAGACGCTGCTGTGAATGGGATCAGACAGACATGAAAGGAAACACAGGCGTAAGGGGCTCCGCCAGATGAAAGGAGCCTGAATCAGCCAGCATGGGGGGGGTGGGGGGGCTCCCTCCCAACACCTCCAACTCTCAGGGGGAGCTCAGGACAGGACAGGACTGCCCTGCTGTGTGTGTGTGTGTGTGTGTGTGTGTGAGTGCGTGAGAGTGAGAGTATGTGTGTGTGTGCACACACACTGAGGTTGGGCACTGTCACAGATGTGATGGCAGAGTGTGGGCCACAGCACAGCGGAAACAGACACACGCATGTGCAAATACACACACACACACACACACACACACACACGCAAATACACACACACACACCTGCCACCTGTGCTACTTCACCCACGGTCAAACAGAGTAGGAGCTTCTCTCTCACAGGGAAACACACTTCAGTACCCTTCCCTGGGGGTTTCTGTCTGAGCTGGGTCTGACTCACCCCAGCACTGAAACTGAAGAGGGCCAAAGGAAATGATCAAATCCCCAGGTACCAGAACCAATCATAGCGCAGCTTCCAGAACCAATCACAGCACTGGATCTGCAAACTAGACTGGACTGCGTTCTCTCGGTCGGAGTAGAGGTTGCGAACCCTTTTAGTGACGTTACTGATTTTTGCAGAAGTTTACTCATCAAAATGCCAGTAAGTTAGTGTGTGTTTTCACTGCTGAGCTTCCCATGCAACCTGAAACACAACAACCCCCGCCCACATGCACGCACACGCACGCACGCACGCACACACACTTCTGTTCTCATTTTCTGTGCTAATGAAGCTTCTGTGCCAATCGACCCATCATCTCCACACTTCCCCTGTCTGACTCACTGTAGCTCAGTGTGGAGAGAGTGATTTGTGCTACAGACACACACCAGGCCATCACCACAGAACTGCAGGCCTGTAAAGCACCCTCACACACCGCAGGACAAGCAGGTACTGTGACCTCCCATGACCCCGTGGGCTGAAGTGACTGCGTGAGAACAGCGTTCTGCACCTCAATGTGCCATCACATCTGTGCACCAAACCGCCCACTCCAACGCCAACACACTTCCTGTTTCCTGTTTGCTCAGAGAGTCAAAGCTGCAAACTGCAGACCTAAGCTTCACCCAGGTTACAGCACAGAGTGCAGAGCACAGGCTGTCCACAGCAACCCCTGCAGGCAGGTTACAGCACCCAGCACAGGCTGTCCACAGCAACCCCTGCAGGCCAGGTTACAGCACACAGCACAGGCTGTCAACAGCGCCCCTGCAGGCCAGGTTACAGCACACAGCACAGGCTGTCCACAGCGCCCCCTGCAGGCCAGTTACAGCACACAGCACAGGCTGTCCACAGCAACCCCTGCAGGCCAGGTTACAGCACACAGCACAGGCTGTCCACAGCACCCCTGCAGGCCAGGTTACAGCACACAGCACAGGCTGTCCACAGCGCCCCCTGCAGGCCAGGTTACAGCACACAGCACAGGCTGTCCACAGCGCCCCCTGCAGGCCAGGTTACAGCACACAGCACAGGCTGTCCACGGCGACCCCTGCAGGCCAGGTTACAGCACACAGCACAGGCTGTCCACGGCGACCCCTGCAGGCCAGGTTACAGCACACAGCACAGGCTGTCCACAGCGCCACCTGCAGGCCAGGTTACAGAACACAGCACAGGCTGTCCACAGCGACCCCTGCAGGCCAGGTTACAGCACACAGCACAGGCTGTCCACAGCGACCCCTGCAGGCCAGGTTACAGCACACAGCACAGGCTGTCCACAGCGCCCCCTGCAGGCCAGGTTACAGCACACAGCACAGGCTGTCCACAGCGACCCCTGCAGGCCAGGTTACAGCACACAGCACAGGCTGTCCACAGCGCCCCCTGCAGGCCAGGTTACAGCACACAGCACAGGCTGTCCACAGCAACCCCTGCAGGCCAGGTTACAGCACACAGCACAGGCTGTCCACAGCGCCCCCTGCAGGCCAGGTTACAGCACACAGCACAGGCTGTCCACAGCGCCCCCTGCAGGCCAGGTTACAGCACACAGCACAGGCTGTCCACAGCAACCCCTGCAGGCCAGGTTACAGCACACAGCACAGGCTGTCCACAGCGCCCCCTGCAGGCCAGGTTACAGCACACAGCACAGGCTGTCCACAGCGCCCCCTGCAGGCCAGGTTACAGCACACAGCACAGGCTGTCCACAGCGACCCCTGCAGGCCAGGTTACAGCACACAGCACAGGCTGTCCACGGCGACCCCTGCAGGCCAGGTTACAGCACACAGCACAGGCTGTCCACAGCGCCCCCTGCAGGCCAGGTTACAGCACACAGCACAGGCTGTCCACAGCGCCACCTGCAGGCCAGGTTACAGAACACAGCACAGGCTGTCCACAGCGACCCCTGCAGGCCAGGTTACAGCACACAGCACAGGCTGTCCACAGCGCCACCTGCAGGCCAGGTTACAGAACACAGCACAGGCTGTCCACAGCGACCCCTGCAGGCCAGGTTACAGCACACAGCACAGGCTGTCCACAGCGCCCCCTGCAGGCCAGGTTACAGCACACAGCACAGGCTGTCCACAGCGACCCCTGCAGGCCAGGTTACAGCACACAGCACAGGCTGTCCACAGCGACCCCTGCAGGCCAGGTTACAGCACACAGCACAGGCTGTCCACAGCGCCCCCTGCAGGCCAGGTTACAGCACACAGCACAGGCTGTCCACAGCGACCCCTGCAGGCCAGGTTACAGCACACAGCACAGGCTGTCCACAGCGACCCCTGCAGGCCAGGTTACAGCACACAGCACAGGCTGTCCACAGCACTCCCTGCAGGCCAGGTTACAGCACACAGCACAGGATGTCCACAGCGCCCCCTGCAGGTCTGAGGCGGACATAGGGGCACAGCACTGCTCACCGCATGCTGGAGATGAAGCACCACAGTGCAGAAAAGCAGGGCTTGGGCATGTACCTCGGAGCTTTATGCCTGGGCCTGACTGTACCAAATTACAACACAAACAGCTACGAACGCAACCATGACATCACAAACTGGGCATACCTCATCACAAGTCTCGCCATGTAAGTCGCTCTTGATAAGAGCGTCTAACAAATGTCTTGTAATGTAATGAAATGTAAAAAAAGTCTAACACCGCATGACCAAAAACATAAACTCTGCTGATTAACTTACAGCAGTAAGGTGTGCTCATCCTGCTGCAGCCACACCAGGACCCTGCAGGCAAGCACGGAGAGAGCGTACCCCAAAATATCACACAGCTACCACAGCCAGTACTTCCCCTCGCTGTCTACCAAGTCCACTTCCCTCCGCCCTGTGAGAGGAACTGCTTCAGGCAGAGAGCATGCTGGGAGGTGAGAGGGTGTTCTGAAGGACAGTAAACAGGTACGTGAGGACACAAAGGAAGTTAAGAGGAATTGAATAAATAAACTACTTCAAACAAGTGTAACCACTAAAGCCCACAGGCTGGGAGCCCATCTCTCCTCATTAACACACTAACCAATCTGCTTCTCAGATATGAACTCCTTTCCACAGCATCTAGAGTCCCGTGAGAAAAGCCTGATAAGGCATCAGGTCCCCTCCAGGATGTGTGCGGCGCTTTGCACCGGCTGCTGATTGGAGCACACGCCTCGGATCCTGACTCATCGTGTGAAATCACTGCTGGGCCGATGTGAGCAGGTTAAACAGCACACACAAGACTTAAACCTTCACTCAGCAGCAGAACAGGGGCTGCTCAGTGTCCTAGACAAGCCCAGGCTTGCCTCTCCACAGCACGGCGCAGACCCCTGCACCTTCAGCCTTCACCTGCAAACACATACACACTGTCACAACGCCTACGGACCAGCACAGCCGGTCACTGTGTAACCAGAAACTTTAATCTTCCCGCACTCGTAAATCAACAGCATTTCCTCACTCAGGGCAGCAGGATCAATGGTTACACACAGCAGTTAAAGGCTGTATAACTGAGGAATGAGTCAGCCCAGAGAGAGAGGGAGAGGGGGAGAGAGAGAAGGGCAGGGAAGCTGGCTCACAGATTCTGGCAGATCAGAAAGACCTGAAGCCTCCGGGGGTTAGCCTGGAATTTCCCAGAATGACTGAAAGCACACCGTATGGAATTACATTGCAGGGAAACCCAGTGCAGTCCCATTTTAAACCAACTTCCGGCCCACATTCAAACAAAGACAACAGCAAATGATTAATCACTTTTCTACTGCACAAATTACGAGAACAAGACTAAAGTATAAAAAGCAATCAAGAGCACAGTGGATTTCAATTAAAACAAACACTGTGCTACCTGTGGAAAACAGAGGAATTTTCTGCCACTTGTGATGAAGTCACATGATGAAAACGTAAGACAGGATGCGCCCGGGTTGATGGCCATTGGCTATCCAGCATGCATTACCATGTTCAGCTCCCATTTCAGAGCAGGGCCTGGGACCCGCCCACTGCACCCAACACAGGTATTCACCTACAGAAACTACCTGCCAATCATCCCTACGTAGCCAATCATCTCCCACCTACCAATCAAACATACACAGCCAATCAAAAACTGCAAGCTCCAGACCTTGCACAGACTCACTCCTCACACACCTGTCAACACCTGTTAGTGATAAGCTGAGGTCAACAGCCTACCACTAAACTGTTGACCTCTCGGGTCAGTAAATGATAAATCCACAATGGAAACAAGTGTACCTTTAACACAATGCACCAAGGTTACGTTTTAAACTATGTATCAGTTACGGTTTACACAGCAGGTCGCGTTCACCTTTCAAAAGACGTTCCAGGATTGCATTTAAGGTAGTTGCGTAAAGTCTACCTTTTCAAACACTGCGTCAGAGTTTACGCTTTACACAACACACAAGGGTTACATTTGTAAGAGCGCGTCAGGGATACAGTTTGAAGGTGTGTGGGGATTTTCCATGGCCAGGGGTGTGAAGCTGCTACAGGCCCATTCATTATGCAGATGGCTTTCCCAATCCGCTACGATTTCCACAAATCAGACACGCTGATCCTGTGAAATATAATGAAAGAGGGCCCGTACGCACCCTGAATTTGTTGTTTGTAATGGTGGAGATGGTCACACTGTTCAGACCCCACTCTTCCCCCCTACAGCGCTGAGGCTGCCCTGGGGCCTGGTGAGGGAAGCCAGGCCAGAGGGCTGTGTGTTTGTCATGGCTCCTAGCAGGCTGACATGGCACAGTGAGGTAACCTGGACTGGACTTCCCTTTAGCTGCATTTTCCCCATTGTAATAAACACCAGAACCCTGTCACTTTTTCCCCCCACGTTGAAGAGAAAAACAATGATGTAACCGGGTTTGTTTTGCGAGGAGCGCAGTGGAAAAGAACATTAAAAGGTTGGGAGCTGATGAACCCGCCAGCCTGGGTTCTGCAGAATCTTTCCGATCCTAGACCATCCAGCGCTGCACCCAGCACCACCGATCGCTGCCTCTGATTAGTGGGCTTCAGTTTTAATCAGAACGCTGTTTTGACTGGACAGCAACGCCACATTCATCTGTAATCAGCCCATTTCTCTGCACTAATTACCGCGGCAGTTCCAGCCAAACTCCAGCAGCTCACGCTGTGCTGGAAGCACTTTAACACGTCTGCAGTGTGTGACCACGCCAGGCTGCCCCACACTGTGCAGGACCCGTGCCCAAATGAGGAACCCAGCAGGTTTGCGCTTAGTTTCCTAAAAGCTTTTACACACACGCATTTATTTGTGCAAAGGCCACACTGGACACCAGCCAATCAGGAGCAGACTGGTCACCAGCCAATCAGGAGCAGACTGGACACCAGCCAATCAGGAGCAGACTGAACACCAGCCAATCAGACACCTCTCAGCCATACCAGGACACAAGCAGAAGGCCAATCTCAGCCCACTGCAGATCCAATCAGCACGCAGCCCTCAACCATGCAGAAATATCCCACAGTAACACTCTGGTATTTGGCTAGTGCAGTGACGTGCAGTTTGTAAATAAAGAGATCTTTCTGAGCAGCTCTGGAATGTGATTATGCTGACAATGCACCTGTGGAGCTTCACTACACTCAACACAGGTAGTTTTGAACATAGATTTTTGTGAGTGAGTGAGTGAGTGAGTGAGTGTGTGAGTGTGTGAGTGAGTGAGGGTGAGTGAGTGAGTGAGTGAGTGAGTGAGTGAGTGTGAGTGAGTGAGTGAGTGAGTGTGTGAGTGTGAGTGAGTGAGTGAGTGAGTGAGTGAGTGAGTGAGTGAGTGAGTGAGTGAGTGAGTGAGTGAGTGTGTGAGTGAGTGAGTGAGTGAGTGAGTGAGTGAGTGAGTGAGTATCATGCATGTGAATGTGAGAGCATGCGTTTGACCATTCTATTACAGCCCAGACTGTGACTCACACAGACAGCGAGGCCTTCTTTATGAGTGCTGAATCACATGAGTTCTGCTGTTACTCATGAATCCTGCATGAGAGACAGGGCTGTTGTTTAAGGCCGGATCCAATAACAGTGATTGAGGAAGTTCATCTGAGAGCACAGGTAAGTATACCTGATTACAGATACTGCCAGGCGTGCTTCAGGTAATTACACTGTGAGCGGAGCTGGCCTCTGAGCTAGTTCACAGAGCTGGGCTTGCACACAGTCTCCTGAACCTCCACATGTACCCTGTGTTTGCTCCCTGTGTCTGAACAATCATACCTGGCACCCCAATCCCAGACTGCACACAGGAAACAGCAGGAGGTGTGGTGTAACCCATGGTAATGTATAAGTGCATTACAGCACTCTGCTACACCACCAAACAGCAGCACAGAAATAAGAGACAGCACACTCTGGCCTCACTGGATAAGGTTTGAGAGTAACTAGGCCTGCATCCTATTCAGCTATTTCCCCTCAATGCTCAGCTGCCACCTGCAGCACAATTACTTGTTTGGATTCCTGTTTTTTTCCTTATTAAATCATAACTTTCAGCAAACACCAGTATCTGTTGACATTCTGTGAGTCAAACAGTGAAAACGGTGAGCTAACATTTGAACACCTGAGCTGTGTGGAGCATTTTTATGGTAAGCCCTATCACAGAATGCTGAGGTCACTTTCAAAACAAACACAACAATGTTTGTTAGTGCTGTGGCCCTTCTAGAATGTTCTAGGACCAACACAAGGTTACATAAAGTGTTTACCAAACAGACCCCCCTTACAGAGAGCTCCAGAGGATGCCATCAGCATAGGAAATAAACTCCGCTCTCTCTGGTCCAAACCGGCAAACTGCTGGCATGGCACCCTCTGTCTGCTCCAGCTGCAAGCCCCAGCTCTCTCTGTGTCTGCTCCAGCTGCAGGCGCCAGCTCTCTGTGTCTGCTCCAGCTGCAGGCCTCTGCTCTCTGTCTGCTCCAGCTGCAGGCCCCAGCTCTCTCTGTGTCTGCTCCAGCTGCAGGCCTCTGCTCTCTCTGTGTCTGCTCCAGCTGCAGGCCTCTGCTCTCTCTGTGTCTGCTCCAGCTGCAGGCCCCAGCTCTCTCTGTCTGCTCCAGCTGCAGGCCCCAACTCTCTCTGTCTGCTCCAGCTGCAGGCCCCAGCTCTCTCTGTGTCTGCTCCAGCTGCAGGCCCCAGCTCTCTCTGTCTGCTCCAGCTGCAGGCCCCAGCTCTCTCTGTCTGCTCCAGCTGCAGGCCCCAGTTCTCTCTGTGTCTGCTCCAGCTGCAGGCCCCAGCTCTCTATGTGTCTGCTCCAGCTGCAGACCCCAGCTCTCTCTCTGTCTGATCCAGCTGCAGACCCCAGCTCTCTCTCTCTCTCTGTCTGCACCAGCTGCAGACCCAAGCTCTCTCTCTCGGTCTCCTACAGCTGCAAACCCCAGCTCTCTCTCTTTCTGCTCCAGCTGCAGGCCCCAGCTCTCTCTCTGTCTGCTCCAGCTGCAGGCCCCAGCTCTCTCTCTTTCTGCTCCAGCTGCAGGCCCCAGCTCTCTCTCTGTCTGCTCCAGCTGCAGGCCCCAGCTCTCTCTGTCTGCTCCAGCTGCAGGCCCCAGTTCTCTCTGTGTCTGCTCCAGCTGCAGACCCCAGCTCTCTATGTGTCTGCTCCAGCTGCAGACCCCAGCTCTCTCTCTGTCTGATCCAGCTGCAGACCCCAGCTCTCTCTCTCTCTCTGTCTGCTCCAGCTGCAGGCCTCTGCTCTCTCTCTGTCTGCTCCAGCTACAGGCCCCAGCTCTCTCTGTGTCTGCTCCAGCTGCAGGCCCCAGCTCTCTCTGTGTCTGCTCCAGCTGCAGGCCCCAGCTCTCTCTCTCTGTGTCTGCTCCAGCTGCTGGCCTTTGCTCTCTCTCTGTCTGCTCCAGCTGCAGACCCCAGCTCTCTCTCTCTGTCTGCTCCAGCTGCAGACCCCAGCTCTCTCTCTCTGTCTGCTCCAGCTGCAGACCCCAGCTCTCTCTCTCTTTGCGGTAAGGTGGTGCAGTCTGTGCCGGTGGCACTGCAGTGCTTTACTGCCTGACAGCTGTACGGCCCAATGTGCACCTCCAGCAGCCAATCACAGCCTGAAACAGTGCTATGTGGACAGGTCACAACACTCACAGCCTGAAACACTGCTATGTGGACAGGTCACAACACTCACAGCCAATCACAGCCTGAAACAGTGCTATGTGGACAGGTCACAACACTCACAGCCTGAAACACTGCTATGTGGACAGGTCACAACACTCACAGCCAATCACAGCCTGAAACAGTGCTATGTGGACAGGTCACAACACTCACAGCCTGAAACACTGCTATGTGGACAGGTCACAACACTCACAGCCAATCACAGCCTGAAACAGGGCTATGTGGACAGGTCACAACACTCGCAGCCAATCACAGCCTGACACAGGGCTATGTGGACAGGTCACAACGCAGTCATGTCATTGTGAGGCAACACTGCCTGAGTGTGTTACAGCACCCAGATTAGCGATGTCTGCACTGTTCAGTGAGACTGAGCTGGCATTGCGCAATGCTGGGGCAATCTATCAGAGCAGCGGAAGACTGCAATTACCGTAAGTGGACAATATGAGTCGTGTTCCAGAAAGCGCCTTATCTGCCCGGTTTCAGACTAAACGTGCTATGCATCACTTTAACGGGAAGTGCAAACGCACTTTAATTTCACATTAGAGCACAGATGAACACAGTACCCTGTCAATCACCCCTTTTACAGTGCAGCGAGGGAGTGCAGGTCCCACAGAGAAGAGAATGGCCTGCCACACATAGGTTACTGGGCTGACCTGTGCAAACGGCCTGCCACACACAGGTTACTGGGCTAACCAGTGCAAACGGCCTGCCATACACAGGTTACTGGGCTAACCAGTGCAAACGGCCTGCCACACACAGGTTACTGGGCTAACCAGTGCAAACGGCCTGCCACACACAGGTTACTGGGCTAACCAGTGCAAACGGCCTGCCACACACAGGTTACTGGGCTAACCTGTGCAAACGGCATGCCACACACAGGTTACTGGGCTAACCAGTGCAAACGGCCTGCCACACACAGGTTACTGGGCTAACCAGTGCAAACGGCCTGCCACACACAGGTTACTGGGCTAACCAGTGCAAACGGCCTGCCACACACAGGTTACTGGGCTAACCAGTGCAAACGGCCTGCCACACACAGGTTACTGGGCTAACCAGTGCAAACGGCCTGCCACACACAGGTTACTGGGCTAACCTGTGCAAATGGCCTGCCACACACAGGTTACGGAGCTAACCTGTGCAAACGGCCTGCCACGCACAGGTTACTGAGCTACCCTGTGCAAACGGCCTGCCACACACGGGTTACTGGGCTAACCAGTGCAAACGGCCTGCCGCGCACAGGTTACTGGGCTAACCAGTGCAAACGGCCTGCCACACACAGGTTACTGGGCTAACCAGTGCAAACGGCCTGCCACACACAGGTTACTGGGCTAACCTGTGCAAACGGCCTGCCACACACAGGTTACTGGGCTAACCTGTGCAAACGGCCTGCCACACACAGGTTACTGGGCTAACCTGTGCAAACGGCCTGCCACACACAGGTTACTGGGCTAACCAGTGCAAACGGCCTGCCACACACAGCTTACTGAACTAACCTGTGCAAACGGCCTGCCACACACAGGTTACTGGGCTAACCTGTGCAAACGGCCTGCCACACACAGGTTACTGGGCTAACCTGTGCAAACGGCCTGCCACACACAGGTTACTGGGCTAACCTGTGCAAACGGCCTGCCACACACAGGTTACTGGGCTAACCAGTGCAAACGGCCTGCCACACACAGGTTACTGGGCTAACCAGTGCAAACGGCCTGCCACACACAGGTTACTGGGCTAACCAGTGCAAACGGCCTGCCACACACAGGTTACTGGGCTAACCTGTGCAAACGGCCTGCCACACACAGGTTACTGGGCTAACCTGTGCAAACGGCCTGCCACACACAGGTTACTGGGCTAACCAGTGCAAACGGCCTGCCACACACAGGTTACTGGGCTAACCAGTGCAAACGGCCTGCCACACACAGGTTACTGGGCTAACCAGTGCAAACGGCCTGCCACACACAGGTTACTGGGCTACCCTGTGCAAACAGCCTGCCACACACAGGTTACTGGGCTAACCTGTGCAAACGGCCTGCCACACACAGGTTACTGGGCTACCCTGTGCAAACGACCTGCCACACACAGGTTACTGGGCTACCCTGTGCAAACAGCCTGCCACACACAGGTTACTGGGCTACCCTGTGCAAACGGCCTGCCACACACAGGTTACTGGGCTAACCAGTGCAAACGGCCTGCCACACACAGGTCACTGGGCTAACCAGTGCAAACGGCCTGCCACACACAGGTTACTGGGCTAACCTGTGCAAACGCATAAATGCATAACACATACACACCTGTACTTTGGTGTGTATGTGTTTGTACAATACTTTGTCTCTTAAATCTGGTACAGGATTCAGAAGCTGACACAGCCCTCTGGGCTTCTCATTTACTCAATCACATGAACACTGTTACCCATGCAGAGGATGTTGAAATAATAAAGTTTAAAGCTAAATCTTCTATCAGTCTGTCTTTATCCATTTAGTACTAACGTTTATCCAGAGTGACTTGACGGCTCACTTCAGCTGAACGTACTTCCCCATTTTACTCAAAGAAAAAAAAACATTGAGGTGAGTGATGACACAAGACTTCAGAGAATTAGTTACAGAAGTAAAGCTCATGCACTCGGTAACTTTACGAACAGGAAAGACAGCGCAGCACAAGCTGGAGAGCCTGTCACAGCACAGGGGAAATGGTTCAGGAGGAACTCAGAAAATAGACTTTATGGTCCAATTACTCACACTTTCACAGACGTGTTGCTTTTTGGACTTGGGACATTGTGTAACACCACTTTCAAACCACCGGATGCAATAAACAGCTAAACAAAAACATCAGGAGGAGACAAGAGGACAGCACTGTGTCACACCTTTAACACAGCCATCACAGCACAGGCTGTGTGTGATAACTGTGTTAAAGGCACTGCACTGTATGTCACACACATCATCGGAGGTCCATGGTGAGGGGGACCAAGGGCATTATGGGAACAGAAAAGCAAGTTTCTCACAGTGCCGAGTAAAAGCACAGCAGCACTGATGTGAGCATGAGCTTATTTTTAAATGACCTTTCCTGTCTGACAGCACAGAGCGTCTGGCAGCAAAGGCGTGATGGAGCCGCAGGGGCAGACACACGCAACAGAGCCAAAATACTAATGAAGATGCTGAGGGCAGAGGGGGAAATCCAGCAAGCGCGCCCGCCGAGAGCGCGCCCGCGGCCGAGAGTGCACCCGCCGACAAGGCAGAACCTCGCTAACCGCTGCGCCGCTGCTGCTGCAGGTGTGGGTTATCACATTCACTGCAAAACTGAATGCTGGGCACACAGAGCGCACCATCACCTCATATCAAAACCCCAGCACATCAGCAAAACAACTCAGAGCACCAGCACTGATCCAGAATCAGTTCTGCCTCACTGAGAGCAGACAAGGTAATGACATTGACAGGGGAAACCTGTTCTGAGATCAGCGGTCATACTCTTTTGAATATGAGCCCTGCTCTCCTAAACCTGGCGGGTTATACATTAGTAACGGCTCTCTGGGATCCTCTGGAACAGGCATGTCATTCTGGGTAAGCAGAATTTGCATATTATGCTGAAGAGCAAATCTGCCATTGTGTCATTATAATCAAATGAGCCACACCGTGGAGTGGCCTATACTGCTCCACACGGACATCAATATTTCCATTTTACCGGATGTTTGTTTCAAGTTCAAACTCTCACTAATTGAGGAACCTGTAACTGGTACACCTGGTTTCCAGCGCGGAAAAAGAGAGAGAAAAAAAAGAGAACAGGTTTGCGCTGCTGAAAAGTTCAACAAAAAAGTTGTGCAAGTCATACCGTGCTTCTCACAGTGGCCCTCTTAGCTCAGAACCCTACCAGGGCACAGGTAGGGGTGAAACCCCACCTGTGCCCTGTGGAGAGTAGGGGAGAAACCCCGCCTGTGCCCTGTGGAGAGTAGGGGTGAAACCCCGCCTGTGCCCTGTGGAGAGTAGGGGTGAAACCCCGCCTGTGCCCTGTGGAGAGTAGGGGTGAAACCCCGCCTGTGCCCTGTGGAGAGTAGGGGTGAAACCCCGCCTGTGCCCTGTGGAGAGTAGGGGTGAAACCCCGCCTGTGCCCTGTGGAGAGTAGGGGTGAAACCCCGCCTGTGCCCTGTGGAGAGTAGGGGTGAAACCCCAGCCTCCACAGTGGAAACCCACCCTCAGCCTGCCAGGTAGACCATGCTGCGACCTGCACCTGCCCAGCAGCTGAAGCTGCAGGTGTGGGGTTGGGCAGAGTGCGGACAGGGGACCTGATAAACCTGCGGTAAGAGGTGTCGGTGGGCCAGGAGGAGGAGGACTTTCCTTGATCAAACACAAAAACAAAAAAACCCGAAGCCTGACCATATGCAAATGGGGACACTGTGCTGTAGGATGAGAGGTTAAACAGAGGTGCTGATGCGATCATTAAGGTTCCCATGGTGCTAACCGCAGAGTCTGCGTTGTCCGGTTTCCTGCCTTCGTTCTTACTTTTGCGCTCTCAAACCCGCCATGCAGAAGTCCCCTACTGACCAGGCCCAATGACTCCCTCCCTAGAGCCATCTGAATGAAAACAATTCACAGGGTCTCTGACTGAATCCAGAGTGAGTCCATATTCTCAGGACATGTACAGTGCACTGTGTTGCACATCAGGCCAATCTGTCATGTGACCCACAGCAGGTCATTCCCAGCAGAACACACCGACAAACCCTACGGAAAACTCCTGCAGTGTGCTAATAAACAAAATAAAGTACCTCACCATCATAATTCACCTTCACTTGTGTGTGTGCATGGCCATTCACATGCATGCGTCTCAGTGTGCATGTATACACATATGCGTGCACAAGTATACATGCATGTTCATGTGAATATCCATGCATTAGTGTGTAAACATGGCATTTGTGTGTATAAGTGGGTGAGTATGTAACACACCGTAATCTGTCCATACATTTTTGTCTGAATTGTGAGTGTGCGGCCTTACCCACAGGGAAATGTGCTTACTTATCTTCATTCATCCTCTGTCCTTCTTCCTCACCCCGGTTAGACACCTTGCACAAGATCACAACAGCAAAGTCTGTCTTCACTTTTTCTACCACTCCCTACTTCGGCCTGCGAAACTTACCTTTCCTCAGATTTTATACCATATTCCAGCTGGGAGCAGTGAGGAGATTCTGCTTACTGTCAACGCCAACGTTTAATCCCATAAGACAAACCGATCATACAAACTGACGACAGCCGACCAGATTCATCCTTTCAAATGCTCTATTTTCTACTCATCTACAGAAGCGGGGAAATACTATCCACAACAAAGCAACTGAAGCGGGTCTGAAGCGTCAATCAAAGGACGGTCATGGCAACAGCTCTTTTTCTTTACCGAGATGCAAGCTGATTCTCTGCCAACACGTGTGTTAAATATCGATATCCGTGCATTATCTAAAAGGGTAAAACACAAACTTGGCCATGGACTTTTCCCATATCTCGTTCCCCATTAAACCATACCGGCGGGCAGATTAATTTGAACAAGCAAACGAACTTGTGGCGATGTTCATACACACACTGGCTGTCCCTATAAAACTGACATGCAAACGTTGACATAAATGTAGCTGAAGATTTACAGGTCAGTGGTGAAAGCGTGCCAAGCCTCTGCGACCTGCCTTAAATTCCACTACAAGGACAAAGTGCGAGGGATGGGCCGTGCGAACTGACTGGCTCAAACCAGCTACATCGCCAAACATCCCCGATGAGTAGCGAGTGACCTTTCCAGTCCGGATCTGAGCACCGCTATACCAGCCAGCGCCAGCTCAGTGACGGGGCAGCTAACGTTACTTCAGGTCAAGATGCAAGTTGTCAAATTCCCAGAAGCAGCGAGCAGTCAGCCCGGGTTCGGCGGGGAAGCGCAGCGATAGCGGGGCTGCAGTTTGCAGCTGCGCGCTGATGACGCATTTCGGCTCACAGCTGTTTCAAAGATCTTATCTAAATGCACTCTTCATTTCTTTCCTCCGAAACCCGCGGCCTCTTTTCTCACAAAGCTCAGATACACACCGTCAGCTACACAGTTTGTTATGAATGTACCTAGCGAGTAAGGTTGGCAAAGTTTGGGATATATCTGACAAACGTGAGATAAGTCTTACATAATCTGAATTGGGATTCTAGAGGAAGATAAATAGCTGCCTGTGGAAAGTTATGGAGCCAGGTTAGCCAGCGTTAAACGGTAACGTTAGGGTTTCGCTAGCTGGGTAGCAAAGTGAGTTTTAACAGCTATCATGGATAACCAGTTCTCATGCAAACACTTCATAAACGTCAGAGCGTTGCCACCTGGGCTGGCTGCAGTTAGCTAGCTGGATATCTGCGGCAACTTGGCCGACGACTAAGCGATACTCATATCTACCTGCTTTGGCTGCCTTTTGCTCACTAGTAAAGTCAGCTAAACGACTCATAGTTGAGCCGTTTTGATTGAGTGTTTTGTTTCCCCTCGCTAGCACAGCTGCCTAGCTATCTAGCTAGTTAGCACACCGGACAAAAAAAACTTCATGACACACGGAAGCATAACCTAGCTTGAAAGAGAGCTAACAGTTAGCCAGCAGAAGTCAATCTGATCAAAATTTTAAGTTACCATTCCCCACAATATTTAGAACAAAGAAATAAAAATGTAGATTCCCGTCACCAAATGATTTAGTTTGACTCACTAAGCTCATTAACGACACGTCGGTGAGTAAATAAACTGAACAAATGGTATCACTTCGTCCCGCGATTTCTCAGTTTGTGCTGTGTTACGGCTCTTACTCAGCCAAATGCATTAAACAGCTAACAGTTGTAAAGCTTATTCGCCATACTGACACGGTAAGTCAGCATCGGTTAGCCAACGCCAACTATTTAAGTAATAGAGGCTCTAGCACATGCACTAGTTGACAAGTGAAAGTGCTAGCGAAAGCAGAATACATACTCGATACATGGAAGTTTGCCAACAGGCTAGCAACATGTCACAGCCGCTCTGCTCCTTTATGCTGCCTGCTAGCGAGCCAGCTAGCTGGTTCTTCAGATACAATGGCTGCCGCCTTTCCGACTCCAGACCTCCAGCACCCTACTTTCTTGGTGTCATAACTTCGCCGCGAAATCAAAAGCGACCTTTCGTTTATCGAGTGCTTTCCTCACAGTTCAACCGACAGGAACAACGGGCGCTACTTACAAAGAGCAGGCTGTTCATTGAAATCCCGTTGCAATCCCGGAGAAAGATATATCAGTAACCGCTGCTTCTCTTTTTTGTTCCTTCCTATCGTACACGGTGTAGATTCCTTCTCTGAGAACTGCTGGGGAGGTTACTCTGACTGCGCTCTACGTCATCAGTGCGTCATAGCCGCGCATGGTGAACCTGGCTGCCTGCGTGACGTTTTGCTCAAATTAAAGTCGCTGTTGCTCTTCTGATTCTATTTACCCTCCTATTTTATTTTTAATGTTGACGTGTTTTTTAAGCACACGCCATAAAATGCCCCTATTTTTTAAAACTGTCATCTATTACGTTTAATTAAATGATTTAATTGCAGTTAAGAAAATAAGTTCTAGTTAATGGACATGATTTCATAAAAAGGAGAAGACGAACTTAAAGTTCTGTCTTAAAGTGTGTGTTGTTTTACATTGCGAAGAATGTACATACATAGGTTTCTGACTGGTTTGGTCATTTTGAAATGCTCCACAATTCTCATGATCTTGCTCAGAAAGTATAGTACATTTAGTAAAATACCATAATGATTCCTATAAAGTACTTTGACGCAAACTTGTAGTGTTATGAGTTTGTGAAAATGAAAAATAATCATTATGAAGATATGACAGCCATTGCATACACATTTTAACCAAAGATGCATGTCAGTTGTTTGTCTGCCTGTTGTTTGTTTGTCAAAAGTTACACATTTGCATGTAGCCTGCTCATGACATTCCCTCTGCAGGACCGAGAGGTCTGCAGGTGAAGTGCTTTGCCTTCATGGGAGATTTGAGAGAAACAAGGCGAAGTTGCAGTGACCTGTGGGTGAGAAGAATGCCCGTACCCTTAGCATGGCTGTGGAATGCCTGTGCGTGACAGCACACTTCAGCCTGTGTACATACAGCGGGTTCCCTCGCTCACACGGACCAATGACTGAAGCAGAACCTCACCTTGAGCTTTTTGTGCAGGGGAAACGTGGCCATGAAGGGTTGTCATGACGATGGGGGTGGATGGAGATGACAAAGATGATAGTAGCAATGAAGATGATATCAGGAGTATTATACACCATAGCAGAAATGTTTTATTATTATTGTTATTATTGATTTTGAATCAATACTATCAAGTATTGGAGGTTTAGTACATATAACACACAGATTGATAAACAAAAACAACATAATAAACAAACTTGTCGACAGAGTACAAATACAAAACACAATACAAAACAATAAAGGGTTAGAAAAAGTTTGCAGTCAAAATGTATGCAATGTAATATAGGCATGACATGTAATGTAAATTCATTGGTTTTCAATGCTCAGTGATCTCCTGTTTTTTTTTATTTTTTACAGATTTAGATTTTAAACATGTAAATATACTATACGTTTATTTATGGATTTATAAATGGTGACCATTGGTCATCCCTTTGTCTTGTAAATGTAATTTTTTTTCTGTTCATTTTGTTGTGTTAAAAAGCCAAAGTAGTCTCTCATTTGCGGTGCACTAGATATCCACAAAGACCCTCTGCTTCCTTTAAACTTCCAAACACAGCATTCAGCTTCAACGGCACACTAAGGCATGGGACGGCAAAGGTACATGGACTGCATTGGTACCGTTCAGGACAGGAACAGAAATATGAAACAATAAAAAAATCAGGGGAGAGTGAGTGAAATGAGGAGGAAAAGCTGTGCCTAGCTTGTGAGGCTAATGCTAATCCCCTTTCAAATCTGCAGCCCCATTGATAAAGCCCAGCTTCCTGTCATTAGCGCAGCGGGGCAGGGAGCTTAAGGACAAGGCTGAGGACACTGGTGCTGGAAGGGAAAGGCACGGGGCGTTCGTCTCGCAGACACTGAGCCCAAAATATTCACGTAGCACCGGGCCTTACAGCGCAGCTCCGCAACCCATGTCACAGTAATTGTTGGTTTGCTTCTAGCATCTGTGAGAAGATTCCCACGCTCCAGGGCAGCTGAGGATACTGGAGCCTGTTAGCACTGAAGTGTTCAGCAAAGATATTACAGCGCCTTCATGCTGAGCCATGGCACGGAACCAAGATCACAACACAATGTGTCAATAACTTGTGTTAGAATGTTAAAAAAAACACCTGAAAGTTTGAACAGTTTCAACATTGCCAGAATATAACGCATGAAAAGTCTATTTGAATATTGCCGGGATATTTTCCTCTGGTCTCTTGCTTAAGTCGTACTTAATGTCCCTCGCAGTGGAAAGATCCTAAGCTAACAGGAGAGTTTGTGTGTAAAGGAGTAAACTGGGTGAGCAGGGTCTAGAGGCCGAGGGCAGCACAGTTTATCAGTGGAGCGTGGCTGTTTTTCTCAGCCGAGCTGATCAACAAGCCTTGAAACAAAAACAAAAATAAAAATAAAGAGAGACATGAGCTGCGTGCTGCGTGCTGCGGGCTCTTTATGGCCCATCCAGCGGCACACTCTGTTTGTTGATTGTAAAGTCAGCGTCGCTGTATCAGTATCTGAATCTGTACACAGGGATAATGTTCCCTTCCTGTTTTGATGATGATAAAGTACTCCATGTTTGTGAGGGCTGTGGATCCAGAAGTTTCCATCTCAGAAGTTAATGAATGAAAGACTTTACGATGAGGAAATGCATTATGGAAATTGTGGGGAAAAAAATCCCAAAACTTCCCAAAACATACAGAACATTAACAGAGCAGTCAGGGGGCGGCCTGCAAAATGATTTAGCACCAGGGTATTACTGAAACACGTTTAGACACTGAGGCACTATTACAGATCCAGGATGGATACCATAATACTCTTAGAGATTTAGGGTGTTACAGAACTGTAACACTGTACCACTGGCACAGCTCCATGGTGTTTGGTTACATGGTGTTTCTATAACTCTATTAGAAATACAGAATGTCACTGTAACTGTCAGGGACACAGTGTGTCAACACTGCAGGAGATACATGGTGTCACTGCAGCTCACTCATAATGCAATGGACCTGAGACCCAGCAGGGACTGGCCAACAGAAAACCAGGCTGGGGAAGGGGCCTGAGATCCACTCTCTGGTATCTGTGTTTGTCAAATGAGAACATACTGACAATATAATGCCTTTGACTGTCATTAATATCATACAATTACAGCACCTTGAAAAATAATGTTCAAATAAACAGTGTAGCCTTAAATACAGTACAGTTTGGTGTAGCCTGGTACAGCAATTAATTGAGACAGAAGGCAAACAAAACAAACACAGCCTGTTTCAGTCCTGGGGAATCCATGGAACCTCAGAGAGCACCACATCACAGTGGAGTTCACTGTGCGCTAGCTTATTTGGAAAGTAGCTCAAGGAAAATGGAAAACAGGGGTAGTAAACAGGTGCAGCAGGTTTAGTGTAATGGTTAGGGTACTGAGCCTGTAACTTAGCCATTACAGCTTTCAGAAAAAGCTCTACGGTTCTGCCCTTGAGCGAGGTATTCGACCGGCATTGCTTCTGTAAAATTCAGCTGTAGAATGCATTGCATGTGAAAAATGTAAGCCGTGTGCGTCACTCCGGATAAGAGTGTCTGCTAAATGCTAAAACAGTGTTCACAGCGTGAATGAACACAGACACTTCAGAGCCTTATCTACCAGGCAGCTCATATAAGCATCCATTTAAACCTGCTGTTTAAAGCTGAACTTACGATGTGCTAATACAGTTCATATGAATATCAGCACATTGATGGGTAACAGTGAGTGTCACGGTAAATGTGTTTGGTTCTCCTGTGGTTATACCAAGCTCTCCCAGCCCTCTGCTCTGCTTGGAGAGAATCCAGCGTAGTGAAGCAGCAGTACAAGGCAGCGTGTGGCAGAGGCAGATCTGTGTGGAGCACAATGCGCACATTGCTTACTTTATGCTTGTGTGACAATGAACACAAGTGTGATCCCTGCAGACTATCTGTTGACTTCCACAGACCAAAATGCTTAGCGGCCTACAGCATTTCTAACTGCTGGGTGCCACCTGTGAGTGACCCTTTCTGCCTCAGGATGGCAGAACACGAGCAAACCCCTGTGCCCAGCTGAGTGGCTGAGCTCCGCTGCAGCAGGTCAGGTGGGGTGCCTCAGACCCAGCGTCTCACTGCCCCGCCCCTCAGAAACCATTCAGCCTTTTCACCACTCAAACTCGCCATGTAGGTTTACATCTCAAACATGCTGAACCTTCTCATATATATGCAACCTGTAAGTCACTCTACAGTCTGCTGTCCAAGCTCTGCCCCTCAGTGTGCAGGGTGCGAATCCTGTCTGTTTGCCCAAGCAAGTTCCTAAGGTCATGTGACTGCTTTAGCAAGTACAGGAAGTGATTAGTGGTTCAGCAGGACAAAGAGAGGGAACGAGCACTGGAGCTCTGTGTGTGTGTGTGTGTGTGTGTGTGAGAGAGAGAGAGAACGCTGCACTGAGCGGTTAGGTAGCTAACCCTGGCTTTTCATTATCCAGAGCTGCTTTGACAGGTAAGGAAGGCAGGATGGTCTACACCACAAACCTGACAGACCTCACCTGGAGCCTGACCTCACCTGAAGCCTGACCTACAGCAGGTCCTGAGGTCAACACACTGGACTGAGCCCTGACAAACCCAGGACCAGTCTGAACACTTCCCCCGCATAGTCTCTCAATCACTTCAGTAAATATTCAACTGCATTAACGCTTCAGAATGTGTGGCCTGCTTCGGGGTACGTAAATGGTACCGTTTAAAGGTATGCTTTTGCACCTTTCATTGAAATCACATATTGATTTCCCTCCAAATGTTGTAAAATAAAAATCAATTGTTTCTACGCTGAGGAAACATACAGCCCAATTCTAGTCTGTGACAGTGGGACGCATTCTGTACGTTTGCCGTGGAGAATCTAAAGGGGTCGTTATGAAGTGGGGTGACAGTGGACCCCCAATGTAAAGGAGCTGGGAGCGTAACGCATGGATTACAGGTTTGACTCCCAGTTAGGGCACAGTCTTTGTAGCCTCGAGCAAAATACTTTACCTGATTATTGCAGTACATAGATATCTGCATAAATTGTTAGTTTGTAACAAAAATCTTAAAAGTGGCTCTGCTAAATAGATAAATGGAAGCATAATTAGGAATGTAAGTTGCTGATATGTAAATGGGAGAAGATGCCATGGACAGCTTTGTCACTGCGCTGGCAGAGGGGCTGTGTGTGGCAGACTGTGAGGAGCAGAGCAGTCAACCTGTTGTGGCTCTCATGATCACCATGACGACGGCAACAACACGGGCCTATGTACTCATGCTGTTTGCAGAACATTCCAGGCTTTTCCCAGAAAAAGTCCTTTGTACAGAGCTCCACCCCCGGGAACGGCCCCCATCCCCCACCTGGCTGTCCCGCGCTGGATTTAATCACTCGCGCTCTCTGATACGTGTTTGCTTCGTTCGGTGACGCACAGCAGAAATGAGCAGGGTCTGGCATTAAAGGTTAAAGAGTCCACGCATCAGTGGCTTTGAGGGACAGGGATCGCGATGCCTGATGTGTACAGCTGACAGACCACAGTAAACTCTACATGTGCTCATACACACATATCTCTCACACACGCACGCAGGCACGCAAACACACTCTCACACACACATACACACACACACACACAGTGATATTGGTCCTCCCATTCTGTTCTCAAACCCCCCCCTGTACCCCACATGTGCAGTGCAGGTGCTTTGAACAGAGATAAGTGTTTGAGGACAGGGCTGGTTTTGCGTTCACTTGCTGTGTTTGTGCTAATGGCAGGTGTTTGAAACCAATGAGTTTCAGTTAAATAATGATTGTTTGTAATGACAGCAAGTGCAAAGTCGATTCCTATCATAGTTGTGTGTGTGTGTGTGTATGTGTGTGTGTGTGGGTGTGTGTGAACTCCAGGAAACAACTGTCTGTGTGGTTGTTAAGAGCCCTTCATGTTGCTAACCAGTGCCATGGGTCTCATTACTAGCACTTCCACTACAAACTACACACCAGGAGCTCCACAGTAACAGGTAATACAACCCAACAACATCAAATCCAACGACACTTATACTGCTGATTAAAGTCAAAATGAAGCCTTTGAAAATGAACAATGTCGCAAACACATGAAATACCTTCCCATCATGCTCCCCTGCTTGGTCTGATCTGCTGTCTGAGTCAGAAGTGGGGTTTTGGGGTTTTGGTTCCCCTTTTCTGCATTGGATGCTTTCTGGCTTCTCTATGGCTGATGTTCTCTGTTTTGCGTCCTGAGTGGAAGGGGATTTTACCCCCTATTTTTATGTTTAGTGGGAGTTTCTTTGTCCAATATTGTTTTGGGAGCTTTCTCTGTCACATGCGCCATATATACCGCACATTCTGTTGGTTGCATGTTTTCTGGTGTTTTCTCTGCCCTGTGTTTTAGTTTGTCTTCTGCAGCTTGTGCTGTATAAAGGTTGGGATTGTGATCGCCCTGTATTCAGAGTGTTTACTGTAGATTGTCCAGTATGTGGTTGCGTTTGCTGCATGCTCTGTTAGTGCTAGCACTTTGTTCCTGTGTGCTGTATTAGCATGAGAGCTGTGTTCCTGTGTAGTTTGTTAGTGTTAGGATTACGTTCCTGTGTGTTGTGTTAGCACTGGTGATATGTTTCTGGTTGTTGTGTTAATGTGCTGTGTTAGCACTTATGCAATGTTCTTCTACACTCTCTTATGTTTCTGATATGTTTGTTGTGTTAGTGCTAGCTCTATGTTCCTGTGGGCTGTGATGGTGCTAGCACTATGTTCCTGTGCGCTCTATGAGCATAGGTGTTATGTGGGGCACAGCATAAACCCAGAGAAGGAGGAGTGGATGTACTCAGTGGAGTAGAGTCCATTAGCCTGGTCAGAGGGCATCTGAACCCAGACCTGATCGCTCTCCTGCAGCTCCAGCACCGCGCTGCCCGAGGCCTGGTCCATGTAGCCCTTCTTGTACTCATCGTAGGTGTAGGTGGCGGGCACGTTGTTCCTGTACAGCGCCACCCACAGACCGGTGCCCTTAACATGCACATGGTAGGAGAAGTAGTAGATGCCTGGGAAGGGGCAGGTGAAGATGCCGGTAGCTGGGTTGTAAGCATTCTGGCTGTTGTGCAGTGTGCGGTCGAACTTGACAGGCGTACCGGAGGGAGGAAAGGGCGTGGTCAGAATGGCAGTGAAGGCGGGCCCAGCGGCGGCGGACAGCGTCTCCAGCGCGAACTGCGGCCGCTCGTCTCTGCCATCTGGCACAGAGTCTCCACCCACGTCTGGGCCCTGGAGCCCCGCCACCTGGGTGTCCCCGTTGAAGCCTGTCCCTGGAGGACCCGGTGGCCCAGGGGGCCCGGGCGGGCCTGGGGGGCCCATCAGCCCAGCCGGGCCTATCTTCCCTGGGGGACCCTGGGGGCCCGATTCGCCCTGCTCGCCATTCTTACCAATACCTATGGGGCCTTGGGGGCCAGGCTCCCCCCTCAGGCCAGGGATGCCCTGGGGGCCAATGGGGCCAGCGGGCCCCTGGAGGCCGGGGATTCCTGACTGCCCACGAGGCCCTGGGGCCCCAGATGGCCCCGACTCTCCCTTGGGCCCCGGGCTCCCAAGCAGTCCAGGATTGCCTGGTAGGCCAATGTGTCCATGTTCTCCTTTGGGGCCTGGTTTACCGAGGGCCCCATTAGGCCCCTGCTGGCCCCTCTCCCCTGGTACCCCAGGGTTTCCTGCCATCCCCACGGGGCCCTGGTCTCCTTTGGGCCCTGCCTGGCCTGGCGGCCCCACAGGCCCTGCTTCTCCCTTTGAGCCTGGGAAACCATGCTTCCCCGGAAGCCCTAGTGGCCCCTGAGGGCCTGGAGCTCCAGGCTGCCCATCCATGCCCACACCCCCCGGCTTCCCCTCCTTCCCAGGCTCCCCTTTGGCTCCGGGGACCCCTGGTAGGCCGACAAGGCCCCTGTCCCCTCTCTGTCCCACCAGACCGGGCTTCCCATAGCCAGGAGCCCCTGGCAGCCCAGGAACCCCTCTGATCCCTGCCTCTCCTTTGGGGCCACGGTGCCCAGGTAGCCCCGGGGGGCCCTCAAACCCTGGCTTCCCGAGACCTTCTGGCCCCGGCAGCCCCTGCTGGCCCGGGGGCCCTGCTTCCCCAGGCTGGCCCCGCTCTCCTTGGTTGCCCTGCTCCCCTTTCCGCCCCGGTGCCCCGGCAGCGCCATCCATCCCTGGTTTTCCTACTCCCGGCTCTCCGGGGGCCCCTAGAAGCCCCGGGGGTCCGACGGGGCCCCTGGGCCCTGGCAGGCCGGGCTGGCCATTGCCGTTCTCCCCCTTTAGCCCTGGCTCTCCTGGCACTCCAGGACTTCCTTTTGGCCCTGGCTCCCCTCTGGCCCCTGGGGGCCCCTTTCCGCCAGGGAGCCCTGGCTTCCCGTTCAGCGAGAGCCCCACAGGCCCGGGGAGGCCTGGGTGCCCAGGCAGCCCCCTGGGGCCCGGCTCTCCTTGGGTGCCCGTCTCCCCCTGGGCCCCACCCATGCCCTTAGGCCCTGGTTTCCCCGGTAACCCTGGGGCCCCAGGCTTGCCAATGCCGGAGAGGCCCGGTGGCCCTGGGGGGCCTAACTCTCCATTGGCTCCTGGGAGCCCCAAACCTGGCTTCCCTGGGGCTCCTGCTGGCCCTGGGGGGCCCCGAGGCCCAGGCTTCCCTGGGGGGCCAGGCTCCCCAGGGGCCATGATGGGGGGGCCATCTGAAAAAGAGAGAGAGGGAGACAGAGAGAGAGAGAGAGAGAGAGAAAGAGACTTAGCATTTTAATCAAGTTTAATTAATTACGAATTGATCTAAACAGTTCATGTATTAATTACTAATTGATTAATGTTGTAATTGTCAACCAGCAAGGCTAGGATTCAGTCAACATACTTCTGTAAGTTCTGCTTGCACTTGCATGTTTACCTTAACCAACTCACTATGGTGAGTTCAGCAGTAATGAAAATGGCCTCACCAAATGGTGCTTGTGGAGAAAAAGCATAACACTCTTATTCTACGGCAAGTAAAAGTTGGGACTGATGTTTATTGGCTCAAATCATGTTAATCTTCTGTACAGCTGATAACAGTGGTGGCACCAGTGAGTACCTGCATGCACCCATCACTGCTGCTGAAGGTTGCATGTGCACAATTTGCATATTTGATGGAGAGTTTACATTTTTGAAGCTTGAGCTTTTGGAGCAATTCCAAGCTTTAACTGTGAATCACACAGGAGTTTGTGTTTGTGTGTGCTTGCATGAGTGTGTGGGTGGAGTGTTATCTCACTGATAACACATATTCACTCCTGCACACACTCACTCATGCACACACACACACATAGAGTTAGTTCATTGTAGAAACAAGCATTATTTTTTCTGTTTATTTTATAGAAGCACATACATTTATGTGTGAGATGGGAGAATAAAACACAATGTCTGCCACTGACTGGCAGCCAGACTTTTAAAGATATTCGAGTTAATACTTAAAACTAGTCATTAATTAAACATGCAATTTTTACATTGAGGAATGCCAGTTTAAGCCAAAGGCCACCTAGTGGCCTTTAGCTTAAACTGCAGGGCTTTTCTGAAGTGTTTACAATAAGGGGAGTACTTCAAACTTCCTGATTTTACTCAGGGAACTACTCATTAAACAAAAGCAGAGAGTAGCGATGTGGAAGTTCACAGAGCTGGTGGAAAAGTGACCCGTGGTCATTAATAAACAGGACAGCTACATCAAATGAGTGATACATGCGGGAACAAATATCATGTTTTAGGAGGAAGTCAGAAAATTGACTTTTAGAACCAAAGTAATCAGAATTACAGCAAAACTGCAGGATGTGATATGTAGCTAAACACAGCAGGGTGAGCACAGGGAGTGTTTAATGGTGAAATACAGTGTCTCTATTTACACACTTACATTATGAGCATTGGCGCTAACAACTGCACCCTGCAATGCACCATAAATCCACCAGAGGGAGCGCTCGCTCAAAGTGCCACAGCATACAAAGAATTTAGTGTAGTGATCGGACAATGTGTTTTATTACACCACACCACAAACAGAGTGAGCTATATGTTACTCGCACCTGACTGAGTTGAACCAAAAATTCTCTGTGAAAAGCAGAAGCCTTTTGGTTGGTTAATAGTGTTAGAGACTGAAACCTTATCCCCTTTTTTATCTCAGATAACAGATAACAGATCTTGTGCGCTCAGAAACCCGAGTTTCACATCAAACTGTGCGTGACAAAGAACGGCTCCCCCTCATGCTTCCCAGACGTGGGTATTGGGATTCCCTTTGGAATTCGCTTGGGATTGGGGGTTTTGCCCTGCTATTTAATTTTGATTCAGTAATTATAAACACATGTTTAGCAGTCTTTGTAACTGTGAGCTTTGTAGGAATAGTTCTGCATTAGTCCAGCAGGGGGCAGGATAGACCTGATAAGGACTGGACTTGCACCTGAGATACACACAAAGGCCCTCTCACACACACAGTCTATGAGTGAAACAGGAGGGGTTTGAGTCTCACCCCACACCTGAGCTTACTGCACACTTGAGACACACACACACACACACACACCTGAGCTTACTGCACACCTGAGACACACACTAACACACCTGAGCTTACTGCACACCTGAGACACACACAAAATTGAGCTCACTGCACACCTGAGACACAATCAGCATTTGTACACTTCTGACACATACCTGAGACCCACTTCACACACACCTGAGATCTATACCTGAGGTTGTCAGGTGAAAGCAGACTCATGTAACTAGTCAGACGAATGCACTCAGTGGTGTGGTGTTATGCAGGTCTGGCTCTGTTTCTCATATGAATGAATGGTGAATGTGTTAACATTGCTTTTGATGAGAACATCTGCTGATTGGCTATAATGTAATGTAACATAATGTAAGGCAGACTCACCGAGGTACTGTCCCTTTCCCTCCCTGAAAGGGGGACCCAGGGGCCCCTTCATCATGGGCTGTCTGTACTGGGGCAGCGGCTGTGGTACGGAGGGGTACCCCCCTCCCAGAGCACCCCTCAACCACAGCAAAATACACACGGACACGGGACCCAGGAGCATGGCCAAGTGTGCCCCAAAGTCAGGGCTCCAACCCTGGGGAGAGAGGGAGAGAGTCAGGCTCCAGCCATGGGGAGAGAAGGGGAGAGAGAGGCTAGAGACAGTCTGAGTTTCAACAAGCCTTAATTTTCCATTCAACCCAACCAAACCCTAAAACTTGAAAAACAAACAGAACAGAAGCAAACCATCCACAACAAAAACCAGAAAACAAATATATTAGAAAATAAGATAAAAAGAAAACTACAGTCAACACTCCAGATCAGGGCACAAAACACACACATACACCCACCCACACACTCTCACGCGTACACACACACAAACACAAAACACACACACTCACACACACACACACACACACACACACACACACACACACTCACTCACCCTCACACTCACCCACACACACACATACACCCACCCACACACTCTCACGCGTACACACACACAAACACAAAACACACAGACTCACACACCCACACACCCACACACCCACACACACACACACACACACACAGACCATTGTTTCTCTTTCGTCATAACAGATTAAAATGAGATAGGAAAAAAAGTAATGACAGGAAATCACAGTGACCACAACTGAAAACAGCTAAGAGCCCCACAGGCACACACAGGGGAAGGAGTTGAGCCAGCACTCACACACCTTCACATCACCTTCAGAGGGGTGTGTCTGATGAGACGTGGCTCATGTTACAGGAAGAGGAAGAAGACGAAGAATGAGAGGAATTAAAGGAATGAGAACAGAAACCTCAATGGAAACACTCTCTGGCTGCGTAATGATGTCACTGGCACACGCAGGATACTGTAACGCCACTGGCAGCCATTAAATCTGGTCAGCTTTCATCACGTTCCCATGGTGACCATGTGTCTTCACTCTGAGTGTGTTTTGCTTTCACACTCTCACTGAAACCTCAGAGAGGGCCACAGCGCAAAACACATTCCCAGACTGCCTCCCTCCCCACGTTCAGTTCCCCACATATTTATAATTGAAATATGAATCAAGGCTACAGTGTGCCTCACATGTAATCCTCTCTCCCGCTGTCCCCCTCCCCTTTCCCCTCATTCCACTGCTTTTACATAGACTTGCTCACTGAAAATGTGCAGAAGTCCTCCAAACAGAGGCAATTATCCATGAGCAGGCCAAAAACATTTCCCTTTCCAGCCAGACCCCTCGCCCAGGTCTGGCTGAGGCAGAGGCTGGGGTGCAGCTCTGGAAACAAGCCCAACAGCGCCCCTCCTGGCAGAGCTGTGGAACTGCCACCCACTGTTTATCACGTCACATTCAGACACTAAGCAGATGCTGCTCTTCAGGGCTCCTGGTGCAGCTGGCATGGGGAATATGGGCAGTGCTCCTCCAGTGCACTCCACTGCTGTGCCATCTGTCACTGCTGGCTTAACACGGATAGACAGAGCTCAACGAGCCCCTCACAGCAGCCAGACAGGGCTGACACTGTGCAGCTCTGCTGTGATATGTATTCTATACGGTGGTGCTTAAAAATCAGTGCATTTGTGCTGTAGAAGGTCTGTGCAGTCATACTGTAGAGTCTGCACAGTCATGCTATAGGGTCTGTGCAGTCATACTGTATAGTCCGCACAGTCATGCTATAGGGTCTGTGCAGTCATACTGTACAGTCTGCAAAGTCATGCCATAGGGTCTGTGTAGTCATACTGTAGAGTCTGCACAGTCATGCTATAGGGTCTGTGCAGTCATACTGTAGAGTCTGCACAGTCATGCTATAGGGTCTGTGCAGTCATACTGTACAGTCTGCACAGTCATGCTATAGGGTCTGTGCAGTCATACTGTAGAGTCTGCACAGTCACGCAATAGAGTCTGTGCAGTCAGTGTTGTATTTCTTTTGCCTCTGTGGTTGCAGCATTTACTCTCAAAATGGAAGTTTGCAGATGTTGTAGTGTGCTTCAAAACCCCACCTTCCAGCTACCTGCACCAGGGAATGGGTCTGAAACTGTTCCAGAGCGGGAGAGAACACGCCATTTTGTTCTGGATTAGTGAGAGCTAATGGCCGCGTGAACAGCTACAGTTATCATTGCCTGCAGTGTAACAGCATTAGCTAACTGCAGCTAATGGCCGCGTGAACAGCTACAGTTATCATTACCTGCAATGTAACAGCATTAGCTAACTGCAGCTAATGGCTGTGTGAACAGCTACAGTTATCATTACCTGCAATGTAACAGCATTAGCTAACTGCAGCTAATGGCCGCGTGAATAGCTACAGTTATCATTACCTGCAATGTAACAGCATTAGCTAACTGCAGCTAATGGCCGCATGCACAGCTACAGTTATCATTGCCTGCAGTGTAACAGCATTAGCTAACTGCAGCTAATGGCTGTGTGAACAGCTACAGTTATCATTGCCTGCAGTGTGACAGCGTTAGCTAACTGCAGCTAATGGCTGTGTGAACAGCTACAGTTATCATTACCTGCAATGTAACAGCATTAGCTAACTGCAGCTAATGGCCGCATGCACAGCTACAGTTATCATTGCCTGCAGTGTAACAGCATTAGCTAACTGCAGCTAATGGCTGTGTGAACAGCTACAGTTATCATTACCTGCAATGTAACAGCATTAGCTAACTGCAGCTAATGGCTGTGTGAACAGCTACAGTTATCATTGCCTGCAGTGTAACAGCATTAGCTAACTGCAGCTAATGGCTGTGTGAACAGCTACAGTTATCATTACCTGCAATGTAACAGCATTAGCTAACTGCAGCTAATGGCCGCATGCACAGCTACAGTTATCATTACCTGCAGTGTGACAGCGTTAGCTAACTGCAGCTAATGGCTGTGTGAACAGCTACAGTTATCATTGCCTGCAGTGTAACAGCATTAGCTAACTGCAGAACCACAGCTGGAGCTCCTTCATCATTTTAAAGTAATTTCTAAATACACCAATTCAAAGAATCCAATATTGTCATCTTCTGCAACTGTTACTTAGATTACTGTCTTCAAGAATGTTTTAGCTACTCAGTTAAAATAAGTTACACAGTTTGTAGTTATAAAATAAGTTTCCATATCTGCACCAGTGCCCCTGTGACCACAGCAGTCCCTGAGCCCGACCCCAGAGCAGCCCTCGGAGGCTGTGTTAGATTGCCGGGATTGCGCTCTGCTCCTGCTCGGCACATGGCCCTGCTTCTGTGTGACCTCCACATGTCCCTCTGCTTTACCAAGTATCAGCTTAAAGTATGGAGACAGACAGAGAGAGAGGGAAACCCCCCACTCAGGGCGTCAGGACCAACCACAGCACTATCGCAGCCATGCCCTTTGCTCTCTGCCCTCTGACCTTTAACCCTCTTTAACCCTAACTTAAATAATCTCCCTGTGATGGAGACAGACAGACAGACAGACAGAGAGAGGGAAACCCCCCACTCAGGGCGTCAGGACCAACCACAGCACTATCGCAGCCATGCCCTTTGCTCTCTGCCCTCTGACCTTTAACCCTCTTTAACCCTAACTTAAATAATCTCCCTGTGATGGAGACAGACAGACAGACAGAGAGAGGGAAACCCCCCACTCAGGGCGTCAGGACCAACCACAGCACTATCACAGCCATGCCCTTTGCTCTCTGCCCTCTGACCTTTAACCCTCTTTAACCCTAACTTAAATAATCTCCCTGTGAGGGCCCTCTGAGGCTGTGACTGTAACTGTATTTATACAGAGTGTGACGTGCATGTTCTGTGTGTGTAACACACCCCCTGCCACAGCAGTCATTCACACAAGCACCCTGCCATTTTGGAGCTGGGACACCTCCTCTCTCCACTCTCAGGAACAAGTGAGTCAAATGCATGTGAAACACAGAGTAACAAAATGAGAGAGACAGCTGAAGTCACCAGTGATGTCACTTCCTGCCTCCAGTGTGATGTCACATGAATGACCAATACCCGATGATGTCACATAATTTCCATAGTAAGACAGACATGAGTGCTCCCCTAACATGCATGAAACATACACACACACACAGCAACAACACATAAACACATCCATCCCTGATGCGCAGGGTAACCCCTCAACCACCTCTGTCCCTCTCCTGACCCCACATCCTCTGACAGAGCACTGTCTGACCCCCCTGCGCTTCAGACGAAGGACAGACGCACAGACACCCCCACAGAGACAGGGACAAACTTGGTTACCCACAGAACACATATGTGGTCACTGCAAGACAAGAGAGGTAGAGACAGAGAAGCACTTTCTTATATACCATGGAAAATATTCAGACATGTATGAAAAACATATTTTAATAAATTATCAAACTAACATGACAAATTTCCCTCCCTAACAAATGAAGAAAAGCTGCGTGTCCTTTTGGGAGAGGGACCGACAGCCCCACTCGCAGCTCAGTGTGTCTCAGCCTGCCACAGCCTGGCGGACAGCCAGTAGAAATGTATTGTTCTTATTATTGCTATTTGGTTTTACTCTTATTGTTATTATTATTGATGTTAGTTAGTATGTACGTATGTGTATGTAAATATTACATGTTACTCCTACATCACAATATACATGAATTAATTACTAATAATGGACAAATAATAACTTTAAAAAGTGTCGTTTAGGTAATGCTTTATTTACTGACATTATTTTTATTTGAATTGTTAATTAACAATATGTAAAACATTGCTTTGGCAACACTGTTATAATGTATGGTCATGCCAGTAGAGTTCTTTGAATTGAATTGAACTGTATTGAATTGAGAGACAGAGAGACAGCCTAAATCAACACCAGAGAGAGAGAAACTGAAATGAACACCAGAGAGTGAGACAGCCACAGTCAACACCAGAGAGACAGAGATAGAGAGACAGCCTAAATCAACACCAGAGAGAGAGAGAGGTAATGAAGGGAAAGGGTAGGTGTCAAAGTTAAGTTGAAATCAAATAAAACTGCATTTCCAATGCTGAAAAGCAAAAGCAAAAATATTACAAAATATTATACACCTTTGGTACCCATGGCTACAGAAACTCAGCTGTAGAGAACTCAGACACAAGCACAAAAAACAAAGGTGTGAAAAAGTAAAGAGGAGAGAATCATTTCTCAGCTCTAATCTGATCTGAAAGCATCGCTGGTGCCAGGATTCACAATGAGAGTTCAGAGAGTCTGGTCTCAGCACAGCCGGGCAGAGTTACAGGCATCTCTTCCAGCTTTCTCTTCTCTCCTCTCTTTTGTTTCTGTCCACTGGCTAACATCAGCACATGATTTAAAAACACTTCTGTAGCATTTATGAATAAACCATAGCATAAAGGCGTGATGTCGGTCCCTACCTCTCAGTGTTTCGCAGGCAGACTGTGATCAGCGGGAGCCAGAGCAGGTCGCTTCCAGCCCTCTGCTCACTTCATGTGTCCAGAGAAAGAGGCCAGCAGAAGGACGGCTTTCTGGAAGAACCTGGAAACCCGCCGGAGAATCAGATTATATTTACGCTCTGCGCGCACTGAGGGGAAGAATGAAAGACAGGTTTTTAATGTAGCAGGAAATATTCCCCCTCCCTCTCCTTTCCCTCTCAGTCAGCGCAAGGATGGGGGGAGACTGAGGGAGAAAGGGGGGCTGAGAGAAAGGAAGGGATGGAGAGAGAGGGGAGAAGAGGAGGGGAGGGCTGGAGATGAGGAGGAAGGGATAGAGAGAAAAGGAGAGGGGAAGAGGGAGCAGGAGAGGGAGGGAGTGGGGGAGAGGGGTGGGAGAAAGTTATGGAGAAAGGATAAACAGGAATGGAGGGTAGAAGGAGGGATGGAGGGAAAGAGGGAGGGTAAGAGAGAGGGATGAAGTGAGAGAGGGAGGGAGAGGCAGATTTATGTTGTATCCATGTCGTTACCCCTGCTTCCAAACTGAAAACAGCAGTGAAATTACTCTAATGAAGCAAAAGCATGAAGCTGTGGATTTGGGCCTGCGCCTCTCACTGCAGCAAACAGCAGCTCCTGCAGGGCCCTGGCCAGGGGCACGCTCACCAGAGTTTCATCAGCACTGCCGTGTGTGCTATGAACGATTCCATGTGTGTTATAAACCATTCAGTGTGCTCTATAAAGTGTGTGTAATAAGCTCTAAAGTGTGAGTTATAATCCCAAAAGTATGTTGTAAACCTTTAGTGCATGTTATAAACTCTTTAGTGCGTGTTATAAACCCGTCAGCATGTTATAACCTCATCAGTGTGTGTAAGACACTCTTAAGAGTGTGTTATGACTCCATCACTGTGTGTTATAAACCCGTCAGCATGTTATAACCTCATCAGTGTGTGTAAGACACTCTTAAGAGTGTGTTATGACTCCATCACTGTGTGTTATAAACCCGTCAGCATGTTATAACCTCATCAGTGTGTGTAAGACACTCTTAAGAGTGTGTTATGACTCCATCACTGTGTGTTATAAACCCGTCAGCATGTTATAACCTCATCAGTGTGTGTAAGACACTCTTAAGAGTGTGTTATGACTCCATCACTGTGTGTTATAAGCTTTTCAATGTGTGTTATAATCTGTTAAGTGAGTGACATTGTAAAGGAGTGATTTATGTAAGGTATTGGTATTTATGTAGTCTGGGCGACAGGGCTGCTGTTCTCATCAGGCATTCCTGCACTGTTACGGCTGTCCTGATGGCGGGGCTGCAGAAGGCCCTCTGCCCAGGCTGGCAGCCGAGCGCGTCTCTACCCACCACCCAGATACCACAGGATGTGGCTCAAACACAACCACAACATTTGTGCTCTCCGTTCACTCTGGAAGTGAGGTTTGGAATTTCTTCCCAAGTCATTTATTTTTTAAAGGTAGGGGTCATTGAGTTTATTATTGTATTATTCTGTTTCATTTTACTGCCTGCAACACTCTGTATGTGTGTATAACACATGTCATGCAAATAAGAGAGAGAGAGAGAGAGAGAGAGATGGAGGCTCTGTCTAAAATCAACATCTAATACTAAACTTCTCAGTGCCAGTGCTGTAGTATCACTGACTGCCACTTCCATCACCATAACTTAAGTCTGCGCTCAAGATTAACTGATTTTTGAATAATTAATATGGGTAGGAGTGCATTTATGCCTTATCAGGAATTCAGGCTAATAAAACATTTGAATATCACTCTGTGAAAATTTTAAATTGAGAACTAAAGGATGGCTCTCAGGTTTCCAGACTCCAACCCAAATGTGATGAAAAGGTGTGAGTTTGGAAATGGCAGCTGGAGCACAGCTGGCCTAGTCATGATTAAACCGCGCAGGCAGAGGTTTAGTCAGGGCTCCACCCTGCATGACAGCTGCGTGAGCTGCAGGGTAAATACAGGCTGTTAAAACACAGCAGTGATGTAAGCAGGTCCTGGCCTGATGATGTCATCAATGGGAGCCCCTGTCCTGAGTGGAGGTGTGTGCAGAGGAAACACAGGGCTCCATTCACGGGCGGAGAGGGCGTAGCCGTACAGACCTCCTGCACAGAGCGGCAGGCGTTTCCTCCTCCACCTCACCTCCAGCGCAAGCCTTCTTTCAGCCCAATCCCTCCTTTTCTTCTCCTCCAGCGTACTCGCTCTGCCGTCACACCTCCAGCCATGCAGCTTTCCGTCCTGTTTACATGCAGGCAGAAAATAAACCAGGGGCCAGGAGCCGTAAAGGTCACATCACATTCTCACTGCTCTCTTTGTTCATTGACTCCCCCAGAGCAGGACGGCCCCTCCCTGCTGCCTGTGACCCGGCCTGAGTGCACCACTAAAGGAGCAGCATCACTGAACACGATCCAGTGTGTTTCATCCAGAGACTGAGACAGCATTTCACAGCTGACCTCTCCACACACCTGTCCTCAGTGCGCTGACCTCTCCACACACCTGTCCTCAGTGCGCTGACCTCTCCACACACCTGTCCTCTGTGTACTGACCTCTCCACACACCTGTACTCAGTGCGCTGACCACTCCACACACCTGTCCTCTGTGTACTGACCTCTCCACACACCTGTACTCAGTGCGCTGACCTCTCCACACACCTGTCCTGTGTGGGCTGACCTCTCCACACACCTGTACTCAGTGCACTGACCTCTCCACACACCTGTACTCAGTGCGCTGACCTCTCCACACACCTGTCCTGTGTGGGCTGATCTCTCTGGGTTTGGACTGATTTTGGCACACTCTGACACTCTGGGCCCCCAAAATGCCAGGTTATTACATGCCAGATTTTTTTCTGTGCATTTGCGAAAGCAGCTATGTGCACTGCATGGATAAGATCACTTGAGCGGTATGGGAACATGGAAACTGAAACAGGCCAAGCAATTACACTGCAGCTTGTGTTTGACATTTTTAAAGCACCACTGCCAGCTGTCTCATTTTTCAGTGATTACAGCAGTTTTTCTCAGCTGTAGACAGTAATGAGAAATTCCACATTCTCTTTTCTAACTGTGTGCTTCTGCTTTCACAGGGTAAAAACACTGACATGACTTTCTCCACACTCATACTCATAGAATCAAAAAGGTCATGTGACACTATGTTTGACTGTGATTGGATCAGTCCTGCTATGTCCTCAC
>JAFBMS010000346.1:175000-189940 GCA_019788955.1 Albula glossodonta
GAGAGGGTGAGCCCTGCGTTTGTGTCGTGAGTGAGAGGGTGAGCCCTGCGTTTGTGTCCTGAGTGAGAGGGTGAGCCCTGTGTTTGTGTCCTGAGTGAGAGGGTGAGCCCTGCGTTTGTGTCGTGAGTGTGAGGGTGAGCCCTGCGTTTGTGTTCTGAGTGAGAGGGTGAGCCCTGTGTTTGTGTCGTGAGTGAGAGGGTGAGCCCTGTGCTTGTGTCCTGAGTGAGAGGGTGAAATCTGCGTTTGTGTCCTGAGTGAGAGGGTGAGCCCTGTGCTTGTGTCCTGAGTGAGAGGGTGAAATCTGCGTTTGTGTCCTGAGTGAGAGGGTGAGCCCTGCATTTGTGTCCTGAGTGAGAGGGTGAAATCTGCGTTTGTGTCCTGAGTGAGAGGGTGAAATCTGCGTTTGTGTCCTGAGTGAGAGGGTGAGCCCTGCGTCTGTGTCCTGAGTGAGAGGGTGAGCCCTGCGTTTGTGTACTGAGTGAGAGGGTGAAATCTGCGTTTGTGTCCTGAGTGAGAGGGTGAGCCCTGCGTCTGTGTCCTGAGTGAGAGGGTGAGCCCTGCGTTTGTGTCCTGAGTGAGAGGGTGAGCCCTGCGTTTGTGTCGTGAGTGAGAGGGTGAGCCCTGCGTTTGTGTCCTGAGTGAGAGGGTGAGCCCTGTGTTTGTGTCCTGAGTGAGAGGGTGAGCCCTGCGTTTGTGTCCTGAGTGAGAGGGTGAGCCCTGCGTTTGTGTGCTGAGTGAGAGGGTGAGCCCTGTGTTTGTGTCGTGAGTGAGAGGGTGAGCCCTGTGCTTGTGTCCTGAGTGAGAGGGTGAAATCTGCGTTTGTGTCCTGAGTGAGAGGGTGAGCCCTGTGCTTGTGTCCTGAGTGAGAGGGTGAAATCTGCGTTTGTGTCCTGAGTGAGAGGGTGAGCCCTGCGTTTGTGTCCTGAGTGAGAGGGTGAAATCTGCGTTTGTGTCCTGAGTGAGAGGGTGAGCCCTGCATTTGTGTCCTGAGTGAGAGGGTGAAATCTGCGTTTGTGTCCTGAGTGAGAGGGTGAAATCTGCGTTTGTGTCCTGATTGAGAGGGTGAGCCCTGCGTCTGTGTCCTGAGTGAGAGGGTGAGCCCTGCGTTTGTGTACTGAGTGAGAGGGTGAAATCTGCGTTTGTGTCCTGAGTGAGAAGGTGAGCCCTGCGTCTGTGTCCTGAGTGAGAGGGTGAGCCCTGCGTTTGTGTCCTGAGTGAGAGGGTGAGCCCTGCGTTTGTGTCCTGAGTGAGAGGGTGAGCCCTGCGTTTGTGTCCTGAGTGAGAGGGTGAGCCCTGCGTTTGTGTCCTGAGTGAGAGGGTGAGCCCTGCGTTTGTGTCCTGAGTGAGAGGGTGAGCCCTGCGTTTGTGTCCTGAGTGAGAGGGTGAGCCCTGCGTTTGTGTCGTGAGTGAGAGGGTGAGCCCTGTGCTTGTGTCCTGAGTGAGAGGGTGAGCCCTGTGCTTGTGTCCTGAGTGAGAGGGTGAAATCTGCGTTTGCGTCCTGAGTGAGAGGGTGAGCCCTGTGCTTGTGTCCTGAGTGAGAGGGTGAGCCCTGCGTTTGTGGGGCTCAGAGCAGAGAGAGGGCTGAGAGGCAGAGCGGGCCCTAGCGAGCGAGCGGGCGCAGGGTATATGTGTGGTTTCTGCTCTCTGGTTTGATCGCAGCGCCCCCCATCCCCCCTCACTGAGGCGTGCGGGAGTATGAACGCTATGTGAAGGAAAAGGGGCATTTCTGCTCGATAACGATTAGTTTCCTCTGCTTCATATTCCAGAGGACTGTCCCACAGCACCCCCCTTTCTGCACACAAATTCCCCGACTCTTACGGCCCTCCAGCGGGACTCCTGCAGATCCAGCTCACGGTCTCTAACCTTCCTTTACCCATATTCATTATGCAGCTCCAGGACGTCTTCAGTTATTCTGGCACAAAGTTTGGAGGGCGTACCCAGAGTCAGCAGCTCCCTCTCTTCATTGTTAGGGACCCACCTTCATGCGCAAGGGCACAGAGATTTCTGCTACTGGTGAAAGTTAGATGTGCAGTTATATCTTAAAAGTTATCTTTACAGTTATGTCTGCAAACATTACCCATCATTCCTCTGGCTTTCCATTCTCTGAGTTTCCAGGGCAGTCTTTGGGCATGAATGAGTTAAACAGGCTCAGCGTCTGATCTGATGCTGCCTTCACATCCATCCCATGATTCCAGTTCCCCGTGCAGCACAGACAGCCATGGCCACACAGAAAGCACAAAATATCCACAAAAATGTTTGACAATAAGAACGTGCCCGCCTGTGGCCTGTGTGTCTGGAGAAACTCGGACACTCTCGTGTCCCTCTCAGGGTATTATTTGAGTATTGACAGACTGTTGAAACAGCTGAAGGGTGAGATTCACAGCAGAGGCTACTGCACGCTACAGCAGCCATTTAAGGATCCATTTGCTCAAACGGTTACATCTGTGTTCAGCTCACTGCCAAGTTCAGACTGAGCTCTCCAGCTGTGCTGTGTGAGCCGTCTGCCTGTCTGCTCATCTCTCTGTCTGTCCATCTGTGTGTTTGACTGTCTGTCTGTCCACCTGTCTGCTTATCTGCCAGTCTGTCTATCTGTGTCTGTCTGTCTATCAGACTGAGCTGTCCAACTGTGCTGTGTGAGCCGTCTGCCTGTCTGCTCATCTGTCTGTCTGTCCATCTGTGTGAGCCATCCGTCTGTCTGTACATCTGTGTGTTTGACTGTCTGTCTGTCCACCTGTCTGCTTATCTGTCAGTCTGTATATCTGTGTCTGTCTGTCTGTCAGACTGAGCTGTCCAACTGTGCTGTGTGAGCCATCTGCCTGTCTGCTCATCTGTCTGTCTGTCCATCTGTGTGACCCATCTGTCTGTCTGTACATGTGTGTTTGACTGTCTGTCTGTCCACCTGTCTGCTTATCTGTCAGTCTGTCTATCTGTGTCTGTCTGTCTGTCAGACTGAGCTGTCCAACTGTGCTGTGTGAGCCTTCTGCCTGTCTGCTCATCTGTCTGTCTGTCTACCTGTGTGAGCCATCCGTCTGTCTGAACATCTGTGTGTTTGACTGCCTGTCTGTCCACCTGTCTGCTCATCTGCCTGTCTGTCTATATGTGTCTGTCTGTCAGACTGAGCTCTCCAACTGTGCTGTGTGTGAGCCGTCTGCCTGTCTGCTTATCTGTGAGTGTCTGTCTGCCTGTCTGTCTGTCTTTCTGTACATCTGTGTGTTTGACTGTTTGTCTGTATGTACGCCTGTCTGTCTGTTTGTCTGTGTCTTTCTGTCTATCTGTCTGTCTGTAAATCTGTGTGTTTGACTGTCTGTCTGTATGTATGTCTTTCTGTCTCCTTGTCTGCCTGCATGTCTGTGTGTTTGACTGTGTCTGTCTGTTCACCTATCTGTCTGTTTCTCTGTCGATGAGGAATGACTGAATATTTTTCAATGTGGTCATTATAATAACAGAGAAAGAGAGAAAGAGAGAGAGAGAGAGAGAGAGAGAGAGAGAGCAAGAGAGCGGGAGAAAGAGAGCGAGAGAAAGAGAAAGAGAGCGAGAGAGCGAAGGGGAGGGAGAGATTTTCCAAAATACATCCCATACATCTTTTCAAGTAATCTCTTGATATATGTGTTTATTTATGTGTGCTGACAAGAGAGACTCAGTGTGTGAGAGAGACAGAAGAACAGAGAGCAGAGAATGAAAAGCTAACCCAAGAGTCTTAAACCAGGATCCAGAGACCCCTAGGGGTCCTTTGAGGTACTGCAGAGACATCTGAACAAGTATTTAAGTCAATTGTATTTTTTTGCACAATTCACATTTATTTTGACATTATTAATGTGAATTAGCCGGTTGAATGTAAGCCTGTATGTTTGAATTAGCAGAAACATACTAAAGGTTAATGCCAGCATAACAATGGCACAGCTGTTGGTGAGACTCTTTGCCCAGCTGCTGGGTACCTGCAGGAGGTGGGAGAACCTCCGTGCCATGAGGGAAGCCTCACAGGCCATGACTCAAACTTCATCATAAAGTTTGTTATTTTCATATCACTGTTTACCATCCTTACCATCATTGGCATTAATGAGTATCAACTGCCATAAAGCAAGTTTGAATCTAACCCTCTATCCAGGTAGATGCTGAAGACAGCCTTATTTCCCACTTTTAGAAAGACCCAAACACTCCAGAGCGGTAGCCTGGATCATGATAACCGCCCAGTAAATAACACAGACTCTGACTTCAACAAGAGCTTGTTTCAGGGCCGTCCTCTGTGTGGCTGGGGCTATGCCCAGGGAGGCCTGGGTTGCATCACTACCCACAGCTCGGGCTGTCAGCATCTCTCTGTTTCCCCAGTCCCCCTTTCTGCCTGACCGCTGCCAGATAAGGTGGACACTGTTTCCTGTTCCCATGGCAACAAGAGGCTGCCTTTTGCTCTGTGTGAAAAGACCACTTTTAGGATGTGGGGGTGAGTAAGGTTGTACCATACCTGCAGTGTGTGTGTGTGTGAATGTGTGTGTGTGTATGTGTGTGATTAAATGTGTGTGTGTGGGTGTGTGTGAGTGAGTGTGAATGTGTATGTGTGTGTGTATGTGTGTGATTGAGTATGTGTGTGTGTGTGTGTATGTGTGTGAGTGAGTGTGAATGTGTATGTGTGTGTGTATGTGTGTGATTGAGTGTGTGTGTGTGCGTGTGGGTGTGTTTGAGTGAGTGTGAGTGAGTGAGTGAGTGTGTGTGTGTGTGTGTGTGTATGTGTGTGAGAGAGTGCTTGTGTGAGTGAGTGTGTGTGTGAGAGAGTATGTGTACGTGTGTGAGTGTGTGTGTGTGGGTGTGTGTGTGTCTGAGAGAGAGTGTGTATGTGCGTGAGTGCGTGTGTGTGTGAGAGAGAGTGTGTATGTGAGTGAGTGTGTATGAGCATGTGTGTATGTATGTGTGAGTTTGTGTGAGAGAGTGTGTACCCTTCTACTGTCACACTGCTGAAGCTAAGCAGCCACACCACCCTGTACCCTTCGACTGTCACACTGCTGAGGCTAAGCACACACCACCCTGTACCCTTCTACTGTCACACTGCTGAAGCTAAGCAGCCACACCACCCTGTACCCTTCTACTGTCACACTGCTGAAGCTAAGCAGCCACACCACCCTGTACCCTTCTACTGTCACACTGCTGAAGCTAAGCAGCCACACCACCCTGTACCCATCTACTGTCACACTGCTGAAGCTAAGCAGCCACACCACCCTGTACCCTTCTACTGTCACACTGCTGAAGCTAAGCAGCCACACCACCCTGTACCCTTCTACTGTCACACTGCTGAAGCTAAGCAGCCACACCACCCTGTACCCTTCTACTGTCACACTGCTGAAGCTAAGCAGCCACACCACCCTGTACCCTTCTACTGTCACACTGCTGAAGCTAAGCAGCCACACCACCCTGTACCCTTCTACTGTCACACTGCTGAAGCTAAGCAGCCACACCATCCTGTACCCTTCTACTGTCACACTGCTGAAGCTAAGCAGCCACACCACCCTGTACCCTTCTACTGTCACACTGCTGAAGCTAAGCAGCCACACCATCCTGTACCCTTCTACTGTCACACTGCTGAAGCTAAGCAGCCACACCACCCTGTACCCTTCTACTGTCACACTGCTGAAGCTAAGCACACACCACCCTGTACCCTTCTACTGTCACACTGCTGAAGCTAAGCAGCCACACCACCCTGTACCCTTCTACTGTCACACTGCTGAAGCTAAGCAGCCACTTTTCTAATCTTTTACATGCTATTTTTTTGTTGTAGAAGGTGTCATAGTTAGGATCAGATGTCAAACTCAAGTCTTGACTCTGACTGTGGTCATTAAAGGCCACTGGGTTCTTTTCTCAGCTAAGGGGGTGTTAACCCCGCTGTTCTGGCCACATTCCCCCCAAACCTGGCTCTCTGCACCAGGTCACATGATCTCCCCTACATCTGCCTGGCAACACAATCCCTTAATGCTCCAGGTTGCTATGGCAAATGAGCTCTTACTCCCCCCCCCCCCCCCACACTTCTGAGGGCCTCAGATGCCTGGCCCATGAAATTAATGAAGTATTAGATCTAATAATGAACAAAGAATGTGACATAAGCATGAATGACGACTATGGGACTTACTCTCACAATATGATACACTAGTATGCCCCCTGGTGGTGTTTAAAGATATTACATATGTGCAAACTACTGAATACAATTCACAGAACAAATTATTATTATTATTATTCTTATTATTATAACTGTTTTCACCTAAGTACACTGAGACCTAACCATGTCAGACAATGTGTCTGTCGGAAGAGGAAGAATTCGGATTCTCACAGGGAATTTACTGCAGTCTGCAGCGCAACTCCATATTATTCCACAAGGTGTCACTATGGTTTCATCCCTTGCCGCCGAACAGTAAAACTGAAACATCATGGGCAAAGGCAGAGAGCTGCGCTTGTTAAATCAAGCTGTGAGATCAGAGAGCGCCTGATGAGGTTTGCATTAGTTCGCATCCTGCGGGCAGCTACTCCACGCTCATTTCAACAATGTTTTCATTTTGTCCCAGCGCGGGTTTTAATGACCGCCCCATTTAAAAGACTTAAACATTCAGATTCGCCGATGGCACGGCAGTCACGGCGCCGCTCGTCAGCGTGCTGTCGGGTCATCGCGCTTCCGCGGGCCACAGTTGACAAGGTCATTATATAAGAACGAGTGAAATGGCGTATTCGGGTGCCGCTAATGTAATACAGCAGCACCGCTGAAATGAGCGCGCTGAGCAGCAGATGAGCCTGAGAGGTCCAGTCTGTACGCACACATTTCTCACACACCGGGACAGTGGCTGGAAACATGAGGCTTCATGAACCGCAAAGTGGGCGGAGCCACCTCTGACACTAGCTATGAGGTTTGGGAAAACAATATGACTCAGGTCATGTGACCATGGCTTTGCCCCCCCCCCCAGGGTTGGGTTGGAATTTACTTTAAATTTGTATCACAGATAGCATAGCATTGGTTTGTAAACACAAGCAGTAATGGATTTCATTTCATGACTCAAAGTTATTAATAAAATCTGAACAAACTATGTCACTTTTGCACTACTTTTATGAAGGAACCTCATACATTCCAACTTTAAAATGACCACATTCCTTTAAATTTACAACAAAACAAGTAACAGACGATTAATCAATACAAATCTGTAGGCATATAGCCTTGTTGATATGTGTTTTTTGTCTTGTGCATTATTTTTCTTTATGTACCGAAACTGGGCAGTATATTCTTACATCCACAGATAATTTTCACACACACACAGGTGATGACAGTGTGCCAGTGAGTGGGAAGCACATTCAGCTCTGCTGGATAAGAGAGACGGGAAAGTCTGGCTGCTGATAACAAATTATTTCTGACCCATCTCTAACAGCCACACCCCCCAGCCCTGCCCCGCCTGGCCACAGTGCTGTGAGGGGAGGGGCCACAGCGCAGGGGAGGGGCCACAGTGCTGCAAGGTCACGGTGAGGTAAAGACTCAGTTCAAAGAATGAGACACAAACACACCCTGCTCTCAAGAAAACTGAACAATGCAGACATACGTACACAAGAGAGAACTCTCTTACTGGAAGGTACACTTGAGCAGTACTAAGGTTGTGGGAAATGGGAAAGAGAGAGAGAGAGCTGTTAGGCCAATGCCTCAGAGCGTAGTGATCTTTAGTCAGATTTTCACTGCCGTTGCTTAGCAAAGGCAGTAAAGAAACACAGCCGTTTCCCTGAGTGAGAAGCGTAGGTCATGGGAAAGCAGGTCATCCTTGTTAAGGGTGTTAAGAGTGCGCTGGGATGTGTTTCACACAGTAACCTGGGCCAGTCCACCCAGCGCCCTGACGATACCGAATCAGGACACTGCTTCAGTATACCCTACAACACGATATCAGAGCACTGTATCAGTCTACACCACAACACGATATCAGAGCACTGTGTCAGTCTACACCACAACACAATATCAGAGCACTGTGTCAGTCTACACCACAACACGATATCAGAGCACTGTGTCAGTCTACACCACAACACGATATCAGAGCACTGTGTCAGTCTACACCACAACACGATATCAGAGCACTGTGTCAGTCTACACCACAACACGATATCAGAGCACTGTGTAAGTCTACACCACAACATGATATCAGAGCACTGTGTTAGTCTACACCACAACACGATATCAGAGCACTGTGTCAGTCTACACCACAACACGATATCAGAGCACTGTGTCAGTCTACACCAAAACACGATATCAGAGCACTGTGTCAGTCTACACCACAACACAATATCAGAGCACTGTGTCAGTCTACACCAAAACACAATATCAGAGCACTGTGTCAGTCTACACCACACCACAATATCAGAGCACTGTGTCAGTCTACACCACAACACAATATCAGAGCACTGTGTCAGTCTACACCACAACACAATATCAGAGCACTGTGTCAGTCTACACCACAACACAATATCAGAGCACTGTGTAAGTCTACACCATAGGGTTCTCCAGGGTTGAATTCTATCTGTGTCACACTGCCATTCACAAGTTTCTTCAACATAACCACTGCTCAGGCAGTATAAATATTTACAATGTGACAATGTGAGCTCTGGATAAGGAACTGACTGGTGTAAAACGCTGGATCCTGTGCCATTGAGCTGAAGGTAGCGACTGAGGCAGTTCTCATCCCTCAGCAGCTGGGAGGGGAGGATGTGTGTGGCTGATTGGGATGAGTGTTTCTAACCCAAATGTAGCACCCCTTGCTCTGCTGACCTCTGACCTTCACTGAGGGTAGCCCTTGTTTACATCTTCTGACTCATGCACTTTCCAGCTGGCCCTGCTGCGTGATTGAGTCATGATTGGCTCAGTGTTTCACAATCACGAGCAGAAAAACAAAGATGATAAGCATGCTAAGCCCCCGGTAACATGGCGGGATTCCTGCTGAGCTGCTGGAATGGGGACAACTGTGGTAAGATCAGCAGAGCCAGCAATAAACCGCACGGTGAGATCAGCAGAGCCGGCATTAAACCGCATGGTGAGATCAGCAGAGCCGGCAATAAACCGCACGGTGAGATCAGCAGAGCCGGCATGAAACCGCACGGTGAGATCAGCAGAGCCGGCATTAAACCGCACGGTGAGATCAGCAGAGCCGGCATTAAACCGCACGGTGAGATCAGCAGAGCCGGCATTAAACCGCACGGTGAGATCAGCAGAGCCGGCAATAAACCGCACGGTGAGATCAGCAGAGCCGGCAATAAACCGCACGGTGAGATCAGCAGAGCCGGCATTAAACTGTGTGGTGAGATCAGCAGAGCCGGCATTAAACCGCACGGTGAGATCAGCAGATCCAGCATTAAACCGCACGGTGAGATCAGCAGAGTCGGCATTAAACTGCGTGGTAAGATCAGCAGATCCTGGGCCTGAGTCTGGCTGCACCACAGCAGGATGTGGTTTACAGGCTGGTACTGGCTCAAACTGCACAAACGTTTCCCCCCGGCCTCACCTGCCCAAAACCATCAGCCTGGATCCTTTAACCCTGCGCTGTGAAGCAGTGCCCAGCTTCCACCGAATCCCAGGACAGAGCGGGGACACAAAACGCTAAACCCCCTACAGCAGACAATCAAACTCAGGGAACAACAGCAGGAATAGAGTGCAAAGAGAGGGGTGGAGCGAGGGAGGGCCAGAGATGAAAGAGAAAGCCGGAGAGAGCAAAAGATAAGAGCAAAAAAAGGAGAGAGGAAAAGATGAGAGCGAACGAGGGAAGAGAGGCGGATCAAACGTGAGGTAAGTGACCGGTCATGAACACCTTGTTTCTCTGGTGTCTGGCCTCCCGCTGTAAAAGCGAGGTGACATGATCCAAGCCACAGTCCGGATCATAATCACCCAGAGTGTCCGACACGTCACAGGATGGCTTTAGGTCTTGCTTCACTGGCTGCATGAGTACTGCTGGTGTTTCAGATCAGAAACAGAATAATCTTTAACAGAGAAAGCCCATTCAAGCACACACACTAACACACACACACACACACAGACGTGCTGTAGCCTAAATAAATAAATGAATAAACACAAGGGATTACTGAGCTAGGGATCTCCAGAGTAGATGTTCCTGTGTTCCTGTGCCAGCACTCTATGCGAGAGAAAACAGCACTAATCACAGGCCTACTTTCACAATCACAGGAATGCCTGTGTTCTGCAGGGCAATAACAATACAATGTGAGAGCAGAGTGCTGAGAACACTGAGAGCGCTGAAGGCACTGAGAACACTGAGAGCGCTGAAGGCACTGAGAACACTGAGAGTGCTGAGGGCACTGAGAACACTGAGTAAACCGAAGGCACTGAGAACACTGAGTACATTGAGGCACTGAGAACACTGAGAAAACTGTAGGCACTGAGAAAACTGAGAACACTGAAGGCACTGAACACACTGAGAGCGCTGAGAGCACTGAGAACACTGAGAATACTGGGAGCACACATTTATGTGAACGCATATGAACCTTACTGAAACAATGACACACTCTGAACCTTACTGAAACAGTGACACACTCTGCATATGAACCTTACTAAAATAGTGACACACTCTGAACCTTACTGAAACAGTGACACACTCTGCATATGAACCTTACTGAAACAGTGACACACTCTGAACCATACTGAAACAGTGACACACTCTGCATATGAACCTTACTAAAATAGTGACACACTCTGAACCTTACTGAAACAGTGACACACTCTGCATATGAACCTTACTGAAACAGTGACACACTCTGCATTTGAACCTCACCGAGTCCTCCTGCAGGGCTCCTGGTACAGAATGCTGCAGCAGTCACACTGACCTGCTCTTGGGCTGAGCTGCTCCTCCTGGGCAGGGCACTGTGAGAAGGGTGAGGAGTGCTTCAGAGGATCAGACTGCAGGCCTTGGTTCTGTGACTCGGGAAGATGGGAGTCCCACCTGGGTCACTGTGGTTCCTGCTTCCATATTAATGTGGAGGAAAGCATGTCAGAGTATTTCAGCACTGACCCAGCACAGCCTAAACTCTGCAAAGCATCCAGCAGGTCTGCCAGCTCCTACAACAACCAGAGAGCAAGAACTCCCATGCAGGAGGAACCTCTGAGCAAAGGGACAGAATGTTTCCCTCTGGCTCCACAGCAATGTCTGTGAATATCTGCAGCCCCATCTGGAGAAACACACATTATTTCCATAAAGTAACACAATATTCATAATACTTATCAGTTATCCATGTGTTGATTTTACTGTAGTTTCTTTCATATATAGTATATACATACTTATTTTTACAGTGCCTTTTAAACCTCAGAGTTCATGCCCTGTATGAATAAAATGTTTTATTTTATCACTATTGACAATATAATATCACTACCACTGCTAATGCTGCTACAACTAGCATGTCTACTGTTGCTGTTTCTAATGATAACAATAATAATAAGCATGATCAACATGATCATCATAGCTGTGACTGTAATCATAATCATAATTATGGCTTACCCATAAACCCTTTGTGCTTCCTGCTCTCTCTGCATGGATAAGCCTTGATGGTGCTATGTCCAAACCCAGTGGGAGCCAGGACATGCCTCCCGTGGAAGCGGAGGTTTGAGGCCTCCTGCGGGGCGGAGGTTTGATGCCTCCTGTGGGAGTGGAGGTTTGGGCTTGTTCTCCTCCGTTATTATGGGCTGTGAGTGAAGGCCAGCGCCGGCACTGTGTCGACCTGCCGCTGTCGCAGCGGGAGCAGGGAGCATGGCCGCTCATTATCACACATAATCTACAGCTGACGACCAGCGCTGAAATACAGGCGCCTTTTGTTTAAAACTAACCACAAGTTAGTGCTTAAATCTAAACGTCCCTGAGCGTGAAAGTATGTCCAAAAAATGTATCAAGGTTTTTCACGTGACAAAACTTTGGCTAAAGATGAAGCCCCATTACCTGTGCCCCAGGACCAGCCTGACTGGTCACAACAAGCCAAGGACGTGCAGAGGGCAGGCCTGCCAGAGGCTATGCAGGTATGATGGTAAAATTATGAAAGTATCCAGGAAAGAGCTGCTAAATCTGGATAAGTCCTCTGAACTCAATGCCGGCATGATTAAAGCTAACTAAATCGTGGCTAAAGTGCAAAATAAACCTGCTCGGAAGCTTGATGATTCTTTTCCTTACTATATAATTTACTTTCTGGATTAAAGTCAAAGAGGATACATAAAGTCACCAGCGTTCCTTCAAGTCTAACAGAATTCATTTACCGGAGTTCATCGGAGTAGATCTAACCCTAAGTATTTTGCTGTATGTGAGCATGTTCTACAGAGCTGTGCTGTCACTGTATCGGGGTTAACGCGATTCTTATTGCACCAGCATGTTTACTGAATGTTTCCGCATTGTGCGTAAATGTGAACACTGTTTTCAGGTGCATGTTAAAATGGGGGAAGAAGAATACATGGTCCGCAGCGTAAGCTGTGTGTTTTGGGACATTGCGTTAGCGTTTTAGCAGGATGCTGTCGGTCTGCAAACTCTCCCTGCAGTAGGGTCTCTTACATTATTACTTTTAAAGCTATCAGCACGCAAGTTTTCTGCATTGGCCCGAGGAAATTGAAGACAAATGCGCTGCCGTTAGCGTTGGAACATGAGGCCATGTGCCCGTGGGACCAGCAGACAGCGTTCTTCGCATGAAGAAAGCTGTACAGCGCCACCTTGCTGTGACCATCGAGGGGGTAGATGAGTGCCAAATTCTCCACAATTTTAAAATTCAGGTCAGAGGAAAACAAGAAGTGAAGGCTTTATGGGAAAGCTTTCCATTTCAGCAAAAAGCTTAACACCTTGTCCAAGTTTTTCCCCTTTCGGTCTTTTGGAACGCATGGGATCTCCGTTGTTTTCATCCCTTTTTAATGTGGACACTAACGCAGCGTTTTACTGCGCTTGGCTGAGCTTGAGCAGGGTGATGTGAAAGGGGGATCGGTGGTTCATGGGGAGAGCTGGATCATCCAGCAGTGCGCCGCCGTTAATGAGGGAGATCATCAAAGCTCGTTTTTAACATCTCCACGTGCGCCGTAGTTCCTCTTTATTGCCAGATAAACCTGTCATCTGCCATTCCGTGCTCTCTGAGAGGGCCAAAGAGGCCGCGAAGCAGGACACGACCCGAATCCTCGCTGTTTGTCCGTTTCCACAGCAACAAGCCCCGTTTTCTGGGGCGTAGGTGGAGGTTTGCGAGGCAGAGGGTTGGAATACATAAATATATCACAGTAATACTGATGCAGTACGCATTTATAACGGGCTACGCACAACTGGGAGTAACAAACCAGATAAAGCAAAACTGAGTCAAGCGGTGGCATGGCGTGTCTCACAGAAATGTGAAATTTACTGCGGTTTGGGAGTTAAATTTACTGCTGAAAACATCGGAAATGCAGAAACGAGTCTGAAACCAGGTGCCTCCTGTAACTACATAATTTTGTAATTTTCTGGAATTAGGTGTGTTCACCAGCTGTCTTTCTTTGGAATTATCTAGCAGTTAAAATAAGGCTGTTGGTTAATACTGGCTTGGTAGAATAGCTTGTTGGAATTTCTCTTTCCATAACCCCCCCCCCCCCAAAAAAAAAAGATGAATGAAAAAGGTGAATAGTAAATAAGAGAAGTTTCAGTCCTGTGTTCTCTTTACACAATTCTAACTTCAAAGCACATGCAATTCTATTGCAAAATGAAAGACACAAATTCCAAAGCACGTTTGCCTGTCTCTGATAAAATATAACATAGGCTATTCAAAGCAAATTATGTTGTAAAGTTAAGTTGTGTTTTCAGTGACTTTCAAGGGATGGAGTATGTTTGTTTGAATTTTGCCCAGCATGTTTATTTAAGCAATTTTTCAGTGATGCTTTGCTGAAGTGGTGTTATTGTCGGTTTAAGTATCTATGGTAACCTTCACCGAGCCGTAGTCATTCATTGTGAGTTGTAAATCGCTGCGGATGGGAGCATCTGTAAAGTTAATAAATGTGAATGCAGAAGGTTATCTGACGGAAAGCGCAGCTCCCCGTGCTGTCCGCGCTGAAAGGATAAACCGCGCTGCGCTCACGACGTCTTGCAGACTCCGCGCTCCAGCTGGCCTGTGGTTTGGCTCCGTTCCCCACCCCAACGGGGATCAGCCTTCCTCAGACCTGCATCTTGGGGGCTATTACCGGATTTTCATTTTGGATTTTTAGGTTTTTTTATGGGAATGGATAAAGCCCTTACCGGAAAAGCTTTCCAAAATCTGAACATTCCAACAGACTTTTTTTTCTTCGAATAATTCATCTTAATTTTTCTCTGTTTTAAGGATAGTCCTCCTTTTGTTAAATGGAGCTTTTGTTGTGCAAGAGTGGTAAGCACTCAGATATGTGTGACGTTTTCCTCTCAGCATTTTGAGCCGTTGGAGGAGCCGACTGCACTCATCCATCCACAAAGCATACATTTACCAAAATGCAACATCAAATGAAAAAATGCTTTCCCAATATTGATCAACACTGCTCTATTTGCTCATCACGAACACTGGGTTGACATTACGGGCTAATGGATGCCACATGACGGGCAGCCCAGGGTGGCAGGGGCATACTGAGGTCTGTGGCACACACTTTCTGTACTGGGGTCCATGGCACGAGAGTTCACCGTTTCTGACTGAGTGCGTTTTTTTTTTTTTGGGGGGGGGGGGATGTTTGTTACCTCTCTCTGCTTCCTTTGGTCCACTGAAGGTTCCTCAAAGGAAGTCTAATCTCTCACGCTCACGCTCTCTCTCTCAGACACGGCTCCTGTGTGGTCCCCCATTGCTGTGGTACTCAGCTCCATGGAGGATCACAGAGGAGCCACAGGCTAAATTAGGTTAACCTGCTCAAACTGCAAACATGTGAGACTGAGCAGCAACATCTGTGCAATCAATAGAGAGAGAGGGAGAGAGGGAGAGAGGGAGAGAGGGAGGGAGGGA
>JAFBMS010000346.1:190040-277287 GCA_019788955.1 Albula glossodonta
CCGGTCTCCTCTCTCAGTCAGTAACTTTCTGGGCTGAATGTGGATCTCACAGGACTGAAGCTGTAGATAGTGCAGCGTCCCCGTCCCCAAACACCACAGTGTCCCCAAACCCGCAGTGTCCCCAAACACGCAGTGTCACAAACACCACAGTGTCCCCAAACCCGCAGTGCCCCCAAACACACAGTGTCACAAACACCACAGTGTCCCCAAACCCGCAGTGCCCCCAAACACACAGTGTCACAAACACCACAGTGTCCCCAAACACTCCTCACTGTACCATGTGGTGTTGATGAGACTGTAATAGTGTTTATGAGTGTAAAATGGGTAATATGCACCCTTTGAGTGTGTGAGAGAGTCAGAGATGAGCTTGTGTGGAGCCTTCTCTCCCACATGCAGATGGCCCTCAGATCAGAGCAGGCAGGCGGCAGGATCAAGGCCTGTGTGTTCATAATTTTAATATAATATTTATGAGTCTGCAAGGTGACAGACCCTTAGCGTGTGGAAACATGTTTGGTATGAGTGCAGCGTGGACCCCCGCCCCCCCCGGTGCCCATTCTACCAGCCCAGTCTACACCTCTTCAACCCTCTCGCAATTTCTCTATCCAGCCATTTTATAATTATATTTCTTTTTGGGCTGTGGTATGATGGATTATTATCTGGGGTTTGGGTTGAAATGGTTCAAGATATTATCACACTTTTTTTTGGTCAAGGAGAATGTTCCATGGAACATTTTGGCAGTGAAGCTCCAGAGAACATGGTCTTTCTGGAGAGTTCCACTGTTTACTGGAGCTAGTTCATGTTCTGGGAAGTTGCTCATAGACTTTTATTCATTTTGATGAATAAACTAAGTAAAGATGATGTGACTGCTTACCGTAGTCCAGTGGATCATTCAGAGGATTTCTCTGGAATAAGCAAATAGACATTAAACAGGAGAGCAGCAGGGGGTTTCTCTCGTGTTGATGAGTAATTGTCAAACTTTAAAGAGCAACAAAAGTCCTGAGCCCTTTGATCCCTATCTCAGACACTCACTCTAGTGTGTGTGTGCTAGTGATATTGGGTCTTGTGTGTGTTGTCTGAGTGCTGTGTTTATTCCTTACATCCCTCTCTTCCCTGTCCTTTATTGTACTCCCTGCTCTCTTTCACCTTCTCTTTTTCTATTCCCTCCCAGTCTCTAACTCTTCCATTTTCTCTCTCTGTTCTTTTCCCCACTGTTAGCAACGTTTATTCTCTTTGAGCCTGTGTTGTCTGAAAGCTGTGTGTTAAACTGCCGCTGTATGTAAACACACACACAGGTGAGACAAAGAGGGAGGTCCTCATTAGGGCTGAGGGGTGTCTGTATAATCACTGCTCTAATGGTCCTCAGAAGTCAGGCGGAGAGACAGGGGGATTTTTGTGTAATCACTGCTCTAATGGTCCACAGAAGAGAGAGAAAGTGTCGGGTGTGGGTTAAATCACTCTGATGCTGGCGAGGGAGAGCACAGACAGCATATCAAAGCATGAAGGATCAAAAGAGATCACAGGTATGTGCGTGCAAAACATGTGCCTGCCAGCAACAAACAGCCCGAGCCCAACACAACACAGCCTGCAGAGCATGCTGGGACTCCTTTCAACTCTGCTCGTACCATCGTGACCCATCTCTACATCTCAGAGAATGCACAATAACAGAGTGTGTGTCTGTGTGAATGAGTGTAAGAGAAAGACAGTGTGTGTTTGTTACTGGAAGAGAGAGATTGAGAGAGAGAAATGAATTTATCTGCTAAAAGACCTGAGGGAAAACTCCACTAATGAACCTCTTGTGTTGAACTGCACACATGCACTGTCATACATACCCACTCTCCCTCTCTGTCACACACACATTCACACACAGTCACTCTCTCTCTTACACACACATGCACTCACACACATACACACACAGTCACTCTCTCTCTTACACACACATGCACTCACACACATACACACACAGTCACTCTCTCTCTTACACACACATGCACTCACACACATACACACACAGTCACTCTCTCTCTTACACACACCTGCACTCACACACATACACATACAGTCACTCTCTCTCTCTCACACACACACACACACACACACACACGCACGCTCGATCTCTCTCACATACACACAGTCACACATAGACACATGCATGCACACACATAGGCATACACGCATGCACACATATGCACACGCACATACACGTATGCACACAAGCTCTCACACGCATAAGCACACACACAAGCACTCATGCTCATTCTCATACATATCCTTTCTCTCACACTCACACACACACGCTCAATCTCACACACACTCACAAACAGACACATACACGCAAAATGCGAACACACTCACGCACACACCTGCACCAGAAAGAGGGACATTGAGAGAAACTGTTCCTTCATCTCTCATACTTTAGATATACCCCGCCATTTGGAGCACGCTTACCCCTCCCAGGACCCTCTGTCCCTCACAGCTGTGGGTCTCACACAGCAGTATTCAAATATGTGAAGACAATTGTTCAGTTCATTTTTTCAAATTTGCAAGAGACTGCTCCTCACTCGCAAAGGAGGACAATTTGTATGTGTGCGTGAGAGGAGGAGACAGAGCTCCTCCTTTAAAACCATAAGCATTCTGCAAGAGGGAAAACAAGCTGTAGCAGAAAAATAACTGCCATATTTGTCACATGCTTGCTGAATAACTACAAATCACAAACAAACACAGATCTTAAACTCTGAATGCTGCAGATTGTGAAAAACAAGTATGGAGAGTCTGCTTTTTTATTTTTAGAAACAACAACAAAAAAAAAAACATGAGGTGCGATGAAGCGGAAGATCACACAACTCCAACACAGCACTGCTCTGGCACAGGGGGAGTCTGTACTGCACACTGCTCTGGTACAGGGGGAGTCTGTACTGCACACTGCTCTGGCACAGGGGGAGTCTGTACTGCACACTGCTCTGGTACAGGGGGAGTCTGTACTGCACACTGCTCTGGCACAGGGGGAGTCTGTACTGCACACTGCTCTGGTACAGGGGGAGTCTGTACTGCACACTGCTCTGGTACAGGGGGAGTCTGTACTGCACACTGCTCTGGTACAGGGGGAGTGTGTACTGCACACTGCTCTGGTACAGGGGGAGTCTGTACTGCACACTGCTCTGGCACAGGGGGAGTCTGTACTGCACACTGCTCTGGTACAGGGGGAGTCTGTACTGCACACTGCTCTGGTACAGGGGGAGTGTGTACTGCACTGCTCTGGCACAGGGGGAGTGTGTACTGCACAGTGCTCTGGCACAGGGGGAGTCTGTACTGCACACTGCTCTGGTACAGGGGGAGTCTGTACTGCACACTGCTCTGGTACAGGGGGAGTGTGTACTGCACACTGCTCTGGTACAGGGGGAGTCTGTACTGCACACTGCTCTGGTACAGGGGGAGTCTGTACTGCACACTGCTCTGGTACAGGGGGAGTCTGTACTGCACACTGCTCTGGCACAGGGGGAGTCTGTACTGCACACTGCTCTGGTACAGGGGGAGTCTGTACTGCACACTGCTCTGGTACAGGGGGAGTCTGTACTGCACACTGCTCTGGTACAGGGGGAGTCTGTACTGCACACTGCTCTGGTACAGGGGGAGTCTGTACTGCACACTGCTCTGGTACAGGGGGAGTGTGTACTGCACACTGCTCTGGTACAGGGGGAGTCTGTACTGCACTGCTCTGGCACAGGGGGAGTCTGTACTGCACACTGCTCTGGTACAGGGGGAGTCTGTACTGCACACTGCTCTGGTACAGGGGGAGTGTGTACTGCACACTGCTCTGGTACAGGGGGAGTGTGTACTGCACACTGCTCTGGCACAGGGGGAGTCTGTACTGCACACTGCTCTGGTACAGGGGGAGTGTGTACTGCACACTGCTCTGGTACAGGGGGAGTCTGTACTGCACACTGCTCTGGTACAGGGGGTGTCTGTACTGCACACTGCTCTGGTACAGGGGGAGTCTGTACTGCACACTGCTCTGGTACAGGGGGAGTCTGTACTGCACACTGCTCTGGTACAGGGGGAGTCTGTACTGCACACTGCTCTGGCACAGGGGGAGTCTGTACTGCACACTGCTCTGGTACAGGGGGAGTCTGTACTGCACACTGCTCTGGTACAGGGGGAGTGTGTACTGCACACTGCTCTGGTACAGGGGGAGTCTGTACTGCACTGCTCTGGTACAGGGGGAGTCTGTACTGCACACTGCTCTGGCACAGGGGGAGTCTGTACTGCACACTGCTCTGGCACAGGGGGAGTCTGTACTGCACACTGCTCTGGGACAGGGGGAGTGTGTACTGCACACTGCTCTGGTACAGGGGGAGTCTGTACTGCACACTGCTCTGGTACAGGGGGAGTCTGTACTGCACACTGCTGTGGTACAGGGGGAGTGTGTACTGCACACTGCTCTGGTACAGGGGGAGTCTGTACTGCACACTGCTCTGGTACAGGGGGAGTCTGTACTGCACACTGCTCTGGTACAGGGGGAGTCTGTACTGCACACTGCTCTGGTACAGGGGGAGTGTGTACTGCACACTGCTCTGGCACAGGGGGAGTCTGTACTGCACACTGCTCTGGTACAGGGGGAGTGTGTACTGCACACTGCTCTGGTACAGGGGGAGTGTGTACTGCACACTGCTCTGGCACAGGGGGAGTCTGTACTGCACACTGCTCTGGTACAGGGGGAGTCTGTACTGCACACTGCTCTGGCACAGGGGGAGTCTGTACTGCACACTGCTCTGGTACAGGGGGAGTCTGTACTGCACACTGCTCTGGCACAGGGGGAGTCTGTACTGCACACTGCTCTGGTACAGGGGGAGTCTGTACTGCACACTGCTCTGGCACAGGGGGAGTCTGTACTGCACACTGCTCTGGTACAGGGGGAGTCTGTACTGCACACTGCTCTGGTACAGGGGGAGTCTGTACTGCACACTGCTCTGGTACAGGGGGAGTGTGTACTGCACACTGCTCTGGTACAGGGGGAGTGTGTACTGCACACTGCTCTGGTACAGGGGGAGTCTGTACTGCACACTGCTCTGGTACAGGGGGAGTCTGTACTGCACACTGCTCTGGTACAGGGGGAGTCTGTACTGCACACTGCTCTGGTACAGGGGGAGTGTGTACTGCACACTGCTCTGGTACAGGGGGAGTGTGTACTGCACACTGCTCTGGCACAGGGGGAGTCTGTACTGCACTGCTCTGGCACAGGGGGAGTCTGTACTGCACACTGCTCTGGCACAGGGGGAGTCTGTACTGCACTTTTAGTTAAATTTCAAAACTGGCATGTAAATCCCTGAGCTCTGTGGAAGAAACATGCCGATAGCCATCAGGGGCAGTGGAGGGGGAAGGCTGGAGAGCAGTGCTGAAAATGCTTCTGTTTGAATGGCCTGTAAGAGCCCTGGTGACTGAAGAATGTGGCCCAGGTGTGTTTGGGTGTTTTTCTTCATATTGCTGTATTGTATCTTCTTGTTTTTATTTGGTTTTTTGCCTCATGCCACAGGGGAACATTGCCTGCATAATTCATAATTCATAATTTTCCTTTGTGTGTTTTTGCTGTTTTGCTGGCCTCCTCTGGCAGTTGTCCCCCAGAGCTCAGACCATTTTACACAGTGCTGGTTTAATTTGTGAAAAAACATTGCTGCCATCTTCACCAATGAGAACAATGCATTGTGGGAGCACAGACAACAGGACATAACAGTCTATAAATACAATGTCCCTCCCGGAAAAGTTCATCTGAGCTCAACTTCTGGTGGAAGGCATTTTCACATAGTAGTATTTCAGCCAATATTATGCAGTCTATGGGAATCAGCTAACAGGACATGGATTATGGGTTCTCCAATGGAATACAGTCTAGCACAGCCATTAACCGTTTGCTTCCTGGACTTATGTATTTCATGTACATTAGTAAGACTGGGATCGGTCTGGAGCTTTCTCTCCCAGTAGTGTAGCTCAGAGGTTACAGTGTAGTGTAATGGTTAGGGAGCTGGGCTTGTAGCTCAGAGGTTACAGTGTAGTGTAATGGTTAGGGAGCTGGGCTTGTAGCTCAGAGGTTACAGTGTAGTGTAATGGTTTGGGAGCTGGGCTTGTAGCTCAGAGGTTACAGTGTAGTATAATGGTTAGGGAGCTGGGCTTGTAGCTCAGAGGTTACAGTGTAGTATAATGGTTAGGGAGCTGGGCTTGTAGCTCAGAGGTTACAGTGTAGTGTAATGGTTAGGGAGCTGGGCTTGTAGCTCAGAGGTTACAGTGTAGTATAATGGTTAGGGAGCTGGGCTTGTAGCTCAGAGGTTACAGTGTAGTGTAATGGTTAGGGAGCTGGGCTTGTAGCTCAGAGGTTACAGTGTAGTATAATGGTTAGGGAGCTGGGCTTGTAGCTCAGAGGTTACAGTGTAGTATAATGGTTAGGGAGCTGGGCTTGTAGCTCAGAGGTTACAGTGTAGTATAATGGTTAGGGAGCTGGGCTTGTAGCTCAGAGGTTACAGTGTAGTATAATGGTTAGGGAGCTGGGCTTGTAGCTCAGAGGTTACAGTGTAGTATAATGGTTAGGGAGCTGGGCTTGTAGCTCAGAGGTTACAGTGTAGTGTAATGGTTAGGGAGCTGGGCTTGTAGCTCAGAGGTTACAGTGTAGTATAATGGTTAGGGAGCTGGGCCTGTAGCTCAGAGGTTACAGTGTAGTGTAATGGTTAGGGAGCTGGGCTTGTAGCTCAGAGGCTACAGTGTAGTATAATGGTTAGGGAGCTGAGCTTGTAGCTCAGAGGTTACAGTGTAGTATATTGGTTAGGGAGCTGGGCTTGTAGCTCAGAGGTTACAGTGTAGTATAATGGTTAGGGAGCTGGGCTTGTAGCTCAGAGGTTACAGTGTAGTATAATGGTTAGGGAGCTGGGCTTGTAGCTCAGAGGTTACAGTGTCGTGTAATGGTTAGGGAGCTGGGCTTGTAGCTCAAAGGTTACAGTGTAGTATAATGGTTAGGGAGCTGGGCTTGTAGCTCAGAGGTTACAGTGTAGTATAATGGTTAGGGAGCTGGGCTTGTAGCTCAGAGGTTACAGTGTAGTATAATGGTTAGGGAGCTGGGCTTGTAGCTCAGAGGTTACAGTGTAGTGTAATGGTTAGGGAGCTGGGCTTGTAGCTCAGAGGTTACAGTGTAGTGTAATGGTTAGGGAGCTGGGCTTGTAGCTCAGAGGTTACAGTGTAGTATAATGGTTAGGGAGCTGGGCTTGTAGCTCAGAGGTTACAGTGTAGTGTAATGGTTAGGGAGCTGGGCTTGTAGCTCAGAGGTTACAGTGTAGTGTAATGGTTAGGGAGCTGGGCTTGTAGCTCAGAGGTTACAGTGTAGTGTAATGGTTAGGGAGCTGGGCTTGTAACTCAGAGGTTACAGTGTAGTATAATGGTTAGGGAGCTGGGCTTGTAACTCAGAGGTTACAGTGTAGTATAATGGTTAGGGAGCTGGGCTTGTAGCTCAGAGGTTACAGTGAAGGTATAGAGGTTGTGTGGCTGGGCTTGTTACTCAGAGGTTGCAGGTTTGATTCCCAGGTGGGGAAGTGCTACTGTGCCCTTGAGCAAGGTTCTGAAATTGCTTCATGAATATCCATCCATATAAATAGCCTGTATAAAAATAGCCGGTGATACATATTACTCTGTATAAGAATGTCGGTGAAGGATAAACCACTCAAAGGTGAACACCGCCCATAGCCTTGTGGATAGTGACCCACCACCCTTGACTGCCGGCTCACAGGCCCCGCCTCTGGATGACTCTTTGTCACATGGGAGCTGAAGAATGCTCCTGATTGGCTGTGCTTTCCCATGGGAGCTGCAGAATGCTCCTGATTGCCTGTGCTTTCCCATGGAACACCATCAGTAAGCTGATGACTGGATCTGAATTTATTCAGCAACGCAAAGAAAAAAAAAAAGTTTCTTTCCGTTTTTCTTTTTTTTTTAAAAAAAAAGGGACAAAGTTGCAAACTCACTTTCCCTGTCACACTGAACAGATGACCCATCCTGCAGATAAAGCATGACAAACGCCAGCCTCTCAGACACCAGCCGTGCTGCGATTACGCTACTGTTTCCTCAGAAACGGGTTAGCTCATCAGCTGTCAGATGGATAGCGCACTGTAAACGCTGTGACACATTCCCCTGCTCCCGTGGAGAGAGAAATGGCCGCTCTGGGCTCTGGGTGATTAGTTTGGATCAATACGAGTGGCAGGACCAGAAGTGGGAAGTGTTTCTCAGTCTCTGTGGTGACGCTGCTCTCTCAGCACAGCGCAGTGATGGGCAGACAAACTGCACCACCGCTGCCTCTGTGCGCTTTCTTGGTGCACCGATGTCTTTGTGGTTGATTGGTTTTGTGTTTGGTGTACCGGTGTCTTTGTGGTTTATTGGTTTTGTGTTTGGTGTACCGGTGTCTTTGTGGTTTATTGGTTTTGTGTTTGGTGTACCGGTGTCTTTGTGGTTTATTGGTTTTGTGTGTGGTGTACCGGTGTCTTTGTGGTTTATTGGTTTTGTGTTTGGTGTACCGGTGTCTTTGTGGTTTATTGGTTTTGTGTTTGGTGTACCGGTGTCTTTGTGGTTTATTGGTTTTGTGTTTGGTGTACCGGTGTCTTTGTGGTTTATTGGTTTTGTGTTTGGTGTACCGGTGTCTTTGTGGTTTATTGGTTTTGTGTTTGGTGTACCGGTGTCTTTGTGGTTTATTGGTTTTGTGTTTGGTGTACCGGTGTCTTTGTGGTTTATTGGTTTTGTGTTTGGTGTACCGGTGTCTTTGTGGTTTATTGGTTTTGTGTTTGGTGTACCGGTGTCTTTGTGGTTTATTGGTTTTGTGTTTGGTGTACCGGTGTCTTTGTGGTTTATTGGTTTTGTGTTTGGTGTACCGGTGTCTTTGTGGTTTATTGGTTTTGTGTTTGGTGTACCGGTGTCTTTGTGGTTTATTGGTTTTGTGTTTGGTGTACCGGTGTCTTTGTGGTTTATTGGTTTTGTGTTTAGTGTACCGGTGTCTTTGTGGTTTATTGGTTTTGTGTTTAGTGTACCGGTGTCTTTGTGGTTTATTGGTTTTGTGTTTGGTGTACCGGTGTTTGCTGTTGTGCTGGTGTTGATTATATACTGATGTAATCGTGCAGTTTCTTTGTAGTTTTGTTGTTGTGTTATTGTTACTGTATACTGGAGTTATACAGATGTTTGTAGTTTTGTATGTGTGAGTATATGTGTGGGTGTTTGCATATAAATGTGTGTGTGTGAGAGTATTTGTGCATGTTCGTGTGTGTATGTGTGTGTAAATGTGTGTGTGTAAGGAGATTAAGCTTTGCTTCACCTCATTTGACTGCATTAAAGTAGAACCGGCTCAGCTGAATTCTGTCTCTCCACACTGATGCCAGTCTGAGACGAATGTGCCCCTCTTGCGCTGCATTTTAGATAAAAACATGGCATGGCACAGCAGAGTCTGTCCCGTCTCTGAGAGCCTTGTTGCGAGGCTCTTTAAATGTTAATCACATCCAAATGAGCCGAGATTCCTGCCTATTACATCAGATTAGCTTTTCATTTGATCTGATGCTTATCATTTTAACCTTTGGCACAGTTCCTACTTTCATTCTCATTTAATCAAGACTTAAATTAAATTAAAAGGAGCAGCCAAACAAAAATATACATAGCCCAAAGCATATTATGACTCGTGCTACTACTTCTGATGCCAAGAGCAGCAACAACAGCAAATATAGCTGCAAGCAGCCATGAGGGGGCCAGGCAGTCCAGCAGGGTAGAGTTGCTAGGGGAGCTTGATCTGATCATGTTAAAAGCGTGGCTGTAAGCACCGACCAGCAGTTTTATGCCAGTTGACAAAGCTGACCAAAGACACTGGAATTACTTTAAGACAAACACAACAACAGTTATTAGCCAAAGCACATTTTTGTTTATTGCAGCGCCCCCCGGTGGTCAAATGACACAAATGTTTTTAGACATCCTCAGAATCGGGTTCCGAATCCATATACCAAGTTTGGTGTCAATGCATCAAAGAGTTGCTCAGATATGACCTCACTTCTTGTTTGGTGGCTTCACCGCTGATTTTTATTGTCTGTAATGAACAAACAGTTATGAATATCAAAAATCCATCTAATAGTTTTTTGAGGCTTGGTCTGAAGATCATCTGTGCCCATTTTGGGGAAGATCGGACAAAATTGTTGGACTGTGACGGATATTTAAACTTTTTCAAAAAATTCAGAATGGCTGGAAAATTGACATTGAACTCGGCTTGATCCAGGTAGTCTAATAGTGCCACATTTATTTTTGGGCATATGGTTCAAAACTTACGTGTGTAAACACACCTCCAAATATGACCTATTGGTGGTGCAAAGAGTACTCCAGGCACAGACAGGAAACTTAGTGAAAAGAGTCAGGGGACTGTCCCCGATCAGTATGCTAAATTTCTTTAAGCTTTGCTGCTTGGCCCCCAGTAATCTGTAACCTCTGTAACATGCTGCAGTTGATTATATTTATTCGCTTTGAAAACAACTTTATTAATTAGATTTACAGCGCTTTGAAATTTAAATGAAAGCCTATAGAGTTTGTTAACAGGCAGAAATGAGGGGACTCTGGATGTGGCTATGCAGTGTGTGTGTTCAAAATCAAGATAAATGAGCTTCCATGAAGAGACGCTGCTTTTCCATTACTGTGATTATAACAGAGAATCACTATTCCAAAAGCGCACACATTACGGCTAAGTGCTTGTTTTTATGCTGGTGTTTTTGTCCCTTTATGTTAGAAACACGTCTCTGACAAACTTTTACAGAGCAATCAACTCATATTTGGCCTTCAGAGGAAAGTAGGAAAACATTAAAAACAAAGCAGGAAGTTTCACTGAAGATCTTAACTGAATTATTCTACATAAAAGTAAATGTTTCATAATTTTCACAATGCCAGAGGGGTTTGGTATAGTTTGCTAGTGCACTGATTCAGGCTGGCTCTGCAGACAGACACTAACCTGCTAATGAAGCCAAACACTGGATCTCCAGTCAGGACGCTAGGCTACAACCTGCTAATGAAGCCAAACACTGGATCTCCAGTAAGGACGCTAGGCTACAACCTGCTAATGAAGACGAGCACTGGATCTCCAGTCAGGGCACTCGGCTACAACCTGCTAATGAAGCCAAACACTGGATCTCCAGTCAGGACGATAGGCTACAACCTGCTAATGAAGCCGAGCACTGGATCTCCAGTCAGGACGCTAGGCTACAACCTGCTAATGAAGCCAAACACTGGATCTCCAGTCAGGACGCTAGGCTACAACCTGCTAATGAAGACGAGCACTGGATCTCCAGTCAGGACGCTAGGCTACAACCTGCTAATTAAGCCAAACTCCAGCTCTCCAGTCAGGACACTCGGCTACAACCTGCTAATGAAGCCGAGCACTGGATCTCCAGTCAGGACACCAGGCTACAACCTGCTAATGAAGCTAAACTCCAGATCTCCAGTCAGGACACTCGGCTACAACCTGCTAATGAAGCCGAGCACTGGATCTCCAGTCAGGGCACTCGGCTACAACCTGCTAATGAAGCCAAACACTGGATCTCCAGTCAGGACGCTAGGCTACAACCTGCTAATGAAGCCAAACACTGGATCTCCAGTCAGGACGCTAGACTACAACCTGCTAATGAAGCCGAGCACTGGATCTCCAGTCAGGACGCTAGGCTACAACCTGCTAATGAAGCCGAGCACTGGATCTCCAGTCAGGACGATAGGCTACAACCTGCATGAAGCCGAGCACTGGATCTCCAGTCAGGACGCTAGGCTACAACCTGCTAATGAAGCCGAGCACTGGATCTCCAGTCAGGACGCTAGGCTACAACCTGCTAATGAAGCCGAGCACTGGATCTCCAGTCAGGACGCTAGGCTACAACCTGCTAATGAAGCCGAGCACTTGATCTCCAGTCAGGACGCTAGGCTACAACCTGCTAATGAAGCCGAGCACTGGATCTCCAGTCAGGACGCTAGGCTACAACCTGCTAATGAAGCCGAGCACTGGATCTCCAGTCAGGACGCTAGGCTACAACCTGCTAATGAAGCCGAGCACTGGATATCCAGTCAGGACGCTAGGCTACAACAGCACAGGAGCACACTTGCACAATGGCTGCAGGGTTGTATGTGTGGGTGTTCAGTGCCTGAGAGCAGGCTGACTTTTAAAATGATGTCACACTTCAGATTCCAATGGGGTGAAGGCCTGAAAGGCCTCCATTTTAGCATAAAGAGAGAAACACTCATAGCTAACGCACACTCACAATGAACACACTCATAACTAACGCACACTCACAAAGAACACACTCACAACTAACACACACTCACAATGAGATAAAGCCATTCAGATGTTTTTTTCAGAGCCATGTCTACGTGTGTGCGCGCGTGTGCATGCGTGTGCTTGTGTGTGTGTGTGTTCGCGAGTGTGTGCATTTGTGCATGTGAATTCCTGCATGCGAGTGCATATAGATGACAGGCAGCTGTATCAGCATAAAATAAGAGGAGCACACAGTCATAATTAACACAGTATTTGTGGGTGATGTGGCGTGTTATTTCAATATGCCATTAAACTTCACAGAGATGGCCTGGCACTCAGGAAATGAACTGCTCACTCACGGGAGAGCAGGGGAAAATGAGATGGAGTAATAGTTTCAAATAACCTGGCGTGATTTCTTAAAGCAGTATTTTACAAATGTAATGGAAGTGATGGGCCCATCAGTCGTATTTAATTGAAGACTCTCATTCCCTGCACTGAAACAGGACCAGAGTTCACTCCTTTCAGAAAAACCAGCCTGCTGCTGCATCGCTTTGCAGGAAAACATCTCACACACACACACACAAGCACACTATCACTCACCGATACACGCACACACACACTCTCACACACACACACACACACAGACCCTCACTCACTCATACACGCACGCACGCATGCACACTCATACACGCACACACACACACACGCAAGCACACTCTTACTCACTCATACACGCACACACACACTCTCTCACTCACTCATACACACACACACACACACAGACCCTCACACACTCATACACGCATGCACACAAACACACGCACACAGACCCCCACTTACTCATACACGCATGCATGCACACACACATGCTCTCACTTTCTCTCTCTCTCTCTCTCACACACACTCACACTCTCTCTCTCTCTCACACACACACAAACACACACTCACTCATGCTCTCTCTCTCTCACACACACACTCTCACACACACAGGAGAGGGTAAAGAGAAGTGAGACACACACACACACACACACACACACACACACAGGGTAAAGAGAGGTACAGTGGGAGATGTGGTGAGGGAGGACAGGCTACAGGCTGTAAACTCACCTGAAGCGTGTCAGACTGACAGCTACAGGGGGATCTGCTCCCTCTGCTCTGTCTATCACCTGAGTATCTACAGAGCAGAGCCATTCAGAAACTCACACTGGAGTATGCATTACTCTCCACTCAGACACACTGGAGTATACATTACTCTCCACTCAGACACACTGGAGTATACATTACTCTCCGTACAGACACACTGTAGTATACATTACTCTCCACTCAGACACAATGGAGTATACATTACTCTCCGTACAGACACACTGGAGTATGCATTACTGTCCACTCAGACACAATGGAGTATACATTACTCTCCATACAGACACACTGTAGTATACATTACTCTCCACTCAGACACACTGGAGTATATTGTACTCTGCACAGACGTGCTGAAATACATTTACATCGAAGAGGTTACAATGATGGGGCCTGTTAAGTCAGGTTAGACTTCTTGAGTTTTCTTACTCTCTTTTTTATTATTATTTTTTCTTACACTTTGTAAAAAGTGGAACATGGCACAGCATTATGAAAGGATGGAACGGTTAGCGATATCAGAACCTCCAGACCGGTGAAAATGGTGGCACAGAGCCACGAAATTACTCTGTGGTGCCCATTTGCACCTGTGACCAGCTCTGGACCCAGACTGCACTGAATGGAGAGCCAAGGGGAGAACTCTCTCCATGGCTAAAGAAAGGCAGTGCCGTTTACAAACGTTCCTGCAGAAACGGCAGCTGTGATCTACTCTGTTATACCGTATATCAAGGCTGGGGTCGAATCCATTTAAAATTCAGGGAATTAAATGAAAACCCTTTTCACCTTATTCTATTGAGACTTTTCTATGTTCAATGAGCTGAATATCAGGTCAAATTTCAAAGAAGTTTATTTATATAAAACCACTGCACAAAGCCAGGCCTGCTGCTGGCATGAGTGTCGCCATGGGAACGGCTTTGCGGCCGTCTCGCTGGACCTGCCTGCGCATAAAGGCGGCTTTGCTGTCAGGGAGAGGGACTGAGCTCCGGGTGCATCTAGATTGGTCCGTCAGGGGTTTCAGTTCACCTGAGACTCAGGTACGCAGAGGGCTTCCGTCAGCCTTCGGCGGGGGAGGGTGATGGAGTGGAACGGCACATTCTCCTGCCATCTCAGGAGCACGGGCACCAGAACAAAGGCAGGCTGTCTATACCACTGCAAATAGGACTTTGTGGACTTGGGCATTTTAGCAGTGTTTCAAACACCCCTACAGATATGCGATTTCGCTGTGTGCCTGGTGTTCCACTGTGAAACAGCTCCGACAGAGATTTGATTTCATAAGACGATATGATCTCTCTCTCTCTCTCTCCTTCTTCCTCTACCTCTCCCAGCTTTGCTCTCTCTCTCTCTCTCTCTCTCTCTCTCTCTCTCTCTTTCCTTTCCTCTATCTTCCTCGGGTCAGAGGCAGCTTCCTGTCAGGGCCCTTTAATGTTTTTATCATTTGGTTTTTACTTTGACAGGAGCAGCATCCGAGTAAAACTTTGTTATGCAACTGCTGTTTACCTGAGGTGCACTTCCCAACTCTCACATAAGTCTCCCACATCCCTTTGAGCCAATCAACAGTTTGACAGTTTGTTCGGGGGCCGCTGATCTGAGGAGTGACAGGTGTTTTGGCCAATTAGCGCTCAGTAAGTATGGTTCTGTCCTCTGTTCCTTAGCAACTAGGGCTGTAGTGCGTGTACCCTGTAGGGTCTCTCATTGGTTTAACATCAGCACAGTGAGCATCAGATTAGCCAAGGTTGCCCAACGTGAGAGGGGCCTGACAGGGTGCAGACTCGCTCCAGTGCGACAATAAATTCTGATGAGTGGCCCAGGGTCTTCAGTCAGGAGCAAAGTCTGCAGGATCAGATCCGGCACCCTGTGCTGGATGAGTGCATTCATCTCAGTGATAAGGGTCCTGTGTTTGAGTGAAGCGCACATGCGTGCGTGTATGTGTGTGTGTGTGTGTGTGTGGTTTGTGGGTTTGAGAGTGTAAGCATGTGATGCAATGTGTGTAATGTAGCTGTGGTGTGAGTGTGAGAGAATGTGTGTTATTTCTGTATCTGCGACTGGATAATGAGCTCATTGTGTTTATCTAATTAAGACCGCATTCGTGCAAGTGTTTGTCCCTGTGTGGAAGGCGGTGTAGAACACCAGCCTGAAGATGAACTGACAGCTTGCAGTGTATTTTAAAAAAAAACAATTCATGTGTGAAGACTCAGCTTTGAAATCAAGGTGTGCTCACTCCAAGGGCTGCAAGAGTTCATTATATTTTTATCAAACTTTCACTTCCCTGCCTGTAATAGACTTGGTGTGACAAGTTGCTATAAATTTTATTATATACATTATTATGATGATATAAATATGGTATAACACAATCAATTCTGGCCAGACTCATTCATTTGGATATAAATTACTGCTGTTGTTGAGTAAAAACAAAGCAAAAAAAAAAAAAGAAAGAAATGTGCTGCGCAATAAGAGCTCTCCAAATGCACATGTCAGGTGACAGAGATAAAATGTGTGCAATATGCTTTGATGTTCATGTTATCCCCTACAGGACAGAGGAGTGTGAGAAGCTTCTGGAAGGGAGCTGGGCGACTCCAGACCCTTAGCCAGCAGCATCCTGAGACTGGATGTGGTGCTTCTGATGCAGTTGCCGGGTGACAGAACTAGGTTGCCACACACCCTGTGCTGCCCCTGTAGCTCAGAGATACAGCCAGAAGCTGTCATCCTCCACACTCCAGGGTCAATATAAAGTAAGAGAGCCCCAAGAGGTGGTTACCATGGCTACAGAGCAGCTCATTCTCAGCACATTTATTTTGCGTTCTTTCAAAGTTTTGATGCAAAGTGAATTTTTGTGTGAAGCCTGCAAGAAAATCAATCTTTAGATAATGAGGCAGTCAGTCAGACACAGCTAACGGCGTACGACTGTAAAACAATAAACTACCACAACACTGCCAATCAGCTAACGGCATACAACAATAAACTACCACAACACTGCCAATCAGCTAACGGCGTACTACTGTAAAACAATAAACTACCACAACACTGCCAATCAGCTAACGGCATACAACAATAAACTACCACAACACTGCCAATCAGCTAACGGCATACAACAATAAACTACCACAACACTGCCAATCAGCTAACGGCGTACTACTGTAAAACAATAAACTACCACAACACTGCCAATCAGCTAACGGCATACAACAATAAACTACCACAACACTGCCAATCAGCTAACGGCATACAACAATAAACTACCACAACACTGCCAATCAGCTAACGGCATACAACAATAAACTACCACAACACTGCCAATCTGCCTCTCTCACACACACACACTCACACTCTCTCTCTCACACACACACACACACTCTCTCTCTCACACACACACACACACTCTCTCTCACACATACACACACACACACACACACACACACTCTCTCTCTCTTTCTCTCTCACACACACACACACACACACACACCCCCATGTTTGACAGAGTGATATTTTCTTCAGATACAGAGCGTGAGTGTTGCTGAAGGTGTTGACTGAAAGCAGAGTGCCGCTGCTCACTGACAGACGAGTCCTTTGGACCGCATCCTCTCCGGCCCCAGAGCAGCATCTGAGATACAGGCTGATCCTCGGCACTGTGAGGCGGCTCAATATTCCACCAGCCACAGAGTATCTGCTTTCCCTCACCCTTCACAACCCCCTCCTCAGCCAGGTACAGTCAGGCTATGCCGGCATCACCGCTTCACCCTTCTGCTGCCTCTGCTCTGCCACCATGTTAAAGAGAGTTTATCCTCTCACCCCTAGTCCCTTTCTCCCTCTCCCCTGCTCCCTCTCTCCCTCCCTCTCTCCCCTGCTCCCTCTCTCCTGCTCCCTCTCTCCCTCGCTCCCCTGCTCCTCCCTCCCTCTCTCTCTTTGCTCCCTCTCTCCCTCTCTCCCCTAGCGAGCCAAACCACGTAGCCCCCGAGGTGACCCTCCCCCCTAGTTCAGAAGAAAGGGCGCCATGTGCGCGTGACTACTCTGATTCACACAGTGAGCGCTGGCTTCTCTCCACACCGCAGATACATCACTGATCATGCACTACCTGAGCTGTGCAGGATGTCCACGCAGCCTCACCACCTTCCCCCATAAAATGTCCTAATACTGGGAGAACAAATAAAGGACTGACTCCACTGAGAAACAGCCAGGCCCCCTCACACGGTCTTTGGAAACTATAATTAGGGACTGGAACTAGATAGTGGAATAATCAGGCGCAATAATCATATTTCTCATCATATATTTTCATATTCAGATATCAGGGTACAGTAATGATGCAGATTGTTGAGTACACCATTTACCTGCTCCTGTCTGCCCAATGATGACAGGCTACACTGGAAATCAGTGCGTCTCTCTGTGTGCGTGTGTGTGTGTGCATGCATGCGCCTGTCTGTGTAAGTTATGTGTGTGTGCATGTGTATGTGTGAGCATGTGACTGAGTGTGTGTGTGTGTGTGTGTGTGTGCATGCATGCGCCTGTCTGTGTAAGTTATGTGTGTGTGCATGTGTATGTGTGAGCATGTGACTAAGTGTGTGTGTGTGTGTGTGTGTGTGTGTGTGCACGTGTGCATGTGTCTGTATAATGTATGTGTGTGTGCATGTGTGTGTATGTGTGAGGAAGAGATTTTTAGAGAGCTCCACACTCTGGAAGGAGATGAAAAGTAAAATGTGTAATTGGTGAGAGAGAGAGGAGCATACAGAGGTGAGACGGTGCTTTCGGCTCCCCTGCGAATCTCTCTGTCAGAGGCAATGAGAGGATCACTTTCTCAGAGCTAAATCTCTGTATAAACATCATGTGGTCCTGGATTGGAGAATGTCATAAAATACAGGCTGTGGTTCAACAGTTAAACACAGGGCTGTGATTGGGTAAACACACAGGGCTGTGATTGAACAATTAAGCACACAGGGTTGTGATTGGGTAAACACACAGAGCTGTGATTGGACAATTAAGCACACAGGGTTGTGTAATTAATAAGGAAGGAGAATAGAAAGTGTGATGTTTCTGATTTTATTCTTTTGATTATGTTCTGTTTTTTCAACAATGTCTGTCTGTTTATTGTCCCCCAACAACCTGAATTTGAGGGAAAATAAAGGACATGTCCCTTTGTGCTTCTGTCGTGTGATTTCAGCTGGGTTGCTCTTGTTACAGACCTGCCTGTAAGGTTTTTCAGCTCATTAATGTGGCCTGGACATTGGCGGTTATGCTAATTACACAGTGCATAATGGGAGGGCGAGGATGAACCTCGCGCAGGGATAACACGCTCTTATGAAAACGCTAACCGAACACTGTGGGATCCCATTCTGCTACAGTAACACAAATAACTGCTTCATTGAGATGTGGTGGAAAAGGAGGATGGAGGCAGGAAGTGACAGTAATGGGCGCTTATTTTCATATTTCATATTCTTTATCATATATTATCAAAACAACAACAAATAAGAGATGGAAATAAACACATATATAAATAAATAAATACTGTTTTGTGATTTCAGCAGAATCAAATCTCTTATCCATTGAGTGTTACATCTAGAATCTATGGCATTGTGACCTAATCACACCATTCTATGTCAGTCCCTCTACTGCACTGTGACATCATCACTCCGCTCTATGTCAGTCCCTCTACTGCACTGTGACATCATCACTCCGCTCTATGTCAGTCCCTCTACTGCACTGTGACATCATCACTCCGCTCTATGTCAGTCCCTCTACGGCATTTTGACCTCATCACTCCATTCTATGTCAGTCTCTCTACGGCACTGTGACCTCATTATACTGTTCTATGTCAGTCCCTCTACGGCACTGTGACCTCATCACTCCGCTCTGTGTCAGTCCCTCTACGGCACTGTGACCTCATCACTCCGCTCTATGTCAGTCCCTCTACTGCACTGTGACATCATCACTCCGCTCTATGTCAGTCCCTCTACGGCATTTTGACCTCATCACTCAATTCTATGTCAGTCTCTCTACGGCACTGTGACCTCATCATACTGTTCTATGTCAGTCCCTCTACGGCACTGTGACCTCATCACTCCGCTCTGTGTCAGTCCCTCTACGGCACTGTGACCTCATCACTCCGCTCTATGTCAGTCCCTCTACTGCACTGTGACATCATCACTCCGCTCTATGTCAGTCCCTCTACGGCATTTTGACCTCATCACTCAATTCTATGTCAGTCTCTCTACGGCACTGTGACCTCATCATACTGTTCTATGTCAGTCCCTCTATGGCACTGTGACCTCATCACTCCGCTCTATGTCAGTCCCTCTATGGCACTGTGACCTCATCACTCCTCTCTATGTCAGTCCCTCAGACCCTCCTCCCTGTTCTGCCCCTCTAAGAGCGGGCTGGATGTCTCCCTTCACTGTTTAACGCACTCGTGGCCATAACGTCACTGGCATAGCAGAGATCCTGCCCGGGCTTGTGAGTTTATGAGCTGAATATCGGCCGTGTCATATATGTCAGACGGCAGCATGCCATAACTCTCTTCCTCTCCTGCGTCGCATGGTTTCTGCGGGCCGTTGGCAGAACCGGGCTGTGAAATACGCTTTTAATGAGGCCGGCCCCGACCGCAATTAGAGCACCTGATAGAACGGATTTATCAGCACTCACATGGGACGCCGCAGAAACACGCTTTAAGGTCTGTGTTCACAGTCCAAGCTTGCACTGGGTTTGGCAAATGATCATGACAAATAGAAAAGGACGCCATTTTGTGACCTGGAAGTTCCAGGATGACTGGCCTGATGCTTCCCCATGACCTCAGCGATGCGCACACCTTACATAACCATCTGGTGTAACCACCACACTGGGGAAAATGACCCAGGACACAAAGATCTTCATATTTATTTTTATGGAACATGTAGACCACACACTCCAGATACATCTGTCATTAATTTCATACACAGAGCCATGAGAACGGGAATTAAAATCAGGCACAAATTAAGAGCTTATATTCAGTAACTGGAGTATGGGGCAGGATCATGTCTCTGTGCATCAGGTCTGACTCGCTGTGCTTCAGTGAATGTATGGATTATATGCGTACCAAATCAAATGTGGGTTTTCCCAGGTGAGTGCACATCTCAGCGCACCACAGATATTATCAGAATCAGTCTGTTTCCGCCTGTTAAAAGCGTGTTGTCACGTTCCCCTGGGAGCGGAGCGTTTTCTGTGCTCTGACACGAAAACGCGCTCAGCGTCTCCCCTGCCTCCTGTGCTCTCCTGATCTCCATTTTCACCTTTCACTGCGTTTCACACAGGCCTCATCCTCACCATTTAACCAAGCCCCGCCCCCTGAGGCTTTCATCATCCCACATGGCCTATTTGCTCCGCCCACAAACCCTAGGAACACTTCGTTTTAGGGTCTGAAAAACGCAGACTTAACTTATTATTGAGCAGATTTATTCATTACTGATCCATATGTTAGTCATTCTGTATTTGCCGTTGATTTATGCATTTGTTCATGTGTTTATTAGCGAATGTGACTCTGCGCTGTGATTGGTCACAGCTGGTGAAATGTGACTCTGCGCTGTGATTGGTCACAGCTGGTGATTGATTGCAGGTGTACTGTGAGCTGGCTCAGCAGTGTTACCCAGATCAGCCTGTCTCTAGCCACACACAGCATCAACTAACGTTCACACACACATCAATATCTCATATATCACCATTAAGAAGATTTCCACATATTGACAGTCAACATCATAATGGTATTTGCTGATCTTACAGTGTTACCAAAATCTTGCGTGGGAAGATAGGCAACCGTCCCTGGATCTGCCTGTTTTTAACGTCCTTTTGTAATGGCCTTCCTGCTCTGATCTGCCTGTTTTTAACGTCCTTCTTCTGTAATGGCCTTCCTGCACTGATCTGCCTGTTTTAACGTCCTTCTTCTGTAATGGCCTTCCTGCACTGATCTGCCTGTTTTCAATGACCTTCTTCTGTAATGGCCTTCCTGCACTGATCTGCCTGTTTTAACGTCCTTCTTCTGTAATGGCCTTCCTGCACTGATCTGCCTGTTTTAATGTCCTTCTTCTGCAATGGCCTTCCTGCACTGATCTGCCTGTTTTTAACGTCCTTCTTCTGTAATGGCCTTCCTGCACTGATCTGCCTGTTTTAATGTCCTTCTTCTGTAATGGCCTTCCTGCACTGATCTGCCTGTTTTAATGTCCTTCTTCTGTAATGGCGTTCCTGCACTGATCTGTCTGTTTTCAATGACCTTCTTCTGTAATGGCCTTCCTGCACTGATCTGCCTGTTTTAATGTCCTTCTTCTGTAATGGCCTTCCTGCACTGATCTGCCTGTTTTAATGTCCTTCTTCTGTAATGGCCTTCCTGCACTGATCTGCCTGTTTTTAACGTCCTTCTTCTGTAATGGCCTTCCTGCACTGATCTGCCTGTTTTAATGTCCTTCTTCTGTAATGGCCTTCCTGCACTGATCTGCCTGTTTTAATGTCCTTCTTCTGTAATGGCGTTCCTGCACTGATCTGTCTGTTTTCAATGACCTTCTTCTGTAATGGCCTTCCTGCACTGATCTGCCTGTTTTTAACGTCCTTCTTCTGTAATGTCCTTCCTGCACTGGATACAAAAAAATCACCTGGCTTTCATTCACGGTTTTTCACAATGCTTTAGGTACCATGTTTTTCCTTGTGTGTGAATAATGTCTGTTTGACACCCAGCAGGATGTCTCTGTGCTCCAGCATTCATATGCCTTTGGCCCCGTCTCACTCGTTCCGCAGAGCACTTCAGAAAAGCACTGTGTAAACATTCTCCCCTTGTCTCTCAGCATAGAAATCTAATTAATTACTGGTGAAAATAGCTATGCTTTCACGAGTCTTTAGCTCAAGAGCTACTTGTTTCATTTTAAACACAATGTAAAGCTGTAGCTGTCACTATAACTGGCCTGTGATTGGCTCCTTCCTAATTGGTCAGAGTATCGCACGGTTCTCTCCAGTGTCACAGCAGCAGAGTGGTTGATTGGATGAGAATGAATGAGCATGTTAAACACAGGTGCTGATTGGCTGGAGCAGAGAGCCCCAGCATTACAATAGCAACCTGCCCCTCTCATCATTAAATATGCAGCTACAGGTCTGTGCTCAGTAATTAAAGCAGCGCACTACATCCATCAGACCGCCCCTCACAAGCGCTACACATCCCGCAAGACTGAGCCCAGGGAGAGGGGGAGGAGAGAGAGGAGAGGAGAGAGAGAGAGAGTGAGAGGGAGAGAGAGAGAGGGAGAGGAGAGGGAGAGAGAGAGAGAGAGAAATGACTCAAAAATTTGCAGACTTCTTCAAAAACTTTAAAAGAATACATCCAAATTTTGAAACACTCCCTGTGGAGAGAAAATAACCAGTTTTACTTGGTGAAGGACACACAGACTCCCTGGCTGCTCTATATGTAGCAACCTGTCACCAGTACTGGAATACAATAAACATATAAATGTTACTTAATAGTCATTCATTTTATTCATTGATGTTTTGTTCCTGTTTGTTTGTTCTGTTATAAATTACATTAATTGTACCATTTGCTTTGGCAACACAGCCTGTCATGCCGATAAAGCACACTGAATTGAAAATTGAATTGAACCGAGAGAGAGAGGAAGGAGATGAGAGAGAGAGAGAGACAGAGGGAAAGAGGGAGAGAGAGTGAGAGAGAAGGAATGGGAAAGGAAGACAGATTGAGAGGAAGAAAAAGATGTAATTGCGTAAAATCTATAAAAGAATAAGTGAAGCACGTGTCCATATTTTTCTCTAATTATAAAAAAATCATTTCCTGATGGAAAGGATGAAAAACTTCTGACTCCAGAGCCCAAAAGTATCCAGTACAGTTCACTTCCCCCCATCCTGAGGGACCATGGACGCCCACCCAACCCCACGCTGTCCATAACCGCATCATAATGACAGAGTCACCGTTCATATGCATGTTATTATAATCACACAATAATTACAGTCTTTGCGCTCGTGTGTTTTAGTGTTATTAGCAGCGGAGATGGCGGTGATGATGGTAATGACAGTAATCACTGCAGAGTGAGGAGGATGGGAGCGGACGGCTCTGTGTAGTCATTAATTCCAGCTTCTTAATTGTGTGGTACAATTAATGAGAGCATCCAACCATTACCCGTGTGCTCACTTTACCTTCTCACTCAAGACGCCGCAGTGCTGCCTCCATGCTCTGGACCTGCAGCCGGGTCCCGTCCCTCTCTGCTGGACCTGCAGCCGGGTCCCATCCCTCTCTGCTGGCCCTGCAGCCGGGTCCCGCCCCTCTCTGCTGGCCCTGCAGCCGGGTCCTGCCCCTCTCTGCTGGACCTGCAGCCGGGTCCCACCCCTCTCTGCTGGACCTGCAGCCGGGTCCCGTCCCTCTCTGCTGGACCTGCAGCCGGGTCCCGTCTCTCCTCTGGGCCCTCCACACGTTTGGTGGAGTTTCGTCTCCTTGGTGTCACTATAGCAGAATGAAGGGAGTTAGTACATCAAATCTGTAATGCATACAAGTAGTGCATGCAACATAAGTCATGACATGTAAACATGAAGCTACGAACATTGCACCTGTATGAGCTCCACCTCGTTGCACTGCACCTGTACGAGCTCCACCTCGTTACAATGCACCTGTACGAGCTCCACCTCGTTACAATGCACCTGTACGAGCTCCACCTCGTTACAATGCACCTGTACGAGCTCCACCTCGTTGCACTGCACCTGTACGAGCTCCACCTCGTTACAATGCACCTGTACGAGCTCCACCTCGTTGCACTGCACCTGTACGAGCTCCACCTCGTTACATTGCACCTGTACGAGCTCCACCTCGTTACATTGCACCTGTGAGAGCTCCACCTCGTTACAATGCACCTGTACGAGCTCCACCTCGTTACAATGCACCTGTACGAGCTCCACCTCGTTGCACTGCACCTGTACGAGCTCCACCTCGTTACAATGCACCTGTACGAGCTCCACCTCGTTGCACTGCACCTGTACGAGCTCCACCTCGTTACAGTGCACCTGTACGAGCTCCACCTCGTTACATTGCACCTGTCAGAGCTCCACCTCGTTACAATGCACCTGTACGAGCTCCACCTCGTTACAATGCACCTGTACGAGCTCCACCTCGTTGCACTGCACCTGTACGAGCTCCACCTCGTTACAATGCACCTGTACGAGCTCCACCTCGTTGCACTGCACCTGTACGAGCTCCACCTCGTTACATTGCACCTGTACGAGCTCCACCTCGTTACATTGCACCTGTGCGAGCTCCACCTCGTTACAATGCACCTGTAAGAGCTCCACCTCATTACAATGCACCTGTACGAGCTCCACCTCATTGCACTGCACCTGTACGAGCTACACCTCGTTGCACTGCACCTGTACGAGCTCCACCTCGTTGCACTGCACCTGTACGAGCTCCACCTCGTTACATTGCACCTGTATCAGCTCCACCTCGTTACAATGCACCTGTACGAGCTCCACCTCATTACATTGCACCTGTACGAGCTCCACCTCGTTACATTGCACCTGTGAGAGCTCCACCTCGTTACAATGCACCTGTACGAGCTCCACCTCGTTACAATGCACCTGTACGAGCTCCACCTCGTTACAATGCACCTGTACGAGCTCCACCTCGTTACAATGCACCTGTACGAGCTCCACCTCGTTACATTGCACCTGTACGAGCTCCACCTCGTTACAATGCACCTGTACGAGCTCCACCTCGTTGCACTGCACCTGTACGAGCTCCACCTCGTTACATTGCACCTGTGAGAGCTCCACCTCGTTACAATGCACCTGTAAGAGCTCCACCTCGTTACAATGCACCTGTACGAGCTCCACCTCGTTACACTGCACCTGTACGAGCTCCACCTCGTTGCACTGCACCTGTACGAGCTCCACCTCGTTACAATGCACCTGTACGAGCTCCACCTCGTTACAATGCACCTGTACGAGCTCCACCTCGTTACACTGCACCTGTACGAGCTCCACCTCGTTACACTGCACCTGTACGAGCTCCACCTCGTTACAATGCACCTGTACGAGCTCCACCTCGTTACAATGCACCTGTACGAGCTCCACCTCGTTACACTGCACCTGTACGAGCTCCACCTCGTTACATTGCACCTGTACGAGCTCCACCTCGTTACAATGCACCTGTACGAGCTCCACCTCGTTACATTGCACCTGTACGAGCTCCACCTCGTTACACTGCACCTGTACGAGCTCCACCTCGTTACACTGCACCTGTACGAGCTCCACCTCGTTACATTGCACCTGTACGAGCTCCACCTCGTTACATTGCACCTGTACGAGCTCCACCTCGTTACACTGCACCTGTACGAGCTCCACCTCGTTACATTGCACCTGTACGAGCTCCACCTCGTTACACTGCACCTGTACGAGCTCCACCTCGTTACATTGCACCTGTACGAGCTCCACCTCGTTACACTGCACCTGTACGAGCTCCACCTCGTTACATTGCACCTGTACGAGCTCCACCTCGTTACACTGCACCTGTACGAGCTCCACCTCGTTACACTGCACCTGTACGAGCTCCACCTCGTTACACTGCACCTGTACGAGCTCCACCTCGTTACACTGCACCTGTACGAGCTCCACCTCATTACACTGCACCTGTACGAGCTCCACCTCGTTACACTGCACCTGTACGAGCTCCACCTCGTTACATTGCACCTGTACGAGCTCCACCTCGTTACACTGCACCTGTACGAGCTCCACCTCGTTACACTGCACCTGTACGAGCTCCACCTCGTTACACTGCACCTGTACGAGCTCCACCTCGTTACATTGCACCTGTACGAGCTCCACCTCGTTACAGTGCACCTGTACGAGCTCCACCTCGTTACACTGCACCTGTACGAGCTCCACCTCGTTACACTGCACCTGTACGAGCTCCACCTCGTTACACTGCACCTGTACGAGCTCCACCTCGTTACATTGCACCTGTACGAGCTCCACCTCGTTACATTGCACCTGTACGAGCTCCACCTCGTTACATTGCACCTGTACGAGCTCCACCTCGTTACACTGCACCTGTACGAGCTCCACCTCATTACACTGCACCTGTACGAGCTCCACCTCATTACACTGCACCTGTACGAGCTCCACCTCGTTACACTGCACCTGTACGAGCTCCACCTCGTTACATTGCACCTGTACGAGCTCCACCTCGTTACATTGCACCTGTACGAGCTCCACCTCGTTACACTGCACCTGTACGAGCTCCACCTCGTTACACTGCACCTGTACGAGCTCCACCTCGTTACACTGCACCTGTACGAGCTCCACCTCGTTACACTGCACCTGTACGAGCTCCACCTCGTTACATTGCACCTGTACGAGCTCCACCTCGTTACACTGCACCTGTACGAGCTCCACCTCGTTACACTGCACCTGTACGAGCTCCACCTCGTTACACTGCACCTGTACGAGCTCCACCTCGTTACACTGCACCTGTACGAGCTCCACCTCGTTACACTGCACCGGTACGAGCTCCACCTCGTTACATTGCACCTGTACGAGCTCCACCTCGTTACATTGCACCTGTACGAGCTCCACCTCGTTACACTGCACCTGTACGAGCTCCACCTCGTTACACTGCACCTGTACGAGCTCCACCTCGTTACACTGCACCTGTACGAGCTCCACCTCGTTACACTGCACCTGTACGAGCTCCACCTCGTTACATTGCACCTGTACGAGCTCCACCTCGTTACATTGCACCTGTACGAGCTCCACCTCGTTACACTGCACCTGTACGAGCTCCACCTCGTTACACTGCACCTGTACGAGCTCCACCTCGTTACACTGCACCTGTACGAGCTCCACCTCGTTACACTGCACCTGCTCTGATTCCTTCATATGCATATTCTGCTTTTCCCTCCATGATTTACCATCACTTCAGATTACTGATAAGAAACTCACTGATGGGGACGCACAAGAGAGATTGATTACTTAATACTTCAAATCCGATTTTTATATTTAAAAAAAAAAAAAAAAACAGAACCTTAAAATAATCCGTCTGATCAAATACAAAAGCACCAAAGATTATTTTAGGCATGCTTTGCCTTGGAATTATTTTGCCAAAGAGAATCATTCATGTGAATGAGTCACGGAAAGAATCACGTTAATATCGAGCCATAAATGAATAAGGCAAATTATTCCTGAGCAATATGATACATAGAACCACAATCATCACTGATTCAATAAATTACTGACTTCAGCGCCAACGTCATTTATTTCCACGAAGAAATCAATACAGACAAATTCACCCATTATCTTAACACTAAAGGGGAGACACTGCCTTTCAAAACAGAAATAAACCCATAAATAAACCATTTTAAAGTTTTACAGTTGACTGAATTTATCCAAAAGTAAAGTTACTGTGTTCGAAATTTATGATAGCATACATCAACCCCAAAAGTGAATTTAGAGCAGGATAGTTAGAGTGACATTTACAAGGCTGTATTTACGATATTGTGTTTATTATAACAAGTTCTGCACTGGTTATCGGGGCGCCAGAACGCTGCATTCTCAGAGACCATCCACATGCACCTTTAATGTCAAGCTAAATATTCTCATATCTCCAAAAAAAAGAACTCAACAAAACCAAGAAAGTGTTTTGTCTTTTTTTAAAAAAAAAAAAAAAAAAATTCACCTGCACAACATAATGGATTTTTGTAATGTGGAATGTGGACCAGCTCAATCCTGGCTGGCCAGTGAGGCATGAGCTATACATAGAGATTACAACCGGGCTACATCTTTCACTGTTTCACAAAACAGACAGTCACAAACAATGGAAATAAGGGCTTTTAATGTCTTTTCCCTCTGTGTTTTAAACTGATCCATAAACATAGTATTTATGTTGATGTCACAGCCTATTCAAAATGGTTAATACACTGTATCAGCTATACACTGTGCACTGTATCTGTATGTGCTGAGTACTGTGCTCTGTATCTGTATGTGCTGAGTACTGTGCTCTGTATCTGTATGTGCTGAGTACTGTGCTCTGTATCTGTATGTGCTGAGTACTGTGCTCTGTATCTGTATGTGCTGAGTACTGTGCTCTGTATCTGTATGTGCTGAGTACTGTGCACTGTATCTGTATGTGCTGAGTACTGTGCTCTGTATCTGTATGTGCTGAGTACTGTGCACTGTATCTGTATGTGCTGAGTACTGTGCACTGTATCTGTATGTGCTGAGTACTGTGCTCTGTATCTGTATGTGCTGAGTACTGTGCTCTGTATCTGTATGTGCTGAGTACTGTGCACTGTATCTGTATGTGCTGAGTACTGTGCACTGTATCTGTATGTGCTGAGTACTGTGCTCTGTATCTGTATGTGCTGAGTACTGTGCACTGTATCTGTATGTGCTGAGTACTGTGCACACACACAACAGATGAAACAGCTATTTTTAAACCCTGATTACCCATCTGATGAAATCCATAAATCTATATTATGTACATGACAAATCATAACATGATGCATTCTGCATTGATTGATGCGCTGTAATTGAGAGTGTTTGTTCATGGCTTGGAGACCGCGTAAACGGCATGCTGCTGGAATGCAGGCGGCACGTCTCCGGGGAATCTCAGGAGAAGCCGAGCACCGAGCATATGAGACATGATGGGAGCAGGGTTTTCAGAGTGGAGGAGTGGGGTGGAAACAGACATGCTTTGTTTATGAGAGCTGTAGTTTTCAGAGGGTGGGAGTCGGTGGAAATAGATGTCATTTATTAGTGATTTAGGGCTGAGGCTCTCTATAACAGCGTCTGAGATGGTCACGCTGCCGAACTTTATGGTGCCATTTATGGCTGGCTATAAAACACCAGAGCTCAGGCAAAACAGAGTCCCGTCCCCGTTTAAGCACCTCCACCACGTTCACCTGCACCTGACCCTGCTTCACCTGCACCATGTTCACCTGCACCTAACTCTGCTTCACCTGACCCTGCTTCACCTGCACCATGTTCACCTGCACCTGACCCTGCTTCACCTGCACCACGTTCACCTGCACCTGACCCTGCCTCACCTGCAACACGTTCACCTGCACCTGCCCCTGCTTCACCTGCATCACGTTCACCTGTACCTGACCCTGCCTCACCTCCACCACGTTCACCTGCACCTGACCCTGCCTCACCTCCACCACGTCCACCTGCACCTGACCCAGCTTCACCTGCACCACGTTCACCTGCACCTGACCCTGCCTCACCTGCACCACATTCACCTGCACCTGACCCTGCCTCACCTCCACCACGTTCACCTGCACCTGACCCTGCCTCACCTCCACCACGTTCACCTGCACCTGACCCAGCTTCACCTGCACCACGTTCACCTGCACCTGACCCTGCCTCACCTGCACCACGTTCACCTGCACCTGACCCTGCTTCACCTGCACCACGTTCACCTGCACCTGACCCTGCCTCACCTGCACCACGTTCACCTGCACCTGACCCAGCCTCACCTGCACCACGTTCACCTGCACCTGACCCTGCCTCACCTGCACCACGTTCACCTGCACCTGACCCTGCTTCACCTGCACCACGTTCACCTGCACCTGACCCTGCCTCACCTCCACCACGTTCACCTGCACCTGACCCTGCTTCACCTGCACCACGTTCACCTGCACCTGACCCTGCCTCACCTCCACCACGTTCACCTGCACCTGACCCTGCTTCACCTGCACCACGTTCACCTGCACCTGACCCTGCTTCACCTGCACCACGTTCACCTGCACCTGACCCTGCCTCACCTGCACCACGTTCACCTGCACCTGACCCTGCCTCACCTCCACCACGTTCACCTGCACCTGACCCTGCTTCACCTGCACCACGTTCACCTGCACCTGACCCTGCCTCACCTCCACCACGTTCACCTGCACCTGACCCTGCCTCACCTCCACCACGTTCACCTGCACCTGACCCTGCCTCACCTCCACCACGTTCACCTGCACCTGACCCTGCTTCACCTGCACCACGTTCACCTGCACCTGACCCTGCTTCACCTGCACCACGTTCACCTGCACCTGACCCTGCTTCACCTGCACCACGTTCACCTGCACCTGACCCTGCTTCACCTGCACCACGTTCACCTGCACCTGACCCTGCCTCACCTGCACCACGTTCACCTGCACCTGACCCTGCTTCACCTGCACCACGTTCACCTGCACCTGACCCTGCTTCACCTGCACCACGTTCACCTGCACCTGACCCTGCTTCACCTGAACCACGTTCACCTGCACCTGCTTCAGCAGCTCAGCCACCTCCACTCACGCAGAATCTATACTCTGTTCCAGGCATCCCATATCAGACACTAGCAAACTTCTCATTTCCATATTGGAAAAACATGCTCTATTTCTATGCTCTATATGTAATGCTATTTACTATTAATACTTAGTTTCAGACAATATAAAAATCATCTTCATATTAGGTATATATTATATATATGTGTACATATTTACATATATATAATTTGCCTAGTTTGGCACTGACAGAAGGGTGTGTTAAGTCACAGTGAGAGGAGAGCGGTCTGCTCCACAGTGATAGGTGGGTCAGAGAAAGGGTCGCTCTGACAGGTTCAGGGGTTTAATTGGACAGCGTTGCGGGCTGTGGGAGGGGTGTCACAGTGCACAGGAGTGGGGTTAGAGCCGCGGGCTGTGGGAGGCGTGTAACATGCACCGCGACACACTCACACACACACACACCCACCCCCGCATGCACAAATATGCACGCACACACGCACACACATGCACACACGCGCGCACACACAGACACACACATTCACGCTCACACACACACACACACACACACACACACACACACACAGCCTTCCAGAAGCCGTTTTTCATCAGGCAGCTGCTCTTGTAAAGGTCAGGTCCTGTGCAGACAGAGTGGAAAGCACATCAAGACAAAACTCCCCAACACAGATAAACAGGACCCCTCACCTCTATTTATCAACTGTGTGTGAGTAAATCCATCATACAAACCAGTCTCTCCCTCTCAGGAATAATTGGATTTGCGGCATGCCAGTCTTGCAGCCACCAGAGTGAGATTTAATGATTTAGGTAGACTTCATTCTCTCCAGCTGAGCGGCAGTTTAAAGGTGATCTGCTCCACCGCGCTCAAAGGCAGAGCTCCCCTGGTCATGACCCAACCAAACACACCTGAGAGGAGGGGCGGCAGGACCTGTGGTCAGGCAGCACCTGTGAGTAACCCGGTCATCACTGCCCAGCGTGGCCTGGGCACGGGACATTAACCTGCACAGAGCACGCTCCGCTCGGCCTGCAGCAGGGCGAAGAAGAGGAAGGATGTGTGAGAGAGGAAGCATAAACACCAAGCACGCTCCGCTCGGCCTGCAGCAGGGCGAAGGAGAGGAAGGATGTGCGAGAGAGGAAGCATAAACACTGAGCACTCTCTGCTCGGCCTGCAGCAGGGCGAAGGAGAGGAAGCATATGGAGTTTTATATTTTCATATTTAAAGGCAGATTTTGTGAGTTACTGAGTTCAGGACACCATCGCTGTAGCATGTCAACCCTCAGTGGTGAAGCGGCCCTGAGCAAACGTCCTGACACCTTGCAGTCTGCTCTCCCATCATGCACTGCAGGGACACTCCAGCATATGCTGCAGCATATGGGTACTCTGGGGTCTGCGTGACACTTGACAGCAGCGGAGAGATCCAGAAGCAGGGCTCTGCTGCTGCTTTATCGCGCACGCTGGAGTTCCTCTCTCCGCTGCTGAGAGATGGACAGAGGGGTCTGAGCTCATCGGCCCGTTTAAAGGTCGCCGGGGCCACTGAATGAGCGCTATGACAGCATTTCCTTCATTTTAAAGGATAACACTAAATAGAAACAATTCTGAATGATGTAGACAAAAATGTTATTGGCCATTGATAATACTACAATTTGGCCAGTATTAATCGTGTAGCCAAGTGCACTGTAGGGCTGTACACACTGTAGGGTATTGCTATAGCATATTAAATGGGTATTTACACACTGTAGGGTATTGCTATAGCTTATTAAATGGGTATTTACACACTGTAGGGTATTGCTATAGCATATTAAATGGGTATTTACACACTGTAGGGTATTGCTATAGCTTATTAAATGGGTATTTACACGCTGTAGGGTATTGCTATAGCATATTAAATGGGTATTTACACACTGTAGGGTATTGCTATAGCTAATTAAATGGGTATTTACACGCTGTAGGGTATTGCTATAGCATATTAAATGGATATTTACACACAGTAGGGTATGGCTATAGCTTATTAAATGGGTATTTACACACTGTAGGGTGTTGCTATAGCTAATTAAATGGGTATTTACACGCTGTAGGGTATTGCTATAGCATATTAAATGGGTATTTACACACTGTAGGGTATTGCTATAGCTAATTAAATGGGTATTTACACACTGTAGGGTGTTGCTATAGCTAATTAAATGGGTATTTACACGCTGTAGGGTATTGCTATAGCTTATTAAATGGGTATTTACACACTGTAGGGTATTGCTATAGCTTATTAAATGGGTATTTACACACTGTAGGGTATTGCTATAGCTTATTAAATGGGTATTTACACACTGTAGGGTATTGCTTTAGCTTATTAAATGGGTATTTACACGCTGTAGGGTATTGCTATAGCTTATTAAATGGGTATTTACACACTGTAGGGTATTGCTATAGCTTATTAAATGGGTATTTACACACTGTAGGGTATGGCTATAGCTTATTAAATGGGTATTTACACGCTGTAGGGTATTGCTATAGCATATTAAATGGGTATTTACACTCAGTAGGGTATGGCTATAGCTTATTAAATGGGTATTTACACACTGTAGGGTATTGCTATAGCATATTAAATGGGTATTTACACGCTGTAGGGTATGGCTATAGCTTATTAAATGGGTATTTACACACGGTAGGGTATTGCTATAGCTTATTAAATGGGTATTTACACACTGTAGGGTATTGCTATAGCTTATTAAATGGGTATTTACACGCTGTAGGGTATTGCTATAGCATATTAAATGGGTATTTACACACTGTAGGGTATTGCTATAGCTAATTAAATGGGTATTTACACGCTGTAGGGTATTGCTATAGCTTATTAAATGGGTATTTACATGCTGTAGGGTAATGCTATAGCTTATTAAATGGGTATTTACATGCTGTAGGGTAATGCTATAGCTTATTAAATGGGTATTTACACGCTGTAGGGTATTGCTATAGCTAATTAAATGGGTATTTACACACTGTAGGGTATTGCTATAGCTTATTAAATGGGTATTTACACGCTGTAGGGTATTGCTATAGCATATTAAATGGGTATTTACACACTGTAGGGTATTGCTATAGCATATTAAATGGGTATTTACACACTGTAGGGTATTGCTATAGCTTATTAAATGGGTATTTACACGCTGTAGGGTATTGCTATAGCATATTAAATGGGTATTTACACGCTGTAGGGTATTGCTATGGCATATTAAATGGGTATTTACACACTGTAGGGTATTGCTATAGCATATTAAATGGGTATTTACACGCTGTAGGGTATTGCTATAGCTTATTAAATGGGTATTTACACACAGTAGGGTATTGCTATAGCTTATTAAATGGGTATTTACACACTGTAGGGTATTGCTATAGCTAATTAAATGGGTATTTACACGCTGTAGGGTATTGCTATAGCTTATTAAATGGGTATTTACACGCTGTAGGGTATTGCTATAGCTTATTAAATGGGTATTTACATGCTGTAGGGTAATGCTACAGCTAATTAAATGGGTATTTACATGCTGTAGGGTACTGCTTTAGCTTATTAAATGGGTATTTACACGCTTTTGGGTATGGCTATAGCTTATTAAATGGGTATTTACACACGGTAGGGTATTGCTATAGCTTATTAAATGGGTATTTACACGCTGTAGGGTATGGCTATAGCTTATTAAATGGGTATTTACACGCTGTAGGGTATGGCTATAGCTTATTAAATGGGTATTTACACACTGTAGGGTATGGCTATAGCTTATTAAATGGGTATTTACACACTGTAGGGTATGGCTATAGCTAATTAAATGGGAATTTACACACTGTAGGGTATTGCTATAGCTTATTAAATGGGTATTTACACGCTGTAGGGTATGGCTATAGCTTATTAAATGGGTATTTACACACTGTAGGGTATTGCTATAGCTTATTAAATGGGTATTTACACGCTGTAGGGTATTGCTATAGCTTATTAAATGGGTATTTACACGCTGTAGGGTATGGCTATAGCTTATTAAATGGGTATTTACATGCTGTAGGGTAATGCTATAGCATATTAAATGGGTATTTACACGCTGTAGGGTATTGCTATAGCTTATTAAATGGGTATTTACATGCTGTAGGGTAATGCTATAGCATATTAAATGGGTATTTATATTCGATCACCCACAGTGGAGACCTGCACCATTGGGACAGTGAACTAGTCCAGTGCTGAGAGAGTCTGACTGAATCCTGGCAGGTATTTCTGAAGAAAAGGAAGCGATGATTGAGTTTATTTGAAAGTCAAAGTCAGAGGCAGATACCAATTGAATCAGCAGGACTCAAACAGTCCACATGCAGAAAAGAGGCTCCGGATACTCTGAGTCCTCCTCGCTCTTTGGATAGCTGACAGTGGGGGAAAGATTTTGATATATCTTCGAATGACATATTCTTATATGATATAAATTAGACTATATCTGAGACACATTTCTAGTTTTGTCAAAATGCCACAAAGCCTGCCATATATTGAATCCAGATTTAGTTTTCAGATGTGTATCATTCTTAAATTCCTCTGAACATCTCACATGGCCATTTCCTGTGTCTGGGTGTCTCAGACACGGACACAACCACAGCGGGTTTTGGAGAGGGGGGTAAAAAAACGTCTGTTCCAGATACATAATCAGCTCCGTATATAAAATTAATACCAGGCAAGTGTTTGCACATATTCTCTGCATTAGCCTCGCACAGGGGCCAGGGTATTCTCTGCGTTAGCTTCGCACAGGGGCCGGGGTATTCTCTGCGTTAGCCTCGCACAGGGGCCAGGGTATTCTCTGCGTTAGCCTCGCACAGGGGCCGGGGTATTCTCTGCGTTAGCCTCGCACAGGGGCCGGGGTATTCTCTGCGTTAGCCTCGCACAGGGGCCGGGGTATTCTCTGCGTTAGCCTCGCACAGGGGCCGGGGTATTCTCTGCGTTAGCCTCGCACAGGGGCCGGGGTATTCTCTGCGTTACCCTCGCACAGGGGCCGCGGTATTCTCTGCGTTACCCTCGCACAGGGGCCGGGGTATTCTCTGCGTTAGCCTCGCACAGGGGCCGGGGTATTCTCTGTGTGACCCTCGCACAGCGGCCGAGGTATTCAGCCGTTTCTATGGGCTGCGTCAGGCCAGTGCTGTTCCACCCACTGCATACCAAATGCAGCTTATTAGCCCTCTTTAAAGGGATATTGTTGTCATTAAAGAAATAATGGATTCTCCTGGATCAGAGAGAATAAATATTTATAAGGTCAGGAATTTACTTAAGATCTATTTATATTCATCTCCTGTTCTGTCTCAGAGAGAGAGAGAGTGAGTGAAAGGAACAGAGTAGGAAAGACAGAGCGTGAGACAGAGGAAGGGGGAGAGGGAGAAATGGGGAAAGGGAGTTGGAGATGAAGAGGCGGGAGAGTGGGGGGGAAGAGAGAGGATGAGAGAGAAAGAGTGAGACGCTGGGGAAGGCTTACATGGTGGCAGAGTAAACATGTTCATGAAAGTGCCAAATCAAGCAGAGACGCGAGTGTGCTAATGGTAGCGCTGCGCTGTCCCTAACAAGCCCCCTGGGCTAAAGGGGGCGGGGCGGGGGGGGGGGGGACATGGCATGCTAATGGTGGGGGCGGGGGGGGGGGGGGGGGGGGGGGGGGGGGGGAGATTGGTGCTCGTATACTCCAGGGGGAGGGTGTGTTATCCAGATTAGAGTTATGCTTTTGTATTTTATGGTTTTGCAAATATGTGGCGTTGCAGTGTATTTATGACCTGTGTTGGGGGTTGTGGGTGGGGGGGGGGGGCGCAGGATTGGGCTTGCTGCACACCAGCAGCAGGTTTAAAACCTGTTTCCTCGCTCGAGACAGCACTGATCCTGCAACTTTGGCCCTCGTCATAGACAGACACTGTCATATCCATCTTTACTGTAACTACTGCCATATGCTAAATACGGTTACCTAGACAACACACTGCAGTTCATCATATTTGACTGATGATGGCGGAATAAACAGGAGAAAGTGTGCATGTGTGTGCGCACATCTGCATGGGGATGCATGTGTGTGTGCATGGATGTGTATGCATGCATGTGTGTGTGCATGGATGTTTATGCATGTGTTTGTGTATGTTTGTTTGTATGTGTATATGTGGTAAGCTTCATTTTGTGTGTGGTGTGCATGTGTGTGCGTGTGTGTGCGCGAGTGTGTGTGAGTGTGCGTGTGAGTGTGCGTGCGTGCGTACGTGTGTGTGTGTAGTTGAATGGTAGTTTGGTGTGAATTTGGAGCCTCCTCAGTCATCAGTAATGTGTTATCATGTTTAATGGGAATAGACCACACACTCCCATGTCAAACCTGAGACCTTCCTTTATCAAATGATCAGTGAAAGTTTGACAGATTTCGGAGACGGGGTTTGGGCTGGTGTGCGTGAACATCGTCTGTTGTCTTTGTTCATCTTCTGAACAAATAACACACCAGCAGGTTTCCTGTCTCAGAAAATCAAACTTTATGAAGCCAAACATGAGCAAATAGATCTGTCAGTCTGGAGCTCATTATAGCATTTTAAAGGATCTCAAAATAACACCAAGTTCACTCAGAGAAAAGCTTCAAGTAAAATGCAATTAAGTCACAAAATAGACATGAAAAGTTCTCGCCTTCATTCCTTTGTCTTTAATATCAAAGAACACATTTGTGTTTGACGAAAAGTAAAAGTGGATGTTGTGGCAGTGGTAAATGATGTGAAATGAACACTTTATTCCCCTTTATTAGGGCAGAAAGAAGAAAAAGAACGCTAACCTTCATGCTTTTTTTAGTCTGATTCCTTCATCTGCCTCTGCTGGCGTCAGTGCTGACCTGAGCACGCACAGCGTTTATAATCTTAAATGGCGTATGATTCTCAAGGCCCTTTAGCGTTGCATGGCCACCTGCATGCTGACAGAAGAGCTGTCAGACTCTCATACTTCCATGTGATTAACGTTATCCAGTATCAGACGTTAACAGATGCAAACACGTTCAGGCCTTTGGAGCACCGTTCATTTCCCCTGAATGTGATCATGCTTTCTGCTGCTGTTTGTGTAGTGGAGGTGACTGCGATCCTGCGTGTTTGTGTGGGGGAGGTGACTGCGCTCCTGCGTGTTTGTGTGGGGGAGGTGACTGCGCTCCTGCGTGTTTGTGTTGGGGAGGTGACTGCGCTCCTGCGTGTTTGTGTGGGGGAGGTGACTGCGCTCCTGCGTGTTTGTGTAGTGGAGGTGACTGCGATCCTGCGTGTTTGTGTGGGGGAGGTGACTGCGCTCCTGCGTGTTTGTGTAGCGGAGGTGACTGCGCTCCTGCGTGTTTGTGTGGGGGAGGTGACTGCGCTCCTGCGTGTTTGTGTGGGGGAGGTGACTGCGCTCCTGCGTGTTTGTGTAGTGGAGGTGACTGCGCTCCTGCGTGTTTGTGTAGCGGAGGTGACTGCGCTCCTGCGTGTTTGTGTGGGGGAGGTGACTGCACTCCTGCGTGTTTGTGTGGGGGAGGTGACTGCACTCCTGCGTGTTTGTGTTGGGGAGGTGACTGCGCTCCTGCGTGTTTGTGTTGGGGAGGTGACTGCGCTCCTGCGTGTTTGTGTAGTGGAGGTGACTGCGCTCCTGCGTGTTTGTGTTGGGGAGGTGACTGCACTCCTGCGTGTTTGTGTTGGGGAGGTGACTGCGCTCCTGCGTGTTTGTGTAGCGGAGATGACTGCGCTCCTGCGTGTTTGTGTAGTGGAGGTGACTGCACTCCTGCGTGTTTGTGTTGGGGAGGTGACTGCGCTCCTGCGTGTTTGTGTAGCGGAGATGACTGCGCTCCTGCGTGTTTGTGTAGTGGAGGTGACTGCGCTCCTGCGTGTTTGTGTAGCGGAGCTGACTGCGCTCCTGCGTGTTTGTGTAGTGGAGGTGACTGCGCTCCTGCGTGTTTGTGTTGGGGAGGTGACTGCGCTCCTGCGTGTTTGTGTAGTGGAGGTGACTGCGCTCCTGCGTGTTTGTGTTGGGGAGGTGACTGCGCTCCTGCGTGTTTGTGTGGGGGAGGTGACTGCGCTCCTGCGTGTTTGTGTAGGGGAGGTGACTGCGCTCCTGCGTGTTTGTGTTGGGGAGGTGACTGCGCTCCTGCGTGTTTGTGTAGCGGAGATGACTGCGCTCCTGCGTGTTTGTGTAGTGGAGGTGACTGCGCTCCTGCGTGTTTGTGTTGGGGAGGTGACTGCGCTCCTGCGTGTTTGTGTAGCGGAGATGACTGCGCTCCTGCGTGTTTGTGTAGTGGAGGTGACTGCGCTCCTGCGTGTTTGTGTTGGGGAGGTGACTGCGCTCCTGCGTGTTTGTGTAGGGGAGGTGACTGCGCTCCTGCGTGTTTGTGTAGTGGAGGTGACTGCGCTCCTGCGTGTTTGTGTTGGGGAGGTGACTGCGCTCCTGCGTGTTTGTGTAGCGGAGATGACTGCGCTCCTGCGTGTTTGTGTAGTGGAGGTGACTGCGCTCCTGCGTGTTTGTGTTGGGGAGGTGACTGCGCTCCTGCGTGTTTGTGTAGCGGAGATGACTGCGCTCCTGCGTGTTTGTGTAGTGGAGGTGACTGCGCTCCTGCGTGTTTGTGTTGGGGAGGTGACTGCGCTCCTGCGTGTTTGTGTGGGGGAGGTGACTGCGCTCCTGCGTGTTTGTGTGGGGGAGGTGACTGTGCTACTGTGTGTTTCACTGACAGACGGAGCGTACATCACAGTGTCAGACAGAGATACGCAGCTCCTCTCGGGATACGAGTGCATTTAAAGCTGCTCTTTGTGAGCGCGCTACCTCCCTCCCTCGATCCCTCCCTCTCACAGGACCAGCTCATCACCACCATAAAGACCGCTCCCCTGCGCTGCCCAGTCCCTGAGGGGGGCCCTCATTATGTGGCCTGAGAAAGCTTCTGCAGCCGGGGAGCTCTAAGCGGGGGACCTCTCTCTCTCACTCTCTCACTCTGTGAGCTGGCTGCAGTGCCTGCCGTTTCGTGAGTTTGGGAGCCGGAGAGTGCAGCCCAATTATTCAGTTTATTTATTTGATATTTAACGCCATGTCGACACCAACCCATATACAAACAAACCATATACAGCACAAAGAAAAAACCTATACAGAATACTCCAAATGTATTTGTGATAAAAATTCCTTCATGAAAACATCTTTCAGAATAAAACCTTTGCCTAATGGCAGTGAAAGCAGAACAGTGTGCTACAACATGATTAAAAGTCAGAGGAGTCTCACACGAGTCACACAGCGGAGCTACATATATACGGTGTATGAGCAGTATTTGTGCCTGTGCGCCACTTGGTTTCCACAGAACATAAAGCTTTATGTTGGGTTTCAGTCGCTCCAGCTGACGGGCTGCGAGAGACAGACACGGAGGAAAGAGAGGGAGGAGAGAGTGTTATTGAAAGGGCCAGAACCCAAACAGCAGCAAACACTTTATGCTTTCTGTGAAAAGTTCCAGGACTTTGTAAAGCTTCAATCACAGCAACTGAAACAGAAAAAGCTCACCCCATGTGCAGGAAGCCCTCGCACTCTGGGGAATAACAGGGCACCAGCTTCCACCTTTCAACCCCACTGGACAAAGCACAGACACAGAGCCGTCAGCGCACCTATCTGCGCATTACATCACTGCGCAGTGCTATCTGCGTCTGTGATACCCTGCAAAGAGCTCTGCTGTGTATGCGTGGGGCGTACGTGGGGTGTGTACATGGGGTGCACAGGGCGCGCGGGGCGTGTACGCAGGGTGCATGGGGCGTGCGCGGGATGTGCGGGGTGTACGCAGGGCGTGTGCGCGGGGTGCGTGGGGCGTACGCGGGGTGCGTGGGGTGCGTGGGGCGTACGCGGGGTGCGCGGGGCGTGCGCGGGATGTGCGGGGTGTGCGGGGTGTACGCAGGGCGTGTGCGCGGGGTGCGTTGGGCGTACTCGGGGTGCGCGGGGCGTGTGCGTGGGCCGTGTACGCAGGGTGCGTGGGGCGTACGCAGGGTGCGTGGGGTGCGCGGGGTGCGTGGGGCGTACGCAGAGTGCGCGGGGCATGTGCGTGGGCCGTGTACGCAGGGTGCATGGGGCGTACACAGGGTGTGTGGGGCGTCTGACAGGAGCTCATCTGGCACCGCTGCCCCAGAGATAGCGTTCAGCAGGAAGGCTTTGGCGTTCCCGGCAGGCCCGTTTGGAGACAACAGGGCTTGTGGCGGCCATGCCCGTGTCACACGCACTGACCCCCACGCCATTCCCGCTGAACCGGGACAGGGCCCTCTCTGAGGTACTGAAGCGCATCGTGTAACAGACCCGACACCGCTCAGAGACACCGAGCGTGATCCCTGTCACACGCATGTCACACCCCCTCCCTATCCCGCATGCAGCGAGGTTTATTCTATTACCCCTCATTACATCATACTGAACATACAACTCCACAACAAATGCAAAGCATTTGACCTGATTCTGATGCGTGCCGTTTTCTCAGAATTGAGACACAAATGGCCCCTTCCCATAACCCTGCAGGTGAACTATGTCAACCCAGATTAGATCTGACAAAGGAGGGCACCAATTGAAGCACCTGCTAATTTAAAAAATTGGTTAATTAACACACGTGCAGATTAGCATGTCAGGCCAGGGCCAGCAGAAAACAGTCTCACCTGTTTGCAGATATGTACTACATACAAATCAATGGCTTTTGTATTGAATGAAATGAAATCAAAATAAAATGACAATATTAGTATTCATAAAGTCACAGGATCACAAATTTATTTTTCTCTGGTTGATATTCAATGTCTCAGAATTGAGATTGAGACTCAAACCCCATATTAGTGACCACACACTGGACTAAAATCCTCCATTCTGTTGATTTGAAAACCCGGTACGAAGTGTCCAGAACACTTTGTGTTTGAGTATTTGTGTTTGTGTACTTGTTTTGTTGGCCCATAAAAAAAACAAATTAATCCAGACTCTTGTCAGCCACCCCTCAAAAAACAAATCTGATTTTAACAACTGACAAATCTGGCCGAACTAGCAGATCCACACCTGATCCTGAAGAGGAATGTAAAGAGGCTCGGTATGTCTGCTCACAGAACAGAGCTGGACACAGCTCTCTGCTCACAGAACAGAGCTCCGTATGTCTGCTCACAGAACAGAGCTCCGTATGTCTGCTCACAGAACAGAGCTGGACACAGCTCTCTGCTCACAGAACAGAGCTCCGTATGTCTGCTCACAGAACAGAGCTCCGTATGTCTGCTCACAGAACAGAGCTCCGTATGTCTGCTCACAGAACAGAGCTGAACACAGCTCTCTGCTCACAGAACAGAGCTCTGTATGTCTGCTCACAGAACAGAGCTGGACACAGCTCTCTGCTCACAGAACAGAGCTCTGTATGTCTGCTCACAGAACAGAGCTCCGTATGTCTGCTCACAGAACAGAGCTGGACACAGCTCTCTGCTCACAGAACAGAGCTCCGTATGTCTGCTCACAGAACAGAGCTCCGTATGTCTGCTCACAGAACAGAGCTCCGTATGTCTGCTCACAGAACAGAGCTGGACACAGCTCTCTGCTCACAGAACAGAGCTCTGTATGTCTGCTCACAGAACAGAGCTGGACACAGCTCTCTGCTCACAGAACAGAGCTCCGTATGTCTGCTCACAGAACAGAGCTGAACACAGCTCTCTGCTCACAGAACAGAGCTCCGTATGTCTGCTCACAGAACAGAGCTGAACACAGCTCTCTGCTCACAGAACAGAGCTCCGTATGTCTGCTCACAGAACAGAGCTGGACACAGCTCTCTGCTCACAGAACAGAGCTCCGTATGTCTGCTCACAGAACAGAGCTCCGTATGTCTGCTCACAGAACAGAGCTCCGTATGTCTGCTCACAGAACAGAGCTGAACACAGCTCTCTGCTCACAGAACAGAGCTCTGTATGTCTGCTCACAGAACAGAGCTGGACACAGCTCTCTGCTCACAGAACAGAGCTCTGTATGTCTGCTCACAGAACAGAGCTCCGTATGTCTGCTCACAGAACAGAGCTGGACACAGCTCTCTGCTCACAGAACAGAGCTCCGTATGTCTGCTCACAGAACAGAGCTCCGTATGTCTGCTCACAGAACAGAGCTCCGTATGTCTGCTCACAGAACAGAGCTGGACACAGCTCTCTGCTCACGGAACAGAGCTCTGTATGTCTGCTCACAGAACAGAGCTGGACACAGCTCTCTGCTCACAGAACAGAGCTCTGTATGTCTGCTCACAGAACAGAGCTGGACACAGCTCTCTGCTCACAGAACAGAGCTCTGTATGTCTGCTCACAGAACAGAGCTGGACACAGCTCTCTGCTCACAGAACAGAGCTCTGTATGTCTGCTCACAGAACAGAGCTGGACACAGCTCTCTGCTCACAGAACAGAGCTCCGTATGTCTGCTCACAGAACAGAGCTGGACACAGCTCTCTGCTCACAGAACAGAGCTCCGTATGTCTGCTCACAGAACAGAGCTGAACACAGCTCTCTGCTCACAGAACAGAGCTCCGTATGTCTGCTCACAGAACAGAGCTGAACACAGCTCTCTGCTCACAGAACAGAGCTCCGTATGTCTGCTCACAGAACAGAGCTGAACACAGCTCTCTGCTCACAGAACAGAGCTCCGTATGTCTGCTCACAGAACAGAGCTGAACACAGCTCTCTGCTCACAGAACAGAGCTCCGTATGTCTGCTCACAGAACAGAGCTGAACACAGCTCTCTGCTCACAGAACAGAGCTCCGTATGTCTGCTCACAGAACAGAGCTGAACACAGCTCTCTGGCAAGGGAGTCCTCAGCCTGCCCATATGCTAATCCGACCACACACACGTCTGCTGTCATACAAACAAAACACTCCGTCTACACGCATACAAGCAAACAAGCTCTCGCTCACACGCACTTGCACGTACATACACGCACAAACACACACGCACACACGCACACACTTGCCGACACACTGAAGTAAGTTCAAACACAAGCGCACACACTTGCAGGTGAGGAAAGGGGAAGCAGTGGGTAATATGTGGAGAAAAGGCGAGACTTTCTCCAACCGCTCTTCCTCAGTTCACTGGATAAAAACACAAACTTCCTGCAGGTCTCAGCACTAGGCCTGTGTGACAGACAGAGCACTGCCAGCGAGAGCCTGCGGAATGCTAACAGCATACCGACCTGCGCTGTGAACACGCTCCCAACACACTGACAGTCAAATACTGCCAAACAAACCCCCCTCTAAAACATACAGGCAAGCACACACACATGCGCTCACACACACACACCCGCGCACTCACACTCACAGGTGGACGCACACACTCGCACTCACACACAGTTCCTGTTCTGAGGTGGCAGTGGGTTCCTTATATTGCTCCGTTGATATAAATGACAAACCCACACGCACACAGTGCTCATGAATGACTGATGGAGGTCTGACACGGACACACACAGCCAGGCTCAGGACAGGCACTTTTACAGACGGCCTCGTTAGGACCCCAGATGACTCATCCCTGATCATGAATCTTTCAGCGGGGCGATTTTGACCCCAAAAACAAAAGTGCGATCCTGGGCCCTGTGCACACTCATGCATTATTTGTGGGCTGGAGCGTGCTGGAGCGTGCTGGAGCAGAGACCGGCCCGAATCCTCTCAGCCACTCTATAGCACACAACATCTCAGCCTCTGTGTCCTGTGCTGTGTGCTCTCTGTGCCCTGTGTGTGCTCTGCACTCTGTGCTCTGTGTGCCCTGTGTGCGCTCTGCACTCCATGCTCTGTGCGCCCTGTGTGTGCTCTGCACTCTGTGCTCTGTGTGCCCTGTGTGTGCTCTGTGTGCCCTGTGTGCGCTCTGCACTCCATGCTCTGTGCTCTGTGTGCCCTGTGTGTGCTCTGCACTCCATGCTCTGTGCTCTGTGTGCCCTGTGTGTGCTCTGCACTCTGTGCTCTGTGTGTCCTGTGTGTGCTCTGCACTCCATGCTCTGTGCTCTCTGTGCCCTGTGTGTGCTCTGCACTCTGTGCTCTGTGTGCTCTGTGTGTGCTCTGCACTCCATGCTCTGTGCTCTGTGTGCCCTGTGTGTGCTCTGCACTCTGTGCTCTGTGTGCCCTGTGTGTGCTCTGCACTCTGTGTGCCCTGTGTGTGCTCTGCACTCCATGCTCTGTGCTCTGTGTGCCCTGTGTGTGCTCTGCACTCCATGCTCTGTGCTCTGTGTGCCCTGTGTGTGCTCTGCACTCTGTGCTCTGTGTGCCCTGTGTGTGCTCTGTGCTCTGTGTGCCCTGTGTGTGCTCTGCACTCCATGCTCTGTGCTCTGTGTGCCCTGTGTGTGCTCTGCACTCTGTGCTCTGTGTGCCCTGTGTGTGCTCTGTGTGTGCTCTGCACTCTGTGCTCTGTGCTCTGTGTGCCCTGTGTGTGCTCTGCACTCCATGCTCTGTGCTCTGTGTGCCCTGTGTGTGCTCTGCGCTCCATGCTCTGTGCCCTGTGTGCCCTGTGTGTGCTCTGCACTGTGCTCTGTGTGTGCCTGTGTGTGCTCTGCACTCTGTGTGCCCTGTGTGTGCTCTGCACTCCATGCTCTGTGCTCTGTGTGCCCTGTGTGTGCTCTGCATGCTCTGTGCTCTGTGTGCCCTGTGTGTGCTCTGCACTCCATGCTCTGTGCCCTGTGTGCCCTGTGTGTGCTCTGCACTCTGTGCTCTGTGTGCCCTGTGTGTGCTCTGCACTCTGTGCTCTGTGTGTGCTCTGCACTCTGTGCTCTGTGTGTCCTGTGTGTGCTCTGCACTCCATGCTCTGTGTGCCCTGTGTGTGCTCTGCACTCTGTGCTCTGTGTGCCCTGTGTGTGCCCTGTGTGTGCTCTGCACTCCATGCTCTGTGCTCTGTGTGACCTGTGTGTGCTCTGCACTCTGTGCTCTGTGTGCCCTGTGCTGTGTGCTCTCTGTGCCCTGTGTGTGCTCTGCACTCCATGCTCTGTGCTCTGTGTGCCCTGTGTGTGCTCTGCACTCTGTGCTCTGTGCTCTGTGTGCCCTGTGTGTGCTCTGCACTCCATGCTCTGTGCTCTGTGTGCCCTGTGTGTGCTCTGCACTCTGTGCTCTGTGTGCCCTGTGCTGTGTGCTCTCTGTGCCCTGTGTGTGCTCTGCACTCCATGCTCTGTGCTCTGTGTGCCCTGTGTGTGCTCTGCACTCTGTGCTCTGCGTGCCCTGTGTGTGCTCTGCACTCCATGCTCTCTGTGCCCTGTGTGTGCTCTGCACTCTGTGCTCTGTGTGCCCTGTGTGTGCTCTGCACTCCATGCTCTGTGCTCTGTGTGCCCTGTGTGTGCTCTGCACTCTGTGCTCTGTGCCCTGTGTGTGCTCTGCACTCCATGCTCTGTGCTCTGTGTGCCCTGTGCTGTGTGCTCTCTGTGCCCTGTGTGTGCTCTGCACTCCATGCTCTGTGCCCTGTGTGTGCTCTGCACTCCATGCTCTGTGCTCTGTGTGCCCTGTGCTGTGTGCTGTCTGTGCCCTGTGTGTGCTCTGCACTCCATGCTCTGTGCTCTGTGTGCCCTGTGCTGTGTGCTCTCTGTGCCCTGTGTGTGCTCTGCACTCCATGCTCTGTGCCCTGTGTGTGCTCTGTGTGCCCTGTGTGTGCTCTGCACTCCATGCTCTGTGCCCTGTGTGTGCTCTGCACTCCATGCTCTGTGCTCTGTGTGCCCTGTGCTGTGTGCTCTCTGTGCCCTGTGTGTGCTCTGTGTGCCCTGTGCGTTGCCTTGTACAGTGAGTGTATTAAGTTTTAACAGCTTCATACTGCTGCCCTTAAATCTGCCTCTCTCCTCTCTGATGTGGTTTTATGAAACTCTGCTGAACCCGAGTACTATCTGGGCTTTCACATGGATCCCCAAATCCTATTCACACCCAACACCACAGCGACCCCAGCCACCTCCAGCCAGATTTTCACACCTGATTTCTCTCTGTCTGTATTCTGAGATTCCACATGCTGAGGCTAATCGGCTTTAGCAGAAGTGGGGCCTAAATCCCACTGGAACACAATCTTCAGCCTTCAGTGACTGGAATCTGAGCCCACATCATAATCCACCCCTGCGTCCAACCTTTATGGGTCTGGGTTATTAACCCAAAGCCTTCCCACTAATGCCACCCCAATGAGAGGCGTATTAACGTGTGCGTATCTGGATGCATGCGCCAAAATGATGACTCCCAGTACTGCACATCCCCCCGACCTCATGGGAATAAATTCAAATTACGCACACTCAAGTCCATACACTTTACTGATGCAAATACCTGTCATTCTGTGCCTGTGCGCTTCCCGGCCCGTCATCCCGTACCCGCGCGCTTCCCGGCCCGTCATTCCGTACCCGCGCGCTTCCCGGCCCGTCATTCCGTACCCGCGCGATTCCCGGCCCGTCATTCCGTACCCGCGCGATTCCCGGCCCGTCATTCCGTACCCGCGCGATTCCCGGCCCGTCATTCCGTACCCGCGCGATTCCCGGCCCGTCATTCCGTACCCGCGCGATTCCCGGCCCAGTATTACATAACTTTCCTGTGTGAAGCAACTCTCCACAGAGGAAGGTTAATAATTAAATAACATTGAACATCTGGCTAAAAATGCTTAAAAAACTGAAATATTTCATGCAAAACACACTTTAGTGAATAAAATAGGTTTGACAGTTCCATCCACCCACTCTGTGTTAAGTGTTTTAAGCAAAAATGGTAACCAAACCATCAGCAAGCTAACACATACAATTCCAAACTGACACCAGTACAGTCATGCACACAATCTGAATTGACCCTTATACATTATGCAAAGAATGCTAACTGATCGTGGTTCAGTAGTATAAGTTGTTTATCTCCCATAATGCAGCGGGCAGATCCCGGGGCTCTGCTGAATGATGCGTGACAGCTAAGGGGCCGGTGTCCCCCGCAGCATGGGGGGCTCATTATGACACAGATATATGACAGGGCAGGGCATGTGTGTACAGGTGATACTTTATTCTGTTAGGCATTACGGCAGGGCCCAGACCCCCCAGAGCCCCTTTATCTCAAACCCAGCTTCCACTTTAAGGACATTTCCTTTGGACATGGCCATACTTATCTCAAACTGTTCCAGCAGTTCCTATTTTCCATAAACTTCACGTCAGAATGATGCAAGACATGAAATGTTGCGTATCCACATTTCTGTCTGGGTATTTCAATATAGTTTTTTAAATCTGGTGGAACAATCAAACATGTGGCGGTCTCAGTAATTATGGATCTGACTGAACTCGGGGGACTCCACGCAGCGCGCGCAGAAAAGGCTTTCCACACTGGCAGGAGGAGGAGGAGTTCTGCAGTCTGCCAATGTCCCTGGGGCGGGGGGGCACTGGGACACCTCTCATCATGCTCTTGTCCATGCATTGAGGCGGGAAAACAAACACTGCAAACTAGCTCAGAATGAGGCCTGGCACTTTCAGTCAGCTTTTTAAGATAAATAATGGCAGAAAAACATAAGGGTGCAAACTGAGGTCATGCAGCAATTACAGTCAGGGGAAGCAGAGAGAGAGTCAGGATCAGACAGAGCATATGAGCTTCTCAACGCTGGTGTGGAAGGACACTGCAAAATACAGTCAAATAATGAACAATCAAAGCATCTCTAACTCTGCTGCCCTGAATCAAAAAGAAAAAGCTTGATCTTCGAACCTGTGGCAGCAGGTGAGTAAACACGCTGGAATAGCAGGTAGCAGCATCTTACTGCATGCCCTGCAGCGGCCAGCGGCGCCCCGCCCCGGTGATGGTGAGTTTCAGGAGAAACTCTGGGTTGGCGGTGGCAGAATTAAGTCCTGCACAGGCAGGTGAGATCTCCATGGCGATGCACAGGCAGGTGAGATCTCCATGGCGACGCACAGGTGGTGGGAATGGCGCACGCTTTTGAGGAGAGCCGCTGTAGACGCCTGTCACCACTCAGACATGAGAAAGCGCTTCGGCATCCTCCTGCACACGGAAACGAGCGCCCCAGTACCACGGGCCGACACAGCCAAACGGAGCCCTGGCCAGGGGTATGGTCACAGGCGCACCTGCACTAATATTAACATAAATTGATATTAATGTGCATGTGTAATATTAACACAAACACAACAGCAGAGGCTTTCATCCTTTAAATATCGGTTGGGGGGGAGGGGTTTGATTTAACGACCGTGGTGCTTTATGGCAAATGAGAATGCAGCGTGCCATGCACTCCATTTTCATATTCCCCACACACAATATCAGAACCGAGGCAACACACAGCCTTCAATTTACCCGCACAGCTCACCCTTACACACACCTCAAATAAAGGTGCATAAATGTAAATTGTAAAGAAAGAATAAAAGATGTTTTGTGTCCAAAACAGCAGCTCTTGCCATGATGGCCGCGATTTCCCGCTGGGATTCTGTGTGCACTGTGGCAAACGTGAGGAGCCCAAAGGAGCGTGCACAACAGGCAGAGTAACTACATTATGCAGGAGACACCCTGTGCATTTTTAAAGGCAGCATTCTCTCAATCATTTCTAACATACAGCTTACACTGCCCCCTCCAGGACTGGAGTTAAACCTGCAAACACTGCGGCCCTCCAGGACTGGAGTTAAACCTGCAGACACTGCGGCCCTCTGGGACTGGAGTTAAACCTGCAGATGCTGCGGCCCTCCGGGACTGGAGTTAAACCTGCAGACACTGCGGCCCTCCAGGACTGACTTATCATTGTGCGACCCTATTTTCAAACTACTGGATGAAAGACGAAAACGAATGTTAGGTCAAGAGTCAAGTGGTTATTAAAAAAAAAATCACCTTTGAATATTTCATGCTGAGATTCTGTCTTCAGGGTGGCTCTCATTTGGGGCAGGACTGGCAATTCTCAGAAACACTTGGTGACAAACAGTACCAGTTTTTTTCTGGATTTCAGGTCAACTCAGGGCTACATTCGCTGATGAGCAGCGGAATGATGGCTGGAGGCAGGGCGGCAGTCCCTGTGTGGATTTGCTTTACTCTGGTCTGATTTCTGAGTATGCTGGTGTTGGTGTCAAATCTGCTCATTGAACCACACTGGTTCCCTGAACCAATCCCTAATGCACACTGGTTGCCTGAACCAATCCCTAATGCACACTGGTCCCCTGAACCAATCCCTAACGCACAATGGTCGCCTGGACCAAGCGCTAACGCGCACTGGTCCCCTGAACCGATCCCTTACGCGCACTGGTCCCCAGAACCAAGCCCTAACGCGCACTGGTCCCCTGAACCAATCCCTAACGCGCACTGGTCGCCTGAACCAATCCCTAACGCGCACTGGTCCCCTGAACCAATCCCTAACGCGCACTGGTCCCCTGAACCAATCCCTAACGCGCACTGGTCCCCTGAACCAATCCCTAACGCGCACTGGTCCCCTGAACCAATCCCTAACGCGCACTGGTCCCCTGAACCAATCCCTAACGCGCACTGGTCGCCTGAACCAATCACTAACGCGCACTGGTCGCCTGAACCAATCACTAACGCGCACTGGTCGCCTGAACCAATCACTAACGCGCACTGGTCGCCTGAACCAATCCCTAACGCGCACTGGCCACCTGAACCAATCCCTAACGCGCACTGGTCGCCTGGACCAAGCGCTAACGCGCACTGGCCGCCTGGACCAAGCGCTAACGCGCACTGGCCGCCTGGACCAATCCCTAACGCGCACTGGCCGCCTGAACCAATCCCTAACGCGCACTGGCCGCCTGAACCAATCCCTAACGCGCACTGGCCGCCTGAACCAATCCCTAACGCGCACTGGCCGCCTGAACCAATCCCTAACGCGCACTGGCCGCCTGAACCAATCCCTAACGCGCACTGGCCCCTGAACCAATCCCTAACGCGCACTGGCCGCCTGAACCAATCCCTAACGCACACTGGTCGCCTGAACCAATCCCTAACGCACACTGGTCACCTCAACCAATCCCTAACGCACACTGGTCGACCGGAACCAATCCCTAACGCACACTGGTCGCCTGAACCAATCCCTAACGCACAATGGTCGTCTGAACCAAGCGCTAATGCACACTGTTCCCCCAGAAACACAGTGCCCTACCCCTGTCATTGACATTCAGACGTGGACAGTAATCCTCATGTTTAAGAGGATCTCTGAGCTTTGAGGAGAAGTGAAGGTTCCCCATCTCCGTGCCAAAGCCCTCAGTGATCAAAGTGAAACCCATGAAAACAGCAGGACGGACCCACAGAATAAAGATGGACCCACCTCACTTCTCCAGGGGACGAGAGCGGATTTCACACCCAACATGCGGGTGAGACAGAACTTCCTTTCAGATGGAATTAGTGCTGCTGGACAGAAACCAGGGAAACAGAATGGCCAGAATGCAGTCTGCCCCAGCACCACAAACACCAAACTCTGCCCCAGCACCACAAACACCGAACTCTGCCCCAGCACCACAAACACCGAACTCTGCCCCAGCACCACAAACACCGAACTCTGCCCCAGCACCACAAACACCGAACTCTGCCCCAGCACCACAAACACCGAACTCTGCCCCAGCACCACAAACACCGAACTCTGCCCCAGCACCAACACCGAACTCTGCCCCAGCACCAACACCGAACTCTGCCCCAGCACCAACACCGAACTCTGCCCAGCACCACAAACACTGAACTCTGCCCCAGCACCAACACCGAACTCTGCCCCAGCACCACAAACACTGAACTCTGCCCCAGCACCACAAACACCGAACTCTGCCCAGCACAAACCCAGACACTGTCACCCTGGAGAGTTAGGTCTGTTAGGTCTGTAGGCTGTATTTACCTGCACATTGCAGCAAGTGACTGAAGCAGACAAAATGGGCAACACAGCATTGTGCAGGTACACTCACAGCACAACCCAACAAACTCTCACACCAGAGCAGAGTTTCAACCCAATGAACTGAAAGTCCCCAACACAATCTACAATCTTTGCCCAAACATGCGCCACACTGCAGAGAGAGCCAGAGAGCACAGACCGGAGAAAAAAAATTAAAAAAAAAAAAAGTGGAGGAGAAACTCACCAGGAAGAGTGATCAAAAGTCCCTCCAGAGACATGAGCGAGATTCCAGAAAGCATCAATGCCCATCGAGCTGGAGGAGGAAGTAAACCGACCACAGCAACCACAAACACTGACCAGGGCATTTTCAGCCAATCATCATAATGACATGTATTATAAATGCAGAATACAGATGCCATTGACTCTCTTGACATTTGAATTTATACATGGAAAACAATACTAATCACCAAATAGGCTTTTTCACAGTTCATGAGGTGTGAACACACGTGAAACTTCTGTTAAAAACCGTTTTTTTTTTTTAAATGCATGGTTTGACAATATTATTACAGTAGTCCCGCCATATCTGCGGGATTGGCCAACCGCGGAAAATATTTTTAATAATCCAGAATATTCTCCAAAAAGAACATTTGAAATACCCGCGAAATTCTTAGTACTAAATATAGGTGGGGTTTCAAGTTATGAACATGTATAGGGTAAAATTACTTTCATTTTATATACGTGTCCTGAGCATCCGCAGTTTTTGCACATCCTCAGGGGTCCTGGATCCATATACCCGCGGATAACGCGGCCGACTGTATTTCATAATAACACCATTGTGTGAGCGCAGTGGGTTCTGGGCTGCGCCGGGCTAAGCCTCTCAGGGCTTGGTCTGCCTCGGACCGAGCGAGGCGGAACAGTGCGGCGGAGCGAGGACCGCGGACCCAAGGGAATGTCTCCATTCCTTTAGAGACTCATTGTATATTCCACTATAAGCAAGATGAGAGCACGGTAACGTGGTTAAATGTTATTTTAAAGTGATTTCTGAGTCCAAAGTAAATTGCTCAATTCCTTGTGCTCTAATAGACAGAGTGCTGGAGTGGGGCACGGCTGAAGCCTCGACCTGGAACGCAATAACTGCTCACTGAGAGCACAACTTTTAAAGTGACACAAGCCGACAATCACAATGGAAAGAAAGAGAGACATTGTGAACATGACAAAGTATGGTCTGAAAACCCGGGAATCAGACCACGGACTGACTGAATAATTGAGTAAATTAAATAAATCGTAAACAGGTGGAACCCTTAAAATGCATAATTCTTCTCCAAGAGAACACACCGTGTTTGTGAAGGCCTGCGCTGGTCACAGCTCGGGAGGAGAGCGACGGCCTTCACGCTGCGCGCCTGTAATGGCCAAGCTGAGCCGCGCTCGCCCGCCCGCTCGCTCCTTCCATCCATCCATCCATCTCTCCTTCATTGGGCAGTCGGATCACATCCTCAGCGCCACGCAGGCGACTGACGTCTGGGATTTAATCGCCCGATCAACGGGGATATATCCTTATCGCTCAGTCTCCTTTAAGGAGTCAAACACTGTTAGATACAATATTTATCTAACAGGCCTTCTCTTGACAGGAGATGCAAGATTAGCGGGACACGTGTTTACGTCGGACGGCGCACTGGGGCTGGCTTTTATCGGACTTCAGCAAAAGCCAGCATGAAAAGGACAAGTAATCGTTTTTATTCTCACAGATGCCCTGAGATTAACCTTTCAAACATGTGAGACAGACACACACACACACACACACACCTTTACTTTATGCTTTCTGTCGCCTTACCACACCAGGTGTGCCCGATATGCATAACCTGTGATTTCTGTCGTTTCATTCTTGCAAACTGATCTCAATCACAGATGATCGTGAGTGTAAATCTTTGCAGTTTCTTATCGGTAGTTTGTCATCTTTATATATGCATTAGCTTTCGGGGGGCATTGGTGCAGAATGACTGATCTAGTCGTGCAGGTAACAGGATGCGCACGGCCCATTATGACTGGACCAGCGATGTACTCAGAATACAACCCTAGAGTACAACATGTGATGAGGGAACGACAGGAGAGAGTGCTTATGATTACCGCAGAATATTAACCAGCAAAACAAACACAAAACATGAAATGTTAAGACTTTCAAACTAAACCCATCTTCAAATTAAGGACCATGATCTACAGAATTATAAAAAAAAATGTGTCATGCAATTACTTAAAATATTTTACTTCCTCCTTTGTAAAACAAATCTGCCCTCACGAGCCCGTGCAAAGTCAACGCGCTCAGGGAGCTTGTATGAATATATTAACGAATAAAACTGAAGACGAATACATTTTACACGTTTTACGTGTATACAGTTCAGTGAGAAACGAAGCCCACAAATACACCAGTACATTTTACATCATGTTTTCGTCAGCTTCATAAAGGCACTGCTTTACAGACACCGTAGTTGAAATTTTAACGTTTTTCCTTATAACAGAACACATCTAACCAGATCTCTCACACGGAGCATGAATTGCGCATGCAGCCATTAAAGACGTGTAACCGACCATAGCATGTTTTAATGAACAGTCCAGGTCTCTGTATTTCATCCTAAACGTGACAAAATTCATGACAGTGTAAAAAGGTAACAATTCTGCCTCACTGATATTCCACCCCATCGCCCGTATTGGTGAATAGAGACCACCTCCCCGCGCTCAGGCGCCAGATCAGCCAAGACTAGCCAAACACTGCCATCTAGTGGCGAAGCGGACCACGTGTTTTTGTTAAAGATCATCCTGCTAATGAGGGTCCAGATATATGGGTAATTACTTTTATAAGAGTTACAAAAGATACCCATAATTACACTGCCCTGTGGGCTTATTTATAAATCTCTTTTATTCTTATTTCAATTACCCATTTTGAAAAACTTTTCAGGGCACAAGAGCCAACCATTAGTTTAACCATATAACATAATGGGTTTGGCAAACCCATTTATTATTGCGTGTAGATGGGATGCTCCATACATCTTTAATTTCAGAGATTTATTCAGAGTAGGACACTGTGTAAAGAATTACGGTTTATGATAATGATAACAGTGGTTAGAAAAGCACAGTGTGATTAGCTCTATTCGTAGCTGGCGATGTAATCTTACCTGTTCGTGCGAAGCGGGAAGTATTAGCATGGCAAATAGGTCGGTCAAAGGCAGCGTCCATTCTTCTCTGCTGCAGCGGCTCTCTAACTCTGCCCTTGGGGACGCTGGGTTCTGTTCCCGCCAATCCCTTGATTAATTTGTTTCATACGTGTTTTACTTCCATACATTTTGTTCTTAAATAGATTAACACTATTCAGGTTTGGCTCATTTGCGTTTACTTTGTCAAGTCTTCACTTCCTATTAATGTTTTTCAGAGGCCGGTCGTCCGCACGGATTTCAGATGCAGCTATAGCCATGTATCATTTAAAATGTGAATGCCCTTTTATGAGGAGGTTTTCAATGAGTAAGAAATGACTAATTACATTTCCTTAAATGATAATGGAATACTAATTCTGTGTAGTATTGATATGTTCCTTACAAAATGAGGTATTAAGAGGCTAAATCATCCACCCTGAAACAGTGGAAGTGTAAAACAATTTCTCATTGCGCTTCGGGCGTTGTAATTATGGCGGGAATGAAATAGGCATATGGCGTGGGTGCTCCATGGCCGAGTTTGTGCTCACGTTCGGCATTTAACGCATACACCTTGGTTAATGAACGTAACTGAGTGTTTTCAGATAGTGATTGATTGTGTGTGTGTGTGTGTGTGTGTGTGTGTGAGTGTGAGAGAGAGAGAGAGAGAGAGAGAGAGAGAGAGAGAGAGACCACTCAACTGAGCCAGACATACAAACAGACAGAGCTTCCATCCCACTGTAATGTTCAAAAGCTGAGGAAATTCATTTTATTTAAAATGTAAAAACTCAAGGAGAGGAGATGCCAGTGAAACAGAAGAGATGAGAAACCCCAGGGTCTGACCCCAACACACACACTCACACATTCATACTCACTTTCATATGCACTCATTCACACATTCATACACTTTCACACGCACTCATTCACACATTCATACTCACACTTACGCATGCACACTCACACATTCATACTCACTTTCACATGCACGCACACTCACACATTCATACTCACACTTTCACATGCACTCATTCACACATTCATACACTTTCACATGCACTCATTCACACATTCATACTAACTTTCACATGCACGCACTCACACATTCATACACACTTTCACATGCACTCATTCACACATTCATACTCACTTTCATATGCACTCATTCACACATTCATACACTTTCACATGCACACACACACATTCATACTCACACTTTCACATGCAATTATTCACACATTCATACTCACACTTTCACACGCACGCACGCACATTCATACTCACTTTCACATGCACACACACTCACACATTCATACTCACACTTTCACATGCAGTCATTCACACATTCATACTCACACTTTCACATGCACGCACGCACACTCACTTTCACATGCACTCATTCACACATTCATACTCACTTTCACATGCACTCATTCACACATTCATACTCACTTTCACATGCACTCATTCACACATTCATACTCTCTTTCACATGCACGCACACTCACACACTCATACTCACTTTCACATGCACGCACACTCACACATTCATACTCACACTTTCACATGCAGTCATTCACACATTCATACTCACTTTCACATGCAGGCACGCACACTCACTTTCACATGCACTCATTCACACATTCATACTCACTTTCACATGCACGCACACTCACACATTCATACTCACTTTCACATGCACGCACACTCACACATTCATACTCACTTTCACATGCACTCATTCACACATTCATACTCACTTTCACATGCACGCACACTCACATTTACTCACTTTCACATGCACTCATTCACACATTCATACTCACTTTCACATGCACTCATTCACACATTCATACTCTCTTTCACATGCACGCACACTCACCACTCATACTCACTTTCACATGCACGCACACTCACACATTCATACTCACACTTTCACATGCAGTCATTCACACATTCATACTCACTTTCACACGCACGCATGCACGTGTGCACACAAGCGCTCTCACCACACAAGTGCGCACATACATGCTCTCTCTCTCTCACAACACAACACACACACACACACACACACACACACACACACACACACACACACACACACACACACACCCTGTGCATTTCAGCAGAAGGTTAGTACCGAACATGAACCATGCCACTTCCTCGTCACAGGAAGAGGAGGGGTTTATAAAGGTGGACTCAAACAGAAGCAAATATTGCACTCCAGTGTTGGGTGAAAAAGCTGAGGAAGAGGACGGGGGCAGAAAGGGCATGAGGAGCCCTTCTGCCCAGCCACAGTGTGAGTGAGAGAAGCACTAGAACCCTGCCTTTAAAGTGACCTCAGAAACTGCATACAAATCACTGTGTAACCAGGACATTCTGGAGCGGTTTGGTACAAAAAATGACACGTCCTGTGGTGAAACATTAAAAAAAGTTCTCAAATGGCTACCGCTTTGTTATCCCTCCCCACTTAGACCCCTCTCCCTAAACAGTTTAACAAAAAACTTTTTCTGTTTGTGTGTGAGATCTCAGTGACTGTTTGTGTGTGTGTGTGTGTTTGTCACCTCAGTGACTGTTTGGGTGTGTGTGCGCACGTGCGTGTGTGTGTCGCCTCAGTGACTGTTTGGGTGCGTGTGAGTGTGTGTGTGCACGCATGTAAGCTTGATTCCAACTGAACTTTTGTGTTTGCACATGCGCATGCATGCGCATAAAGAAATATGTGCGTGTATGAGAATGGTTGAATGTGTATGTTTCAGTATGTGTGTTTGTATGAGTATCTGTATGCAAGTGTCTGTATGAGATTGTGTGTGTGTGTGTGTGTGTGTGTGTGTGTGAGACTATGTGAGTGTGTGTGTGTGTGTGTGTGTGTGTGTGTGTGAGACTATGTGAGTGTTTGTGTGTGTGTGCACTTGCACAAACATACAGATCTTTACAGCATTGTTCAGCTCTTCTGTGCTAAAAACAAGCTCTCCCATGATTGGACACTGGTCACCGAGTGTGGACTTGTGTGTTAAAAACTCTGGCCCATGATTGGACAGCGGTAACCAGGTGGGACTGTGTGTTTTAAAACGGGGAGCCCATTAGCTGAGCCCTTCCTATGTGCTCTGACTGTCTTGTTCGGCTGGTGAGTCCACAAAGACCTGCCTTTATTTTCCTGTAATCAGTTTTGCTGGACTCATTTTACAATTACACTTAGCACAAACAGCATGTCGTCCCATCCTTCTCCTGCGGGGGGCACTGCTTACTGCACACAGCAGTTGTGGCCGTTGGTATCTTTGAACCTCAGACGCATTTTGGGCCGGTACTTCTCCAGGTACAGCAGCTGTTTGGAGTTGAAGGCTCCACGTCTCTTTCTGTGGGACAGACAGGCATCCAGGGTTACAGCGCACTGAGGGATGCAGGCCATTCACACACACACACACAGCGCACTGAGGGACGCAGGCCATTCACACACAGCCCACTGAGGGACGCAGGCCATTCACACACAGCGCACTGAGGGACGCAGGCCATTCACACACAGCGCACTGGAGAAGAAAGGAGACTTTGAGAGGGATAAGATGGCAGGCTGTGTGGGTTGCAAGGTGTGTGAATGGGTTGCCAGTTCTGTGCACAAATCACAAGGCTTCCTGAAGTCTCTGTAATACCCTCTCTATGAGAGTGACCAGGCCTGTGTGAGAGGTTGCCAGGCCTGTCTCATTATCCCTGTAATCCCACTCAGTGAATTTGACCAAATCTGTGTGCTGGTTGCCAGATCTGCCAGCACCCTCTGGAATTCCACCCTGTAAGAGTGAGCAGGTCTGTGAGGGTTGCCAGGTCAGTGTACAGCCATGTAAATCCCTGCTGTGTGTGTGTGTGTGTGTGTGTGTGTAAGTGTGTAGGTTGCCAGGTCTGCGCTCGGTTAAGGGGGATATACTTACTGCCGGATAAACTGAACTGCATCCTCATACTTCATCCCACACTCGATTAAGGCCAGAGCAACCAACACGGCGCCTGCAGGAGAGCGGGAAGGGGGTAAGAACTCCCCACTAACACACCACACTGTGCATTTACCATCCTGATCACTGCTGCTTTGTCTGCAGCTCCCTAATTAAACTGCCCTCAGCTACAAACACACCCCAGAGAGGGGAGAATGTGCTGATAAACTCATGCTGAGCTCCTACGCCTGACAAACAGAGTCAGCACTACGCTAAACTAACCATCATTCACCATCTGCTGCCACCAATCAGATTACAGACAGCCTGAGGCACAAAGGGAAAGGTTACCCAAAAACTCCGAGACTGAGCGACAGCAGAGAGAGAGGAGAGTAGGGATCAGAGTAACACAGAGGAGAGCATGGAACAGAGTAACACAGGAGAGTAGGGATCACAGTAACACAGAGGAGAGTAGGGAACAGAGTAACACAGAGGAGAGTAGGGATCACAGTAACACAGAGGAGAGCATGGAACAGAGTAACACAGGAGAGGAGGGATCAGAGTAACACAGAGGAGAGCATGGAACAGAGTAACACAGGAGAGTAGGGATCACAGTAACACAGAGGAGAGTAGGGATCACAGTAACACAGAGGAGAGTAGGGATCAGAGTAACACAGAGGAGAGCATGAAACAGAGTAACAGAGAGGAGAGAAGGGATCAGAGTAACACTGAGGAGAGCATGGAACAGAGTAACACAGAGGAGAGTAGGGAACAGAGTAACACAGAGGAGAGTAGGGATCACAGTAACACAGAGGAGAGCAGGGATCAGAGTAACACTGAGGAGAGCATGGAACAGAGTAACACAGAGGAGAGTAGGGATCACAGTAACACAGAGGAGAGCATGGAACAGAGTAACACAGAGGAGAGCATGGAACAGAGTAACACAGAGGAGAGTAGGGATCAGAGAAACACAGGAGAGTAGGGATCAGAGTAACACAGAGGAGAGCATGAAACAGAGTAACAGAGAGGAGAGAAGGGAACAGAGTAACACTGAGGAGAGGAGGGATCAGAGTAACACTGAGGAGAGCATGGAACAGAGTAACACAGAGGAGAGTAGGGATCAGAGTAACACAGAGGAGAACATGGAACAGAGTAACACAGAGGAGAGCATGGAACAGAGTAACACTGAGGAGAGCATGGAACAGAGTAACACAGAGGAGAGTAGGGATCAGAGAAACACATAGGAGAGTAGGGATCAGAGTAACACAGAGGAGAGCATGAAACAGAGTAACAGAGAGGAGAGAAGGGAACAGAGTAACACAGAGGAGAGCATGGAACAGAGTAACACAGAGGAGAGGAGGGATCAGAGTAACACAGAGGAGAGGAGGGATCAGAGTAACACAGAGGAGAGTAGGGATCAGAGTAACACAGAGGAGAGCATGGAACAGAGTAACACAGAGGAGAGGAGGGATCAGAGTAACACAGAGGAGAGTAGGGATCAGAGTAACACAGAGGAGAGTAGGGATCAGAGAAACACAGAGGAGAGGAGGGATCAGAGTAACACTGAGGAGAGCATGGAACAGAGTAACACAGAGGAGAGTAGGGATCAGAGAAACACAGAGGAGAGTAGGGATCAGAGTAACACAGAGGAGAGGAGGGATCAGAGTAACACAGAGGAGAGGAGGGATCAGAGTAACACTGAGGAGAGCATGGAACAGAGTAACAGAGAGGAGAGTAGGGATCAGAGTAACACAAAGGAGAGCAGGGGACAGAGTAACACAGAGGTGAGTGACAGAGTAACAGAGATGCCGCCCGCCCGCTCACCTGCCAAGTCCAGCCACACAGTGCACGGCAATGCAGCAGCCTGGTTCCTCCCTAAACTTGGTCTTCAGCAAGTTCAGCCAATCATCAACGATCTGGCTGGGGGGCGGGGCACCGTCATCAAAGGGCCAATCCTGAACAGTTAATGAGAAAAGGGGTGCCATGAATTGTTATAATGTTGTATCATGGTTAGGGAGCTGGGCTTGTAGCTCAGAGGTTACAGTGTAGTATAATGGTTGGGGAGCTGGGCTTGTAGCTCAGAGGTTACAGTGTAGTATAATGGTTAGGGAGCTGGGCTTGTAGCTCAGAGGTTACAGTGTAGTATAATGGTTAGGGAGCTGGGCTTGTAGCTCAGAGGTTACAGTGTAGTATAATGGTTAGGGAGCTGGGCTTGTAGCTCAGAGGTTACAGTGTAGTATAATGGTTAGGGAGCTGGGCTTGTAGCTCAGAGGTTACAGTGTAGTGTAATGGTTAGGGAGCTGGGCTTGTAGCTCAGAGGTTACAGTGTAGTATAATGGTTAGGGAGCTGGGCTTGTAGCTCAGAGGTTACAGTGTAGTATAATGGTTAGGGAGCTGGGCTTGTAGCTCAGAGGTTACAGTGTAGTGTAATGGTTAGGGAGCTGGGCTTGTAGCTCAGAGGTTACAGTGTAGTATAATGGTTAGGGAGCTGGGCTTGTAGCTCAGAGGTTACAGTGTAGTATAATGGTTAGGGAGCTGGGCTTGTAGCTCAGAGGTTACAGTGTAGTATAATGGTTAGGGAGCTGGGCTTGTAGCTCAGAGGTTACAGTGTAGTATAATGGTTAGGGAGCTGGGCTTGTAGCTCAGAGGTTACAGTGTAGTATAATGGTTAGGGAGCTGGGCTTGTAGCTCAGAGGTTACAGTGTAGTATAATGGTTAGGGAGCTGGGCTTGTAGCTCAGAGGTTACAGTGTAGTATAATGGTTAGGGAGCTGGGCTTGTAGCTCAGAGGTTACAGTGTAGTATAATGGTTAGGGAGCTGGGCTTGTAGCTCAGAGGTTACAGTGTAGTATAATGGTTAGGGAGCTGGGCTTGTAGCTCAGAGGTTACAGTGTAGTGTAATGGTTAGGGAGCTGGGCTTGTAGCTCAGAGGTTACAGTGTAGTATAATGGTTAGGGAGCTGGGCTTGTAGCTCAGAGGTTACAGTGTAGTATAATGGTTAGGGAGCTGGGCTTGTAGCTCAGAGGTTACAGTGTAGTATAATGGTTAGGGAGCTGGGCTTGTAGCTCAGAGGTTACAGTGTAGTATAATGGTTAGGGAGCTGGGCTTGTAGCTCAGAGGTTACAGTGTAGTATAATGGTTAGGGAGCTGGGCTTGTAGCTCAGAGGTTACAGTGTAGTATAATGGTTAGGGAGCTGGGCTTGTAGCTCAGAGGTTACAGTGTAGTGTAATGGTTAGGGAGCTGGGCTTGTAGCTCAGAGGTTACAGTGCAGTGTAACGGTTAGAGAGGTGAGATTCAGCTTTTCCACTCTACACAAATAGGGTGTAATTCATTATCTTCACCATAAAAAATTGCTCTTTCACACACTATGCACACTACTGTGTGCAAAAACCAAACTCCTGCTTACTGATGGGTAATATGGCAGCACTTACCAGGACCTGGATTCCCTCCTTTTCTACAGGAGCCTTATCATACGTAGCATCACACACCCTCACCAACGTCTGTACCCCGAACCGCTTCAGCTCCTGAGAAACACACACACATTATACTCACATTACACATGCACCCGCACACTCAAACACACACTCACATTACACATGCACCCGCACACTCAAGCACACACTCACATTAAACATGCACAAACACACCCTTAAAGTCTGCACCCTAATCCCATTCAGCTCTTACACACACTCACACACCAGTGCAAACAACCACCTTACAAGTCAATTCTTGCAACATCTGAAGTGTTGACTTGTTTTACTATAGCTGTGTCGGTATCTAATGTTGACTGTAACTGTAGCTGTGTCTGTGATGTTGACTGTCGCTGTCTGTGATGTTTAATGTAACTGTGTCTGTGATGTTGACTGTCGCTGTCTGTGATGTTTAATGTAACTGTGTCTGTGATGTTGACTGTCGCTGTCTGTGATGAACCGCTTAGCTCGTAGCTGTAGTCATGTGCACCCGCACACTGACTGTACATTACTGTAGCTGCAGTGTCTGTGATGTTTAAGTACTGTACACTGACATTAATGTAGCTGTCTGCACCTGTAGCTCTTACAGTGTCTGTGATGTTTAATGTAGCTCTGTTCTGTGATGCAACATCTGTAGTGTGACTTGTTTTACTGTAGCGTAACTGTAGCTGTGTCTGTGATGTTGACTGTCGCTGTCTGTGATGTTTAATGTAACTGTGTCTGTGATGTTGACTGTCGCTGTCTGTGATGTTTAATGTAACTGTGTCTGTGATGTTGACTGTCGCTGTCTGTGATGTTTAACGTAGCTGTAGCTGTGTCTGTGATGTTTAATGTAGCTGTGGCTGTGATGTTGACTGTAGCTGTAGCAGTGTCTGTGATGTTTAATGTAGCTGTAGCTGTGTCTGTGATGTTTAATGTAGCTGTAGCAGTGTCTGTGATGTTTAATGTAGCTGTGGCTGTGTCTGTGATGTTTAATGTAGCTGTGTCTGTGATGTTTAATGTAGCTGTGGCTGTGATGTTGACTGTAGCTGTAGCAGTGTCTGTGATGTTTAATGTAGCTGTAGCTGTGTCTGTGATGTTTAATGTAGCTGTGGCTGTGTCTGTGATGTTTAATGTAGCTGTAGCAGTGTCTGTGATGTTTAATGTAGCTGTGGCTGTGTCTGTGATGTTTAATGTAGCTGTGGCTGTGTCTGTGATGTTTAATGTAGCTGTAACTGTGTCTGTGATGTTTAATGTAGCTGTGCTGTGCAGCTGTGTCTGTGATGTTTAATGTAGCTGTAGCTGTGTCTGTGATGTTTAATGTAGCTGTAACTGTGTCTGTGATGTTTAATGTAGCTGTAGCAGTGTCTGTGATGTTTAATGTAGCTGTGTCTGTGATGTTTAATGTAGCTGTAACTGTGTCTGTGATGTTTAATGTAGCTGTGGCTGTGTCTGTGATGTTTAATGTAGCTGTAACTGTGTCTGTGATGTTTAATGTAGCTGTGGCTGTGTCTGTGATGTTTAATGTAGCTGTGGCTGTGTCTGTGATGTTTAATGTAGCTGTAGCAGTGTCTGTGATGTTTAATGTAGCTGTATCTAAAGCTCTGGCTGTAAGTAACTCCAGTGGTGAGCAGTTTGGGTTACCTCAGTGAACCTGCTGAGCTGTGCGTTGGTGGGATTGTGGGTAATCAGGAACCTCATGCACTCGTACGTGATCTCCACGGGGGCTGGACGGTTCATGTTGACAATCCAAAAACTAAAAACTTACAGAAGTACTCCGGAAAATAAAGCTTCCTCAAACACAAACTAGAGGTTTCAAAAAAGTATGTACGTTTAAAAAGGAGACTTTGGCTCAGATCTCAGTGAGGTTTGAAGTAGAAATATTTAGATAAAAATTAAATTAAAAAAACTTAAATTACAAGAACATGGCAAAAGAAAGGCAGCAGAATTTGGACAAAATGGAAATGTTTAAAAAAAAATCAAAGGACAGATGTGAAGAGTTATCAACTGGGGCAAACTGAAAAGAAAAGGGGACTTATCCTTCAGACATCCAATCAAATTACCCCATTCAGGAAAGTTATTCCGACTGGCTGATGTGAGAGTAAGCGCAGGGAGACAAGGGGATTGTTTCTCTGTAAGGCCTGCACAGACGGGAAAGTTCTAGTCAGGGACTACACGTGGCCCCAGTGGGCAGCAGGAGAGAGCGGCTGCAGTGCCAGTGTGTGCTTCAGGGGGGCTTCTGGGTAATGTAGTCTCTGAAGGGGGGGCCGCCGGTTCACTTGTCCACGAAGGAGAGGTGCTGTGCCTGGCAGAAGTCTCCGCTGACCCTCACAAACGCCATAAATGTGCGACCCAAATCAGCACAGAAACACTGCAGAGAGACAAACCGAGAGAGACCCAAATCAGTACAGAAACAGTGCAGAGAGACAAACCGAGAGAGACCCAAATCAGTACAGAAACAGTGCAGAGAGACAAACCGACAGAGACCCAAATCAGCAGAGAAACACTGCAGAGAGACAAACCGAGAGAGACCCAAATCAGCACAGAAACACTGCAGAGAGAGATGTGTGACAGACAGGTTAATCAGATTCATATCTCATTACCCCACCAGGAATAACCCATATACATATACAAGCTTTGCAGCTGAGATGCCATTGCAGCATTGTTTCTGCCTTCTTAAAAATAAGTGTTATTTCACTTCCTCATATCCAGTCCTCTGATTCTAAGTTCCCAAAACAGGCAGAGGGGAAGTGCAGTTTTCAGCTTTTGCTCATTACTGGCTGACCTGTATCAGTAAACTACACTCCCACAATGCATTTCCCTGAGTCAGCATCTGAGGTCCAGCAGAGCGACAGTCAGCACCATGATGCAGAGCTACAGCAACAGTTCATGATAGCTGCACACAGAGCAGTCAACAGCCCATATTAGCTGCACACAGGGCAGTGAACAGCCCATAATAGCTGCACACAGAGCAATCAACAGCCCATAATAGCTGCACACAGAGCAGTGAACAGCCCACAATAGCTGCACACAGAGCAGTGAAAACTCACTCAGCACAAGCAGGGCAGTGAAAGGACAGAAACACATGGAGCATCGCTAACCCAAAGGTGACAGGCTTAAAGGGGCTTTTCCCGGCATACCCGTCAGTGACCCCCAGCCCTGGGGAGGGCAGAGCAGAGAGGGGAGAGGCAGGGTCAGGAAAGAGAGCAGCACATCAGACAGACATGGGCGCTCCACTGCTGAAGGGCCAGCGCTCACACAGTACAGCGTAACGTTTTGGTACGGACTGACGAAAGGTATTCAGCTGACCAGATTTAGTAAATATCCAGCATGTAAAATGTGAGCTGTGAAAGTCTGCATAAAGGAGTCTGCTAAATGCCCATAATGTGATGTAGTGCAGTGATGTTTCTGCATCCATTAGCTATGTGGCCTTCATTATCTAATAAAATGCAAACCCCCAGAAATACAGATAAACCCGAGTGAAATGTTAACAGGACGCCACAGTCTTCAGTCGTATCACTCGATCGCCATGCTGCTGACACACGGGACTGGGCTGATACTTAATTACCCGCAGAGGATACGCTAAGGCGGCCACGCTGGGGGAGGATCTGCCGCTCTGGGCTGCTAACAGCGCCACGCCAGTCAGAAACACCTCACAGAACAACGCCACGCCGGTCAGAAACACCTCACAGAACAACGCCACGCCGGTCAGAAACACCTCACAGAACAGACGCGGCTGTGAATGGGATCAGACAGACATGAAAGGAAACACAGGCGTAAGGGGCTCCGCCAGATGAAAGGAGCCTGAATCAGCCAGCATGGGGGGGGTGGGGGGGCTCCCTCCCAACACCTCCAACTCTCAGGGGGAGCTCAGGACAGGACTGCCCTGCTGTGTGTGTGTGTGTGTGTGTGTGTGTGTGTGAGTGCGTGAGAGTGAGAGTATGTGTGTGTGTGCACACACACTGAGGTTGGGCACTGTCACAGATGTGATGGCAGAGTGTGGGCCACAGCACAGCGGAAACAGACACACGCATGTGCAAATACACACACACACACTCACACACACACGCAAATACACACACACACACCTGCCACCTGTGCTACTTCACCCACGGTCAAACAGAGTAGGAGCTTCTCTCTCACAGGGAAACACACTTCAGTACCCTTCCCTGGGGGTTTCTGTCTGAGCTGGGTCTGACTCACCCCAGCACTGAAACTGAAGAGGGCCACAGGAAATGATCAAATCCCCAGGTACCAGAACCAATCATAGCGCAGCTTCCAGAACCAATCACAGCACTGGATCTGCAAACTAGACTGGACTGCGTTCTCTCGGTCGGAGTAGAGGTTGCGAACCCTTTTAGTGACGTTACTGATTTTTGCAGAAGTTTACTCATCAAAATGCCAGTAAGTTAGTGTGTGTTTTCACTGCTGAGCTTCCCATGCAACCTGAAACACAACAACCCCCGCCCACACGCACGCACACGCACGCACACGCACGCACATGCACGCACGCACGCACGCACACACACTTCTGTTCTCATTTTCTGTGCTAATGAAGCTTCTGTGCCAATCGACCCATCATCTCCACACTTCCCCTGTCTGACTCACTGTAGCTCAGTGTGGAGAGAGTGATTTGTGCTACAGACACACACCAGGCCATCACCACAGAACTGCAGGCCTGTAAAGCACCCTCACACACTATGGCTGTCTGGCAGCAAGACACCGCAGGACAAGCAGGTACTGTGACCTCCCATGACCCCGTGGGCTGAAGTGACTGCGTGAGAACAGCGTTCTGCACCTCAATGTGCCATCACATCTGTGCACCAAACCGCCCACTCCAACGCCAACACACTTCCTGTTTCCTGTTTGCTCAGAGAGTCAAAGCTGCAAACTGCAGACCTAAGCTTCACCCAGGTTACAGCACAGAGTGCAGAGCACAGGCTGTCCACAGCAACCCCTGCAGGCCAGGTTACAGCACACAGCACAGGCTGTCCACAGCAACCCCTGCAGGCCAGGTTACAGCACACAGCACAGGCTGTCCACAGCGCCCCCTGCAGGCCAGGTTACAGCACACAGCACAGGCTGTCCACAGCGCCCCCTGCAGGCCAGGTTACAGCACACAGCACAGGCTGTCCACAGCAACCCCTGCAGGCCAGGTTACAGCACACAGCACAGGCTGTCCACAGCAACCCCTGCAGGCCAGGTTACAGCACACAGCACAGGCTGTCCACAGCGCCCCCTGCAGGCCAGGTTACAGCACACAGCACAGGCTGTCCACAGCGCCCCCTGCAGGCCAGGTTACAGCACACAGCACAGGCTGACCACGGCGACCCCTGCAGGCCAGGTTACAGCACACAGCACAGGCTGTCCACGGCGACCCCTGCAGGCCAGGTTACAGCACACAGCACAGGCTGTCCACAGCGCCACCTGCAGGCCAGGTTACAGAACACAGCACAGGCTGTCCACAGCGACCCCTGCAGGCCAGGTTACAGCACACAGCACAGGCTGTCCACAGCGACCCCTGCAGGCCAGGTTACAGCACACAGCACAGGCTGTCCACAGCGCCCCCTGCAGGCCAGGTTACAGCACACAGCACAGGCTGTCCACAGCGACCCCTGCAGGCCAGGTTACAGCACACAGCACAGGCTGTCCACAGCGCTCCCTGCAGGCCAGGTTACAGCACACAGCACAGGCTGTCCACGGCGACCCCTGCAGGCCAGGTTACAGCACACAGCACAGGCTGTCCACAGCGCCCCCTGCAGGCCAGGTTACAGCACACAGCACAGGCTGTCCACAGCGACCCCTGCAGGCCAGGTTACAGCACACAGCACAGGCTGTCCACAGCGACCCCTGCAGGCCAGGTTACAGCACACAGCACAGGCTGTCCACAGCGCCCCCTGCAGGCCAGGTTACAGCACACAGCACAGGCTGTCCACAGCGACCCCTGCAGGCCAGGTTACAGCACACAGCACAGGCTGTCCACAGCGACCCCTGCAGGCCAGGTTACAGCACACAGCACAGGCTGTCCACAGCACTCCCTGCAGGCCAGGTTACAGCACACAGCACAGGATGTCCACAGCACTCCCCTGCAGGTCTGAGGCGGACATAGGGGCACAGCACTGCTCACCGCATGCTGGAGATGAAGCACCACAGTGCAGAAAAGCAGGGCTTGGGCATGTACCTCGGAGCTTTATGCCTGGGCCTGACTGTACCAAATTACAACACAAACAGCTACGAACGCAACCATGACATCACAAACTGGGCATACCTCATCACAAGTCTCGCCATGTAAGTCGCTCTTGATAAGAGCGTCTAACAAATGTCTTGTAATGTAATGAAATGTAAAAAAAGTCTAACACCGCATGACCAAAAACATAAACTCTGCTGATTAACTTACAGCAGTAAGGTGTGCTCATCCTGCTGCAGCCACACCAGGACCCTGCAGGCAAGCACGGAGAGAGCGTACCCCAAAATATCACACAGCTACCACAGCCAGTACTTCCCCTCGCTGTCTACCAAGTCCACTTCCCTCCGCCCTGTGAGAGGAACTGCTTCAGGCAGAGAGCATGCTGGGAGGTGAGAGGGTGTTCTGAAGGACAGTAAACAGGTACGTGAGGACACAAAGGAAGTTAAGAGGAATTGAATAAATAAACTACTTCAAACAAGTGTAACCACTAAAGCCCACAGGCTGGGAGCCCATCTCTCCTCATTAACACACTAACCAATCTGCTTCTCAGATATGAACTCCTTTCCACAGCATCTAGAGTCCCGTGAGAAAAGCCTGATAAGGCATCAGGTCCCCTCCAGGATGTGTGCGGCGCTTTGCACCGGCTGCTGATTGGAGCACACGCCTCGGATCCTGACTCATCGTGTGAAATCACTGCTGGGCCGATGTGAGCAGGTTAAACAGCACACACAAGACTTAAACCTTCACTCAGCAGCAGAACAGGGGCTGCTCAGTGTCCTAGACAAGCCCAGGCTTGCCTCTCCACAGCACGGCGCAGACCCCTGCACCTTCAGCCTTCACCTGCAAACACATACACACTGTCACAACGCCTACGGACCAGCACAGCCGGTCACTGTGTAACCAGAAACTTTAATCTTCCCGCACTCGTAAATCAACAGCATTTCCTCACTCAGGGCAGCAGGATCAATGGTTACACACAGCAGTTAAAGGCTGTATAACTGAGGAATGAGTCAGCCCAGAGAGAGAGGGAGAGGGGGAGAGAGAGAAGGGCAGGGAAGCTGGCTCACAGATTCTGGCAGATCAGAAAGACCTGAAGCCTCCGGGGGTTAGCCTGGAATTTCCCAGAATGACTGAAAGCACACCGTATGGAATTACATTGCAGGGAAACCCAGTGCAGTCCCATTTTAAACCAACTTCCGGCCCACATTCAAACAAAGACAACAGCAAATGATTAATCACTTTTCTACTGCACAAATTACGAGAACAAGACTAAAGTATAAAAAGCAATCAAGAGCACAGTGGATTTCAATTAAAACAAACACTGTGCTACCTGTGGAAAACAGAGGAATTTTCTGCCACTTGTGATGAAGTCACATGATGAAAACGTAAGACAGGATGCGCCCGGGTTGATGGCCATTGGCTATCCAGCATGCATTACCATGTTCAGCTCCCATTTCAGAGCAGGGCCTGGGACCCGCCCACTGCACCCAACACAGGTATTCACCTACAGAAACTACCTGCCAATCATCCCTACGTAGCCAATCATCTCCCACCTACCAATCAAACATACACAGCCAATCAAAAACTGCAAGCTCCAGACCTTGCACAGACTCACTCCTCACACACCTGTCAACACCTGTTAGTGATAAGCTGAGGTCAACAGCCTACCACTAAACTGTTGACCTCTCGGGTCAGTAAATGATAAATCCACAATGGAAACAAGTGTACCTTTAACACAATGCACCAAGGTTACGTTTTAAACTATGTATCAGTTACGGTTTACACAGCAGGTCGCGTTCACCTTTCAAAAGACGTTCCAGGATTGCATTTAAGGTAGTTGCGTAAAGTCTACCTTTTCAAACACTGCGTCAGAGTTTACGCTTTACACAACACACAAGGGTTACATTTGTAAGAGCGCGTCAGGGATACAGTTTGAAGGTGTGTGGGGATTTTCCATGGCCAGGGGTGTGAAGCTGCTACAGGCCCATTCATTATGCAGATGGCTTTCCCAATCCGCTACGATTTCCACAAATCAGACACGCTGATCCTGTGAAATATAATGAAAGAGGGCCCGTACGCACCCTGAATTTGTTGTTTGTAATGGTGGAGATGGTCACACTGTTCAGACCCCACTCTTCCCCCCTACAGCGCTGAGGCTGCCCTGGGGCCTGGTGAGGGAAGCCAGGCCAGAGGGCTGTGTGTTTGTCATGGCTCCTAGCAGGCTGACATGGCACAGTGAGGTAACCTGGACTGGACTTCCCTTTAGCTGCATTTTCCCCATTGTAATAAACACCAGAACCCTGTCACTTTTTCCCCCCACGTTGAAGAGAAAAACAATGATGTAACCGGGTTTGTTTTGCGAGGAGCGCAGTGGAAAAGAACATTAAAAGGTTGGGAGCTGATGAACCCGCCAGCCTGGGTTCTGCAGAATCTTTCCGATCCTAGACCATCCAGCGCTGCACCCAGCACCACCGATCGCTGCCTCTGATTAGTGGGCTTCAGTTTTAATCAGAACGCTGTTTTGACTGGACAGCAACGTCACATTCATCTGTAATCAGCCCATTTCTCTGCACTAATTACCGCGGCAGTTCCAGCCAAACTCCAGCAGCTCACGCTGTGCTGGAAGCACTTTAACACGTCTGCAGTGTGTGACCACGCCAGGCTGCCCCACACTGTGCAGGACCCGTGCCCAAATGAGGAACCCAGCAGGTTTGCGCTTAGTTTCCTAAAAGCTTTTACACACACGCATTTATTTGTGCAAAGGCCACACTGGACACCAGCCAATCAGGAGCAGACTGGTCACCAGCCAATCAGGAGCAGACTGGACACCAGCCAATCAGGAGCAGACTGAACACCAGCCAATCAGACACCTCTCAGCCATACCAGGACACAAGCAGAAGGCCAATCTCAGCCCACTGCAGATCCAATCAGCACGCAGCCCTCAACCATGCAGAAATATCCCACAGTAACACTCTGGTATTTGGCTAGTGCAGTGACGTGCAGTTTGTAAATAAAGAGATCTTTCTGAGCAGCTCTGGAATGTGATAATGCTGACAATGCACCTGTGGAGCTTCACTACACTCAACACAGGTAGTTTTGAACATAGATTTTTGTGAGTGAGTGAGTGAGTGAGTGAGTGAGTGAGTGAGTGAGTGAGTGAGTGAGTGAGTGTGTGAGTGAGTGTGTGAGTGAGTGAGTGAGTGAGTGAGTGTGTGAGTGAGTGAGTGAGTGAGTGAGTGTGTGTGTGTGTGAGTGAGTGAGTGAGTGAGTGAGTGAGTGAGTGAGTGAGTGTGTGAGTGAGTGAGTGAGTGAGTGAGTGAGTGAGTGAGTGAGTGTGTGAGTGTGTGAGTGTGTGAGTGAGTGAGTGTGAGTGTGAGTGTGTGTGTGAGTGAGTGAGTGAGTGAGTGAGTGAGTGAGTGAGTGAGTATCATGCATGTGAATGTGAGAGCATGCGTTTGACCATTCTATTACAGCCCAGACTGTGACTCACACAGACAGCGAGGCCTTCTTTATGAGTGCTGAATCACATGAGTTCTGCTGTTACTCATGAATCCTGCATGAGAGACAGGGCTGTTGTTTAAGGCCGGATCCAATAACAGTGATTGAGGAAGTTCATCTGAGAGCACAGGTAAGTATACCTGATTACAGATACTGCCAGGCGTGCTTCAGGTAATTACACTGTGAGCGGAGCTGGCCTCTGAGCTAGTTCACAGAGCTGGGCTTGCACACAGTCTCCTGAACCTCCACATGTACCCTGTGTTTGCTCCCTGTGTCTGAACAATCATACCTGGCACCCCAATCCCAGACTGCACACAGGAAACAGCAGGAGGTGTGGTGTAACCCATGGTAATGTATAAGTGCATTACAGCACTCTGCTACACCACCAAACAGCAGCACAGAAATAAGAGACAGCACACTCTGGCCTCACTGGATAAGGTTTGAGAGTAACTAGGCCTGCATCCTATTCAGCTATTTCCCCTCAATGCTCAGCTGCCACCTGCAGCACAATTACTTGTTTGGATTCCTGTTTTTTTCCTTATTAAATCATAACTTTCAGCAAACACCAGTATCTGTTGACATTCTGTGAGTCAAACAGTGAAAACGGTGAGCTAACATTTGAACACCTGAGCTGTGTGGAGCATTTTTATGGTAAGCCCTATCACAGAATGCTGAGGTCACTTTCAAAACAAACACAACAATGTTTGTTAGTGCTGTGGCCCTTCTAGAATGTTCTAGGACCAACACAAGGTTACATAAAGTGTTTACCAAACAGACCCCCCTTACAGAGAGCTCCAGAGGATGCCATCAGCATAGGAAATAAACTCCGCTCTCTCCGGTCCAAACCGGCAAACTGCTGGCATGGCACCCTCTGTCTGCTCCAGCTGCAAGCCCCAGCTCTCTCTGTGTCTGCTCCAGCTGCAGGCCCCAGCTCTCTGTGTCTGCTCCAGCTGCAGGCCTCTGCTCTCTGTCTGCTCCAGCTGCAGGCCCCAGCTCTCTCTGTGTCTGCTCAAGCTGCAGGCCTCTGCTCTCTCTGTGTCTGCTCCAGCTGCAGGCCCCAGCTCTCTCTGTCTGCTCCAGCTGCAGGCCCCAACTCTCTCTGTCTGCTCCAGCTGCAGGCCCCAGCTCTCTCTGTGTCTGCTCCAGCTGCAGGCCCCAGCTCTCTCTGTCTGCTCCAGCTGCAGGCCCCAGCTCTCTCTGTCTGCTCCAGCTGCAGGCCCCAGTTCTCTCTGTGTCTGCTCCAGCTGCAGGCCCCAGCTCTCTATGTGTCTGCTCCAGCTGCAGACCCCAGCTCTCTCTCTGTCTGATCCAGCTGCAGACCCCAGCTCTCTCTCTCTCTCTGTCTGCACCAGCTGCAGACCCAAGCTCTCTCTCTCGGTCTCCTACAGCTGCAAACCCCAGCTCTCTCTCTTTCTGCTCCAGCTGCAGGCCCCAGCTCTCTCTCTGTCTGCTCCAGCTGCAGGCCCCAGCTCTCTCTCTTTCTGCTCCAGCTGCAGGCCCCAGCTCTCTCTCTGTCTGCTCCAGCTGCAGGCCCCAGCTCTCTCTGTCTGCTCCAGCTGCAGGCCCCAGTTCTCTCTGTGTCTGCTCCAGCTGCAGACGCCAGCTCTCTATGTGTCTGCTCCAGCTGCAGACCCCAGCTCTCTCTCTGTCTGATCCAGCTGCAGACCCCAGCTCTCTCTCTCTCTCTGTCTGCTCCAGCTGCAGGCCTCTGCTCTCTCTCTGTCTGCTCCAGCTACAGGCCCCAGCTCTCTCTGTGTCTGCTCCAGCTGCAGGCCCCAGCTCTCTCTGTGTCTGCTCCAGCTGCAGGCCCCAGCTCTCTCTCTCTGTGTCTGCTCCAGCTGCTGGCCTTTGCTCTCTCTCTGTCTGCTCCAGCTGCAGACCCCAGCTCTCTCTCTCTGTCTGCTCCAGCTGCAGACCCCAGCTCTCTCTCTCTGTCTGCTCCAGCTGCAGACCCCAGCTCTCTCTCTCTGTCTGCTCCAGCTGCAGACCCCAGCTCTCTCTCTCTTTGCGGTAAGGTGGTGCAGTCTGTGCCGGTGGCACTGCAGTGCTTTACTGCCTGACAGCTGTACGGCCCAATGTGCACCTCCAGCAGCCAATCACAGCCTGAAACAGTGCTATGTGGACAGGTCACAACACTCACAGCCTGAAACACTGCTATGTGGACAGGTCACAACACTCACAGCCAATCACAGCCTGAAACAGTGCTATGTGGACAGGTCACAACACTCACAGCCTGAAACACTGCTATGTGGACAGGTCACAACACTCACAGCCAATCACAGCCTGAAACAGTGCTATGTGGACAGGTCACAACACTCACAGCCTGAAACACTGCTATGTGGACAGGTCACAACACTCACAGCCAATCACAGCCTGAAACAGGGCTATGTGGACAGGTCACAACACTCGCAGCCAATCACAGCCTGACACAGGGCTATGTGGACAGGTCACAACGCAGTCATGTCATTGTGAGGCAACACTGCCTGAGTGTGTTACAGCACCCAGATTAGCGATGTCTGCACTGTTCAGTGAGACTGAGCTGGCATTGCGCAATGCTGGGGCAATCTATCAGAGCAGCGGAAGACTGCAATTACCGTAAGTGGACAATATGAGTTGTGTTCCAGAAAGCGCCTTATCTGCCCGGTTTCAGACTAAACGTGCTATGCATCACTTTAACGGGAAGTGCAAACGCACTTTAATTTCACATTAGAGCACAGATGAACACAGTACCCTGTCAATCACCCCTTTTACAGTGCAGCGAGGGAGTGCAGGTCCCACAGAGAAGAGAATGGCCTGCCACACATAGGTTACTGGGCTGACCTGTGCAAACGGCCTGCCACACACAGGTTACTGGGCTAACCAGTGCAAACGGCCTGCCATACACAGGTTACTGGGCTAACCAGTGCAAACGGCCTGCCACACACAGGTTACTGGGCTAACCAGTGCAAACGGCCTGCCACACACAGGTTACTGGGCTAACCTGTGCAAACGGCATGCCACACACAGGTTACTGGGCTAACCAGTGCAAACGGCCTGCCACACACAGGTTACTGGGCTAACCAGTGCAAACGGCCTGCCACACACAGGTTACTGGGCTAACCAGTGCAAACGGCCTGCCACACACAGGTTACTGGGCTAACCAGTGCAAACGGCCTGCCACACACAGGTTACTGGGCTAACCAGTGCAAACGGCCTGCCACACACAGGTTACTGGGCTAACCTGTGCAAATGGCCTGCCACACACAGGTTACGGAGCTAACCTGTGCAAACGGCCTGCCACGCACAGGTTACTGAGCTACCCTGTGCAAACGGCCTGCCACACACGGGTTACTGGGCTAACCAGTGCAAACGGCCTGCCGCGCACAGGTTACTGGGCTAACCAGTGCAAACGGCATGCCACACACAGGTTACTGGGCTAACCAGTGCAAACGGCCTGCCACACACAGGTTACTGGGCTAACCTGTGCAAACGGCCTGCCACACACAGGTTACTGGGCTAACCTGTGCAAACGGCCTGCCACACACAGGTTACTGGGCTAACCTGTGCAAACGGCCTGCCACACACAGGTTACTGGGCTAACCAGTGCAAACGGCCTGCCACACACAGCTTACTGAACTAACCTGTGCAAACGGCCTGCCACACACAGGTTACTGGGCTAACCTGTGCAAACGGCCTGCCACACACAGGTTACTGGGCTAACCTGTGCAAACGGCCTGCCACACACAGGTTACTGGGCTAACCTGTGCAAACGGCCTGCCACACACAGGTTACTGGGCTAACCAGTGCAAACGGCCTGCCACACACAGGTTACTGGGCTAACCAGTGCAAACGGCCTGCCACACACAGGTTACTGGGCTAACCAGTGCAAACGGCCTGCCACACACAGGTTACTGGGCTAACCTGTGCAAACGGCCTGCCACACACAGGTTACTGGGCTAACCTGTGCAAACGGCCTGCCACACACAGGTTACTGGGCTAACCAGTGCAAACGGCCTGCCACACACAGGTTACTGGGCTAACCAGTGCAAACGGCCTGCCACACACAGGTTACTGGGCTAACCAGTGCAAACGGCCTGCCACACACAGGTTACTGGGCTACCCTGTGCAAACAGCCTGCCACACACAGGTTACTGGGCTACCCTGTGCAAACGGCCTGCCACACACAGGTTACTGGGCTACCCTGTGCAAACGGCCTGCCACACACAGGTTACTGGGCTACCCTGTGCAAACGGCCTGCCACACACAGGTTACTGGGCTAACCAGTGCAAACGGCCTGCCACACACAGGTCACTGGGCTAACCAGTGCAAACGGCCTGCCACACACAGGTTACTGGGCTAACCTGTGCAAACGCATAAATGCATAACACATACACACCTGTACTTTGGTGTGTATGTGTTTGTACAATACTTTGTCTCTTAAATCTGGTACAGGATTCAGAAGCTGACACAGCCCTCTGGGCTTCTCATTTACTCAATCACATGAACACTGTTACCCATGCAGAGGATGTTGAAATAATAAAGTTTAAAGCTAAATCTTCTATCAGTCTGTCTTTATCCATTTAGTACTAACGTTTATCCAGAGTGACTTGACGGCTCACTTCAGCTGAACGTACTTCCCCATTTTACTCAAAGAAAAAAAAACATTGAGGTGAGTGATGACACAAGACTTCAGAGAATTAGTTACAGAAGTAAAGCTCATGCACTCGGTAACTTTACGAACAGGAAAGACAGCGCAGCACAAGCTGGAGAGCCTGTCACAGCACAGGGGAAATGGTTCAGGAGGAACTCAGAAAATAGACTTTATGGTCCAATTACTCACACTTTCACAGACGTGTTGCTTTTTGGACTTGGGACATTGTGTAACACCACTTTCAAACCACCGGATGCAATAAACAGCTAAACAAAAACATCAGGAGGAGACAAGAGGACAGCACTGTGTCACACCTTTAACACAGCCATCACAGCACAGGCTGTGTGTGATAACTGTGTTAAAGGCACTGCACTGTATGTCACACACATCATCGGAGGTCCATGGTGAGGGGGACCAAGGGCATTATGGGAACAGAAAAGCAAGTTTCTCACAGTGCCGAGTAAAAGCACAGCAGCACTGATGTGAGCATGAGCTTATTTTTAAATGACCTTTCCTGTCTGACAGCACAGAGCGTCTGGCAGCAAAGGCGTGATGGAGCCGCAGGGGCAGACACACGCAACAGAGCCAAAATACTAATGAAGATGCTGAGGGCAGAGGGGGAAATCCAGCAAGCGCGCCCGCCGAGAGCGCGCCCGCGGCCGAGAGTGCACCCGCCGACAAGGCAGAACCTCGCTAACCGCTGCGCCGCTGCTGCTGCAGGTGTGGGTTATCACATTCACTGCAAAACTGAATGCTGGGCACACAGAGCGCACCATCACCTCATATCAAAACCCCAGCACATCAGCAAAACAACTCAGAGCACCAGCACTGATCCAGAATCAGTTCTGCCTCACTGAGAGCAGACAAGGTAATGACATTGACAGGGGAAACCTGTTCTGAGATCAGCGGTCATACTCTTTTGAATATGAGCCCTGCTCTCCTAAACCTGGCGGGTTATACATTAGTAACGGCTCTCTGGGATCCTCTGGAACAGGCATGTCATTCTGGGTAAGCAGAATTTGCATATTATGCTGAAGAGCAAATCTGCCATTGTGTCATTATAATCAAATGAGCCACACCGTGGAGTGGCCTATACTGCTCCACACGGACATCAATATTTCCATTTTACCGGATGTTTGTTTCAAGTTCAAACTCTCACTAATTGAGGAACCTGTAACTGGTACACCTGGTTTCCAGCGCGGAAAAAGAGAGAGAAAAAAAAGAGAACAGGTTTGCGCTGCTGAAAAGTTCAACAAAAAAGTTGTGCAAGTCATACCGTGCTTCTCACAGTGGCCCTCTTAGCTCAGAACCCTACCAGGGCACAGGTAGGGGTGAAACCCCACCTGTGCCCTGTGGAGAGTAGGGGAGAAACCCCGCCTGTGCCCTGTGGAGAGTAGGGGTGAAACCCCGCCTGTGCCCTGTGGAGAGTAGGGGTGAAACCCCGCCTGTGCCCTGTGGAGAGTAGGGGTGAAACCCCGCCTGTGCCCTGTGGAGAGTAGGGGTGAAACCCCGCCTGTGCCCTGTGGAGAGTAGGGGTGAAACCCCAGCCTCCACAGTGGAAACCCACCCTCAGCCTGCCAGGTAGACCATGCTGCGACCTGCACCTGCCCAGCAGCTGAAGCTGCAGGTGTGGGGTTGGGCAGAGTGCGGACAGGGGACCTGATAAACCTGCGGTAAGAGGTGTCGGTGGGCCAGGAGGAGGAGGACTTTCCTTGATCAAACACAAAAACAAAAAAACCCGAAGCCTGACCATATGCAAATGGGGACACTGTGCTGTAGGATGAGAGGTTAAACAGAGGTGCTGATGCGATCATTAAGGTTCCCATGGTGCTAACCGCAGAGTCTGCGTTGTCCGGTTTCCTGCCTTCGTTCTTACTTTTGCGCTCTCAAACCCGCCATGCAGAAGTCCCCTACTGACCAGGCCCAATGACTCCCTCCCTAGAGCCATCTGAATGAAAACAATTCACAGGGTCTCTGACTGAATCCAGAGTGAGTCCATATTCTCAGGACATGTACAGTGCACTGTGTTGCACATCAGGCCAATCTGTCATGTGACCCACAGCAGGTCATTCCCAGCAGAACACACCGACAAACCCTACGGAAAACTCCTGCAGTGTGCTAATAAACAAAATAAAGTACCTCACCATCATAATTCACCTTCACTTGTGTGTGTGCATGGCCATTCACATGCATGCGTCTCAGTGTGCATGTATACACATATGCGTGCACAAGTATACATGCATGTTCATGTGAATATCCATGCATTAGTGTGTAAACATGGCATTTGTGTGTATAAGTGGGTGAGTATGTAACACACCGTAATCTGTCCATACATTTTTGTCTGAATTGTGAGTGTGCGGCCTTACCCACAGGGAAATGTGCTTACTTATCTTCATTCATCCTCTGTCCTTCTTCCTCACCCCGGTTAGACACCTTGCACAAGATCACAACAGCAAAGTCTGTCTTCACTTTTTCTACCACTCCCTACTTCGGCCTGCGAAACTTACCTTTCCTCAGATTTTATACCATATTCCAGCTGGGAGCAGTGAGGAGATTCTGCTTATTGTCAACGCCAACGTTTAATCCCATAAGACAAACCGATCATACAAACTGACGACAGCCGACCAGATTCATCCTTTCAAATGCTCTATTTTCTACTCATCTACAGAAGCGGGGAAATACTATCCACAACAAAGCAACTGAAGCGGGTCTGAAGCGTCAATCAAAGGACGGTCATGGCAACAGCTCTTTTTCTTTACCGAGATGCAAGCTGATTCTCTGCCAACACGTGTGTTAAATATCGATATCCGTGCATTATCTAAAAGGGTAAAACACAAACTTGGCCATGGACTTTTCCCATATCTCGTTCCCCATTAAACCATACCGGCGGGCAGATTAATTTGAACAAGCAAACGAACTTGTGGCGATGTTCATACACACACTGGCTGTCCCTATAAAACTGACATGCAAACGTTGACATAAATGTAGCTGAAGATTTACAGGTCAGTGGTGAAAGCGTGCCAAGCCTCTGCGACCTGCCTTAAATTCCACTACAAGGACAAAGTGCGAGGGATGGGCCGTGCGAACTGACTGGCTCAAACCAGCTACATCGCCAAACATCCCCGATGAGTAGCGAGTGACCTTTCCAGTCCGGATCTGAGCACCGCTATACCAGCCAGCGCCAGCTCAGTGACGGGGCAGCTAACGTTACTTCAGGTCAAGATGCAAGTTGTCAAATTCCCAGAAGCAGCGAGCAGTCAGCCCGGGTTCGGCGGGGAAGCGCAGCGATAGCGGGGCTGCAGTTTGCAGCTGCGCGCTGATGACGCATTTCGGCTCACAGCTGTTTCAAAGATCTTATCTAAATGCACTCTTCATTTCTTTCCTCCGAAACCCGCGGCCTCTTTTCTCACAAAGCTCAGATACACACTGTCAGCTACACAGTTTGTTATGAATGTACCTAGCGAGTAAGGTTGGCAAAGTTTGGGATATATCTGACAAACGTGAGATAAGTCTTACATAATCTGAATTGGGATTCTAGAGGAAGATAAATAGCTGCCTGTGGAAAGTTATGGAGCCAGGTTAGCCAGCGTTAAACGGTAACGTTAGGGTTTCGCTAGCTGGGTAGCAAAGTGAGTTTTAACAGCTATCATGGATAACCAGTTCTCATGCAAACACTTCATAAACGTCAGAGCGTTGCCACCTGGGCTGGCTGCAGTTAGCTAGCTGGATATCTGCGGCAACTTGGCCGACGACTAAGCGATACTCATATCTACCTGCTTTGGCTGCCTTTTGCTCACTAGTAAAGTCAGCTAAACGACTCATAGTTGAGCCGTTTTGATTGAGTGTTTTGTTTCCCCTCGCTAGCACAGCTGCCTAGCTATCTAGCTAGTTAGCACACCGGACAAAAAAAACTTCATGACACACGGAAGCATAACCTAGCTTGAAAGAGAGCTAACAGTTAGCCAGCAGAAGTCAATCTGATCAAAATTTTAAGTTACCATTCCCCACAATATTTAGAACAAAGAAATAAAAATGTAGATTCCCGTCACCAAATGATTTAGTTTGACTCACTAAGCTCATTAACGACACGTCGGTGAGTAAATAAACTGAACAAATGGTATCACTTCGTCCCGCGATTTCTCAGTTTGTGCTGTGTTACGGCTCTTACTCAGCCAAATGCATTAAACAGCTAACAGTTGTAAAGCTTATTCGCCATACTGACACGGTAAGTCAGCATCGGTTAGCCAACGCCAACTATTTAAGTAATAGAGGCTCTAGCACATGCACTAGTTGACAAGTGAAAGTGCTAGCGAAAGCAGAATACATACTCGATACATGGAAGTTTGCCAACAGGCTAGCAACATGTCACAGCCGCTCTGCTCCTTTATGCTGCCTGCTAGCGAGCCAGCTAGCTGGTTCTTCAGATACAATGGCTGCCGCCTTTCCGACTCCAGACCTCCAGCACCCTACTTTCTTGGTGTCATAACTTCGCCGCGAAATCAAAAGCGACCTTTCGTTTATCGAGTGCTTTCCTCACAGTTCAACCGACAGGAACAACGGGCGCTACTTACAAAGAGCAGGCTGTTCATTGAAATCCCGTTGCAATCCCGGAGAAAGATATATCAGTAACCGCTGCTTCTCTTTTTTGTTCCTTCCTATCGTACACGGTGTAGATTCCTTCTCTGAGAACTGCTGGGGAGGTTACTCTGACTGCGCTCTACGTCATCAGTGCGTCATAGCCGCGCATGGTGAACCTGGCTGCCTGCGTGACGTTTTGCTCAAATTAAAGTCGCTGTTGCTCTTCTGATTCTATTTACCCTCCTATTTTATTTTTAATGTTGACGTGTTTTTTAAGCACACGCCATAAAATGCCCCTATTTTTTAAAACTGTCATCTATTACGTTTAATTAAATGATTTAATTGCAGTTAAGAAAATAAGTTCTAGTTAATGGACATGATTTCATAAAAAGGAGAAGACGAACTTAAAGTTCTGTCTTAAAGTGTGTGTTGTTTTACATTGCGAAGAATGTACATACATAGGTTTCTGACTGGTTTGGTCATTTTGAAATGCTCCACAATTCTCATGATCTTGCTCAGAAAGTATAGTACATTTAGTAAAATACCATAATGATTCCTATAAAGTACTTTGACGCAAACTTGTAGTGTTATGAGTTTGTGAAAATGAAAAATAATCATTATGAAGATATGACAGCCATTGCATACACATTTTAACCAAAGATGCATGTCAGTTGTTTGTCTGCCTGTTGTTTGTTTGTCAAAAGTTACACATTTGCATGTAGCCTGCTCATGACATTCCCTCTGCAGGACCGAGAGGTCTGCAGGTGAAGTGCTTTGCCTTCATGGGAGATTTGAGAGAAACAAGGCGAAGTTGCAGTGACCTGTGGGTGAGAAGAATGCCCGTACCCTTAGCATGGCTGTGGAATGCCTGTGCGTGACAGCACACTTCAGCCTGTGTACATACAGCGGGTTCCCTCGCTCACACGGACCAATGACTGAAGCAGAACCTCACCTTGAGCTTTTTGTGCAGGGGAAACGTGGCCATGAAGGGTTGTCATGACGATGGGGGTGGATGGAGATGACAAAGATGATAGTAGCAATGAAGATGATATCAGGAGTATTATACACCATAGCAGAAATGTTTTATTATTATTGTTATTATTGATTTTGAATCAATACTATCAAGTATTGGAGGTTTAGTACATATAACACACAGATTGATAAACAAAAACAACATAATAAACAAACTTGTCGACAGAGTACAAATACAAAACACAATACAAAACAATAAAGGGTTAGAAAAAGTTTGCAGTCAAAATGTATGCAATGTAATATAGGTATGACATGTAATGTAAATTCATTGGTTTTCAATGCTCAGTGATCTCCTGTTTTTTTTTATTTTTTACAGATTTAGATTTTAAACATGTAAATATACTATACGTTTATTTATGGATTTATAAATGGTGACCATTGGTCATCCCTTTGTCTTGTAAATGTAATTTTTTTTCTGTTCATTTTGTTGTGTTAAAAAGCCAAAGTAGTCTCTCATTTGCGGTGCACTAGATATCCACAAAGACCCTCTGCTTCCTTTAAACTTCCAAACACAGCATTCAGCTTCAACGGCACACTAAGGCATGGGACGGCAAAGGTACATGGACTGCATTGGTACCGTTCAGGACAGGAACAGAAATATGAAACAATAAAAAAATCAGGGGAGAGTGAGTGAAATGAGGAGGAAAAGCTGTGCCTAGCTTGTGAGGCTAATGCTAATCCCCTTTCAAATCTGCAGCCCCATTGATAAAGCCCAGCTTCCTGTCATTAGCGCAGCGGGGCAGGGAGCTTAAGGACAAGGCTGAGGACACTGGTGCTGGAAGGGAAAGGCACGGGGCGTTCGTCTCGCAGACACTGAGCCCAAAATATTCACGTAGCACCGGGCCTTACAGTGCAGCTCCGCAACCCATGTCACAGTAATTGTTGGTTTGCTTCTAGCATCTGTGAGAAGATTCCCACGCTCCAGGGCAGCTGAGGATACTGGAGCCTGTTAGCACTGAAGTGTTCAGCAAAGATATTACAGCGCCTTCATGCTGAGCCATGGCACGGAACCAAGATCACAACACAATGTGTCAATAACTTGTGTTAGAATGTTAAAAAAAACACCTGAAAGTTTGAACAGTTTCAACATTGCCAGAATATAACGCATGAAAAGTCTATTTGAATATTGCCGGGATATTTTCCTCTGGTCTCTTGCTTAAGTCGTACTTAATGTCCCTCGCAGTGGAAAGATCCTAAGCTAACAGGAGAGTTTGTGTGTAAAGGAGTAAACTGGGTGAGCAGGGTCTAGAGGCCGAGGGCAGCACAGTTTATCAGTGGAGCGTGGCTGTTTTTCTCAGCCGAGCTGATCAACAAGCCTTGAAACAAAAACAAAAATAAAAATAAAGAGAGACATGAGCTGCGTGCTGCGTGCTGCGGGCTCTTTATGGCCCATCCAGCGGCACACTCTGTTTGTTGATTGTAAAGTCAGCGTCGCTGTATCAGTATCTGAATCTGTACACAGGGATAATGTTCCCTTCCTGTTTTGATGATGATAAAGTACTCCATGTTTGTGAGGGCTGTGGATCCAGAAGTTTCCGTCTCAGAAGTTAATGAATGAAAGACTTTACGATGAGGAAATGCATTATGGAAATTGTGGGGAAAAAAATCCCAAAACTTCCCAAAACATGCAGAACATTAACAGAGCAGTCAGGGGGCGGCCTGCAAAATGATTTAGCACCAGGGTATTACTGAAACACGTTTAGACACTGAGGCACTATTACAGATCCAGGATGGATACCATAATACTCTTAGAGATTTAGGGTGTTACAGAACTGTAACACTGTACCACTGGCACAGCTCCATGGTGTTGGGTTACATGGTGTTTCTATAACTCTATTAGAAATACAGAATGTCACTGTAACTGTCAGGGACACAGTGTGTCAACACTGCAGGAGATACATGGTGTCACTGCAGCTCACTCATAATGCAATGGACCTGAGACCCAGCAGGGACTGGCCAACAGAAAACCAGGCTGGGGAAGGGGCCTGAGATCCACTCTCTGGTATCTGTGTTTGTCAAATGAGAACATACTGACAATATAATGCCTTTGACTGTCATTAATATCATACAATTACAGCACCTTGAAAAATAATGTTCAAATAAACAGTGTAGCCTTAAATACAGTACAGTTTGGTGTAGCCTGGTACAGCAATTAATTGAGACAGAAGGCAAACAAAACAAACACAGCCTGTTTCAGTCCTGGGGAATCCATGGAACCTCAGAGAGCACCACATCACAGTGGAGTTCACTGTGCGCTAGCTTATTTGGAAAGTAGCTCAAGGAAAATGGAAAACAGGGGTAGTAAACAGGTGCAGCAGGTTTAGTGTAATGGTTAGGGTACTGAGCCTGTAACTTAGCCATTACAGCTTTCAGAAAAAGCTCTACGGTTCTGCCCTTGAGCGAGGTATTCGACCGGCATTGCTTCTGTAAAATTCAGCTGTAGAATGCATTGCATGTGAAAAATGTAAGCCGTGTGCGTCACTCCGGATAAGAGTGTCTGCTAAATGCTAAAACAGTGTTCACAGCGTGAATGAACACAGACACTTCAGAGCCTTATCTACCAGGCAGCTCATATAAGCATCCATTTAAACCTGCTGTTTAAAGCTGAACTTACGATGTGCTAATACAGTTCATATGAATATCAGCACATTGATGGGTAACAGTGAGTGTCACGGTAAATGTGTTTGGTTCTCCTGTGGTTATACCAAGCTCTCCCAGCCCTCTGCTCTGCTTGGAGAGAATCCAGCGTAGTGAAGCAGCAGTACGAGGCAGCGTGTGGCAGAGGCAGATCTGTGTGGAGCACAATGCGCACATTGCTTACTTTATGCTTGTGTGACAATGAACACAAGTGTGATCCCTGCAGACTATCTGTTGACTTCCACAGACCAAAATGCTTAGCGGCCTACAGCATTTCTAACTGCTGGGTGCCACCTGTGAGTGACCCTTTCTGCCTCAGGATGGCAGAACACGAGCAAACCCCTGTGCCCAGCTGAGTGGCTGAGCTCCGCTGCAGCAGGTCAGGTGGGGTGCCTCAGACCCAGCGTCTCACTGCCCCGCCCCTCAGAAACCATTCAGCCTTTTCACCACTCAAACTCGCCATGTAGGTTTACATCTCAAACATGCTGAACCTTCTCATATATATGCAACCTGTAAGTCACTCTACAGTCTGCTGTCCAAGCTCTGCCCCTCAGTGTGCAGGGTGCGAATCCTGTCTGTTTGCCCAAGCAAGTTCCTAAGGTCATGTGACTGCTTTAGCAAGTACAGGAAGTGATTAGTGGTTCAGCAGGACAAAGAGAGGGAACGAGCACTGGAGCTCTGTGTGTGTGTGTGTGTGTGTGTGTGTGAGAGAGAGAGAACGCTGCACTGAGCGGTTAGGTAGCTAACCCTGGCTTTTCATTATCCAGAGCTGCTTTGACAGGTAAGGAAGGCAGGATGGTCTACACCACAAACCTGACAGACCTCACCTGGAGCCTGACCTCACCTGAAGCCTGACCTACAGCAGGTCCTGAGGTCAACACACTGGACTGAGCCCTGACAAACCCAGGACCAGTCTGAACACTTCCCCCGCATAGCCTCTCAATCACTTCAGTAAATATTCAACTGCATTAACGCTTCAGAATGTGTGGCCTGCTTCGGGGTACGTAAATGGTACCGTTTAAAGGTATGCTTTTGCACCTTTCATTGAAATCACATATTGATTTCCCTCCAAATGTTGTAAAATAAAAATCAATTGTTTCTACGCTGAGGAAACATACAGCCCAATTCTAGTCTGTGACAGTGGGACGCATTCTGTACGTTTGCCGTGGAGAATCTAAAGGGGTCGTTATGAAGTGGGGTGACAGTGGACCCCCAATGTAAAGGAGCTGGGAGCGTAACGCATGGATTACAGGTTTGACTCCCAGTTAGGGCACAGTCTTTGTAGCCTCGAGCAAAATACTTTACCTGATTATTGCAGTACATAGATATCTGCATAAATTGTTAGTTTGTAACAAAAATCTTAAAAGTGGCTCTGCTAAATAGATAAATGGAAGCATAATTAGGAATGTAAGTTGCTGATATGTAAATGGGAGAAGATGCCATGGACAGCTTTGTCACTGCGCTGGCAGAGGGGCTGTGTGTGGCAGACTGTGAGGAGCAGAGCAGTCAACCTGTTGTGGCTCTCATGATCACCATGACGACGGCAACAACACGGGCCTATGTACTCATGCTGTTTGCAGAACATTCCAGGCTTTTCCCAGAAAAAGTCCTTTGTACAGAGCTCCACCCCCGGGAACGGCCCCCATCCCCCACCTGGCTGTCCCGCGCTGGATTTAATCACTCGCGCTCTCTGATACGTGTTTGCTTCGTTCGGTGACGCACAGCAGAAATGAGCAGGGTCTGGCATTAAAGGTTAAAGAGTCCACGCATCAGTGGCTTTGAGGGACAGGGATCGCGATGCCTGATGTGTACAGCTGACAGACCACAGTAAACTCTACATGTGCTCATACACACATATCTCTCACACACGCACGCAGGCACGCAAACACACTCTCACACACACATACACACACACACACACAGTGATATTGGTCCTCCCATTCTGTTCTCAAACCCCCCCCTGTACCCCACATGTGCAGTGCAGGTGCTTTGAACAGAGATAAGTGTTTGAGGACAGGGCTGGTTTTGCGTTCACTTGCTGTGTTTGTGCTAATGGCAGGTGTTTGAAACCAATGAGTTTCAGTTAAATAATGATTGTTTGTAATGACAGCAAGTGCAAAGTCGATTCCTATCATAGTTGTGTGTGTGTGTGTGTATTGTGTGTGTGTGGGTGTGTGTGAACTCCAGGAAACAACTGTCTGTGTGGTTGTTAAGAGCCCTTCATGTTGCTAACCAGTGCCATGGGTCTCATTACTAGCACTTCCACTACAAACTACACACCAGGAGCTCCACAGTAACAGGTAATACAACACAACCAACAACATCAAATCCAACGACACTTATACTGCTGATTAAAGTCAAAATGAAGCCTTTGAAAATGAACAATGTCGCAAACACATGAAATACCTTCCCATCATGCTCCCCTGCTTGGTCTGATCTGCTGTCTGAGTCAGAAGTGGGGTTTTGGGGTTTTGGTTCCCCTTTTCTGCATTGGATGCTTTCTGGCTTCTCTATGGCTGATGTTCTCTGTTTTGTGTCCTGAGTGGAAGGGGATTTTACCCCCTATTTTTATGTTTAGTGGGAGTTTCTTTGTCCAATATTGTTTTGGGAGCTTTCTCTGTCACATGCGCCATATATACCGCACATTCTGTTGGTTGCATGTTTTCTGGTGTTTTCTCTGCCCTGTGTTTTAGTTTGTCTTCTGCAGCTTGTGCTGTATAAAGGTTGGGATTGTGATCGCCCTGTATTCAGA